>OX352305.1:31543369-32143369 GCA_947086415.1 Pammene aurita
AACATCAGACTTCAAGACTCTTGTTAACAACTTTGACCATTCCACCCGCATTTCACAATGTTCAATAACGTTTTATGGAAAATGCCTTCTCTCAAGTGAATTATAACAACTATTGATAAGCCTAAATGTAGAATTGTGTTGGGCAATCATAACTGTATTTGCATATCACTTTACTACCACAATCACGAAAAGAATAGAGATATGATGTTAACGTTTCGTCTATTTCGTTTCTGAGCTGCATTATATTTACAGTTAATATTATATAGCTGTAGGATTTTCTTAGACTGATATACCACCGAAGTTTTTAGGTCCTTTTGGCCCAACAAAAAACACATCCGCAATCACAGCCTGCTCACGCGAGACTGAAGTTAGATACGCGGCAGTAAATTTCCAAGTGATGCCAATAATATGATTACCTATAAAACACAGATTAATGGGAAGGTGTTACTATTTTATGTGCTACTATTTTTGTGATATTTCGCTCGTGAGGGTTAGAGTAGTTCGGATATAGGGAAAAGATTTGATTACTCTTGGTATTTTATTGGTGTCTAAAGTAGTGAAGTCTTCGTACCAGCGTTATCAATTGATTGATTTTCATGCCATTGGCTGCTGTGAGAACCCATTGCGGATAAGAGGCTGCCAGTGCAGAATCTTTTAACCGGGGATGGGGGTGCTGAAGGATGACATGAAGGCGAACTCTCCTGCTACGTCGTCTTCACCAGCATACACATGAAGAGCTTTTCTGGGATCGGTGGGGAGTCACTCGCACCGAGCTGTACTACAAGTGTCAGAAGAAAGATGACGGACATTTAGAAAACTTGGTGCAGAATTTTCTTAAATCAAATTAAAGCTGGTTGCCTACAGAATGAACTAATAAATTAATTATGCTTTTTTGACAGATTTTAATTTCATGTCACACTGAATTAGGTAGTGGCAAAATAGGAGGAACGATGGACATTTTAATAAAAATAACTAAAGAAATGTGAGATATTCTTTAGTTAGAGCTGAAACTGATTGAGTTACAGAGGAAATCAATAAAATATATACTTACCGTTAGTTTTATGGTCGATTTTATGCTTTTTATTGCATTTCGTAACAAAATAACAGATTGCATGAAATGTATATAGATTACAGACAATTGGTCTAAGGACTTGAAATGCAAATATCCTCCTTGGTCGGCCATGCCAACAAAATAAATTCGAAATACGTAATCTTATCATCTAATTTGTTTACGAGTAATGTGTTACGAGGATATGCCCATGCAGTATGTCGTTTTCGACCCTGGTCTGTTGAGGTAACGGGCTCACTCTAAATCGTATTTCAATGAGTAGGAGAGTCTTTTCATAGGGTCAAAAATTACCCTCTGGGCATATATGGGTTAATATACCCAATATGGTTTCATGATATAATCTCTCATAATATTGCAGCAAATCCAAAATAAGGATTTGTATTCTTGAAGTGTTTTGCATTCTTTGACCTCCACCAATTAACAGCTGCCAGATATCCCCGGACCTAGAAATAAGCATAGCAAACTAACGAGGGATTTCGTTGCTCTCATTATTGTGTCATATGATATGACACAATAATGAGAGCAACGTCAGATATGACTCATATCTGACGTGGCCAGCTCTCCGTATAATACAGAATGTTTAAATTTTCTCGTAAACCACAAAATTATTTCAAAAACTAGGTGCCTAAGTGTCCCATGGGGCACATACTTATGGAGATAGTTTGTCGTGGTCCATATATGGGGCACTAGACAGCGAAGGTGTTTAACAATGATAACATAAAACAACCGATCAACTTAAAACTGTATATTAACAGAAACAGACCCTAAATAATATCAAAAAGATTTTTTATTCTAGGTAGCAGTTCTTAATCTTGAAGAATGAAATAAGGCAGCACGTCTAGAGGCGCCGGGTAGTCCAGAGTAGTGGGGCCCTCGAAGACACTACCTTCCCCGTCCTTCCACGTCCCACGAGGCAGGTACACGGTGCGGGACACCGCGCCTTCTTCGAGCACAGGGGCTACGAGGATCTTCTCACCAAGGAGGAATTCTGGAAATAGATTATTACTCTTTAGACGACTGACATGACACAGCGAACAACAGGGTTAGGACGCTGTTTGGTGCGGGTAGCGAGGTGACGAGCGGGCTTTACGAATTTGATCAAGCGTATGAACGGCCGTTCGATAACAACGGATGCGTATGCAGCACGACCCCAGCATGCATTACGTGCCTATACACACTAGTTGTAATACAAAGTGTGACAAAAATGGAAAAAAATTGGCCTCCCGATGCAAAACGTCGACGGCCGAAATGTATGAAACAAACAATTTTTTTTGTGATTTCTGAGTTGGTCCCATAGTAAAATTTGTTTAGTATGACTTACAAAATCACTCCGCCAATATGGCCATAGTTATTGAAAACAGCCTGTATATTAATACGTGTGCGCATTAAAAATCCTCGATTACTAACTATAAAAAGGATCGATATTATCGATATCATGTCTGATATCAAGTCTCTTAAGATAATTTAATTTTGCGGATATAATTTCAATCAAAAAAAGACAATTTTCAGTCAGTGGCATTCATATGCTAGAGTAAGAATTATATGAGATCCGCTACGATTGTTACGAAGAAAATAAATTAAATTTATTTAAATTGACTAATGTTGACTGAAACATCGATTATAATTTAGCTACATCACTTTAGTATTGGTGCCCCGAGTTAGCACACGTATGCAAAAGAAAAACAATTGAATATTCAGATTGTTATTAAATCAAATACAAACATTGAAAACATTGAAAAAATAATCAACCCAGCAGGACTTGAACCTGCATCGATACGCCTTGCCGGGCTCGAACGCTTTACCAATTAAGCTATGGATCAAGTTACTAAGTTGACGAAATTTTCAATGCCTTCAATCATCTTTTTGCTTTTATTTTGATCTACTTCGGCTTTACAGCAGCCGTAAGCGACATCTAGATACTAACTACTAGAGTTAAACTTTAAATACATGCAAAAATAATTATGAATTGAATATTCATCCTGAATGTCCTAACGACAAAAAGATAAAAACTCTATCGCGCACTTATATAGGTACTCGTAAATGTCAGACATAATTAACTCTAGCGTCGTTTTTGTAAGTACATCTCCCATTGTACGTCATGGGAAAATCTGCCGCGTCTGATCGAGTAAATTGTGAAACAAACAGCCTATCCGATTCACAAAGACATTTGCAACAAACTGTGTCGCAGACGCTTGTCTATATTTTTAATCATTTTTTATTCTACGCCTTGTTACATTTGTCCTAGTTAGCTTCGTAAATGATTTAGTCACTAAATTTAGTCAAGTGTAACGCAGTTAGCAAGTAAATTTACTATGAAAACAAGTTACGATCCTAATTAGGTTGCTAGCTAGGACACTAAAAAAGTAAAGTGTAACTGGGCTTTTATGGATGCACTTTGACTTATAGCGATCTTTTGGGGAGATTCCCAGATATTCAAGAAATTGAATAACCACCTCCTTGTGTCGAATGATCAAGTTCAAATAGTGCATTGAAGTTCTTTGGTTCATTCTCTGTCTGACGTGACAATCACACTATGTTTTCAATTAATTTTGTATTAAGCAGAACGTCTGCTAAATGGCAAATGATGGCCATGTATTCCAGAGTTGCGAGTTCGAGTCTCGCCTGAGGCAGTGGATTTTTCTACTTTTCCTTTATTTCTAAAAACACTAGGGTTTATTGTCTTCTTCTTTTCACCATTCATTCTTCAAGATTTATCGGTGTTGTCCAATGCCATTTCATGGCCAATACCCACTTCATCCCTAGTATCCCGTAATTGAATTGAAGCACCCCAGTTCATCGTAGTACCTACTTCCCCTATCCATTGTTATCATAGACAAATGAAAATCCTCTTTGGTTTTTATGAACCTTTTAATATTCTGAACAATAAACTGTTTATTACTTACTTCATTACCTAATAATAAAAACATTAGATTCACAACTTGGGCGTATCGAAGGTTCATGTAAAACCTTTTAAAAGTTTAACCTAGTTAAAACAGCTGAACGATGGATGGGTTTGTGAATAGTCCTGTTGTCAGAGGCGTTATCTAATTACCAAGTAATGGGGGCATTAGTAAGTGCCACTTCAGGGCAATCGAACGATTACTTTGAAAAGGGTCTGTAAAACATACATTAATAATCGTTAGTAAGTATATCGCAGGAAAGTATTTTCATAGTATTTTGTAAGAAAGTAAAGTGGACATTTTCAGATTTTTTGTTAACGTGCCTAATCCCAAACTCACAAACGACACACATTATTTAAAAGTTTAAAATTTAAAAAACCGGTCAAGAGCATGTCGGGCCATGCTCAGTGTAAGGTTCCGTAGTTGCCGGCCTGTTACAATACATTCGTTCAAAAGGTCGTTAATTTAGGGATACTTGGCGGCGCTTACGTCAATATAATGCGCGGCACTTACGTCCTTTCACTATGCGTTTTTGAGTGATAATTCAAAAATGGCTCAACTGATTTTATTTAAGATAGTTTTCATTGAAAGTACTTATCAGGCCTCACTACCATGAAATTTTCCAAAATTTTTTGGACCCACGGTTCGAAAGTTAGATGGGGGGATGGCCTTTTTTGAAATTTTAGAGCTATTATTTACAAAACTATTTGTTTTACCCAAAAATTGATAAAAGATATAAAAAAACCGGCCAAGAGCGTGTCGGGCCACGCTCAGTGTAGGGTTCCGTAGTTTTCCGTCCGTCACAGTAAGTGTCCCCACTTAAGAGTTAAAATAACACCGCCATGTGGGATATGAGCGTTCCACGTACAGCGACATCTATCGGCAAATTAAGTAAACTATTGCGCGCGAGCTTAAAGTATGGAAGATGATTTTTATGGGATAATTCTTTATTGCGTGAACCGATTTTCACCGTTTTTACTTTATTTGAAAGCACGTCATTTCATTGTGATTTTGTACAAATTACAGGTACAATAAACACCTGCTTATACGGTTAAATTACAAACTTAATTCAGAAATTATTTTGTAATTTTTTTTCAAAAACTATTCAACCTATCAAGTTCAAAATAATTTTCCTAGAAAGTTTGTATAAAGTTCTACTTTTAAGATTTTTTCATATTTTTAAAACTTATGGTTCAAAAGTTAGAGGGGGGGGGGGGACACACATTTTTTTTAAATTCAGGAGCGATTATTTCCGAAAATATTTACATTATCAAAAAATGACTTAAGTAAACCCCTATTAATTTTTCAATACCTATCCAACAATATATCACACGTTAGGGTTGAAATGAAAAAAAAAATCACTCCCCACTTTACGTATAGGGGAGGTACCCTAATAAAACAATTTTTTTTCATTTTTTATTTTACCACTTTGTCGGCGTGATTGATATACATATCAGTACCAAATTTCAGCTTTCTAGTGTTAACGATCACTGAGATTATCCGCGGACGGACGGACGGACGGGCAGACATGGCGAAACTATAAGGGTTCCTAGTTGACTACGGAACCCTAAAAAGTACGTACGTAGTGTATTAGGGAGGTACCCTAATAAAAAATATTTTTCCAATTTTATTCTACCACTTTGTCGGCGTGGTAAATGCACATACTCATACCAAATTTCAACTTTCTAGTGGCAACGGTCACGGTCATCTTGTAAACTTCTACTGCACTAAAATGTCAGGGACGTATTTACCCTAGGGCCCGGGGGGCCATGGCTCGGGGTGGTAGTACGCCAGGGGCGGCGTGAACCACCCAACGCCCTGGATTCAGGGCGCCGGTCAGTCAGGTACCGGCCCATAAGACCATTATGGCTCGGGACGCCAAATTTCTAAATACGCCTGTGAAAAAATGTTGACGGAGTGGTGGCAAATTTCAGATGAAAGACCACTAGTGTCTGGTAACTCGATGGGTAGACGATATACAGAAGTGCACTTCTGGGTGAGATTGGCTCCGGACCGGGACAAGTGGCGTACACGAAGATTCTACAGATGCTCAGCAGTTGCACGATAAAATACTGTAATGCTAATGATGATGATTATGATAAAGGCAATACCATCCCAAGTAGCTAAAGCCACTTCGTCAGTAGGGTCCAGCCACCAGATGGGAGCATTTACAGGGGTCCCATCCTTCACTGAAGCCTCCATAGCAGCGACGATTTCGTCAGCATAGTCTGCGTGCAGTTGGGTGTACTTCCTGCAGATTTCTACCGCCTGAAACCAGATAAAATCTTGTTAGTAGTTCAATTGACAAGCATGCATATAATTTATCGCCTCTGGAGCAATGTTCAGTTTAACTACATACTTCTACGGCTAAATTCTAAGCCGTAGAAGTATGTAGTTAAACTGAACATTGCTCCACCCTCATTAGAATTTCCATTTTCAACCGACTTCAAGATTTCGAAGGAGGAGATTATCAATCGTCGGGATGTTTGGTTTTTTTTTGCTATTTTTTTATTTTTTATTTATGTTCACCGATTATTCAAAGACGGCTGGACTGATTTGGAATATTCCTTTTTTGTTTGAAAGAGTATACTTCACAGATGGTCCCATTGTAACCAGGTCAGGATCTGATAATGGGATCCTGGAGAAATCGAGGGAACTCTTCAACTATTATAGGCACACCTATAGTGATTTGATTATTTTTTACAGCAGCTCGAGCATTTGCTGTTGGAAAGGTGGATGCTAAGTGAAGTCGGTTCTTTTTTGTTTAAAATTATTACTTTATCTGATGATTCGATGAAATAAGTAAGTGCTTTGATGTTAAGTTGAGAAGTTTTCTGTATTCCCAACCTGTTTAGCCGTTTTTGCGTAAACATCTAAAATATTCAACTGTCAGTTTGTCACATTTTATAATAATACAAAATTCTGACTTCCTCTGTATAGGCAGTATACAGGGTGAAACCGTGGTCATGTAGCAAGCGATCAAGGCATGATACACAAGGCTATACTGAATAACCTTTACTATGGGCGATTAGTTATTCTGTGCTATGGGACCAACTCCGAAATCGCGAAAAAATTTTTCGCCTCTCCATAGAAAACAACAACATGTAAGCGGCCGAAATTTATAAAACTGCCAAAAATTTTGTCGTGATTTCGGAGTTGGTCCCATAGTAAAGGTTGTTCAGTATGGCCTTGTGTATCATGCCTTGATCGCTTGCTACACGACCCCGATTTCACCCTGTATATATAGTTATGCTTAAGTAGTAGTAAGTATATGTATAATATACTTACCTTAAAAAAAAATATATATATATATATACTTACTACTCTACTAGCCGTGCAGTACTAGAATGTTTCAAAGTTTCACTAATTGAATGTTATCGGTTGTCGAATTGGGCCCTGTTTTGCGTGGCCGAGTACATAGCAAATCATCTAAATAGACAGTCCGTTGCATTCACATAAATATAGTAACGATATTTTTGATGTCCGAAATTTATAAAGAGCTTTCTAGTAAAAACGAAAAAAAAGAAAGTTAAAAAGTTTTAACTATACAAAAATTGAGTACTAAACTAGGTACTTTTATGACTTCCTGGGGCATATTAAATTCAGGGTCAATAGAAAAGTAAAATTCCACCAGTGAATGCGATGTTTCCCCTTTAGCTAGCTTTTTAATTTTTAATCTGTATAAGCCAAGAGACAGGCGTGGGCTGAAAAAAAGCGCTGTGCAGCCGACCGAGCTCGCGGCAAATGCTGAGCTCCGAGCCTATTGTCGCGAAATTTAGTTTAGCCTAGTTTTTAAGTTGTTTGTTACTTGTATTTTTGTTCCTTTCCCTTCTTGTGTATTGTTCTATGTTTTTTGTTTACTTCGGTGTATGTCTACCTGTCTGTATTTCTTTTTGTATTTTTTTTGTTTTGGATTCTGGATTTCTGCGACAATAAATGCTTTATTTTTATTTTTTTAATTCTTTTTCAAAAAGAATTTATGCAAAAAAAGAACAACTTCACTTAGACTCCGCCTTTTCAACAGGAAATACCCGAGCTACTGTATAAAATATTTAAATCACTATAGGTGTGCGTGCCTATAACATTTGAAGAGTTCCCTCGATTTCTCCAGGAGCCCATTATCAGATCCTAACCTGGTTACAATGGGACCATCTGTGAAGTTTACTCTTTCAAACAAAAAAAGAATATTCCTAATCGGTCCAGCCGTCTTCGAATAATCGGTGAACATACTTAAAAAATAGCAAAAACAAAGATCCCGACGAATTGATAATCTCCTCTTTCGAAATCTTGAAGTCGGTTGATAAAGTAAATGCACTTTTAAAGAACAACCATGGTTTAATTTTCAGTTTATACACGTTTTTTGCCTAGAAACAGCCATATTTGTTTAAGTAAGTACCTCGTCATTTTATTTTTCTATTGACACCGAAGTCAATCCAGTTATGGTAAGTATATATGGTATATATGGGTTGGGTAACAGTGGTGGTACCTACCCAATTACCTATGTTTACAAATAAATGAATTGAATTGAATAACCACCATATATACTTACCATAACTAGATAAATTATAAAACACCATATTTTGTAATAAGTAGCAATATTCCAGGAAAGATTTACCTAAAACCTTGAGTCCATAAGATTTTAAGTACATCTTATAAGAGTGTTGTTTGCGAAAGCGATATCTCAAGGGGTTTGATAATTTCTGATAAATTCTTGCTTATGTATGACGCAATGTCATGTGATGACATGACAACCATTAAAAATGATAAAAACATTATATTATGTAATTTAGGACTATACATTTACAATTTTTTACTACAAACCTGTATCTTATTTAGAGACCTCTCGAATCCACAGATATTGATATTAACACTTTCAGTGCCAAGAACTCCCCTAGGGAGATCTCAGTAACTTTGCTCATATGCCGCACGACTCCCGAGGGGAGTTCAGTCTATACTAGTTATAGACAACTAGAGGCCATGCCAACCGACTCCGGGGTAGCGAGTTAAGATAAGATAAGATAAATATTTATTTCACATAAATTTCGGAGCTTGCAAATAACTTCCCAGAGGAGTGCATCGAGTGTGCCTTTGGACTCCCCTAGCGAGACCTATGTAGCTCTTTGTCTTTACCCTGGCATTCGACGACGGTCTTGGGCTTCGTCATGGCAATGAAAGTGTTAAGGAGCGATTTGACCCGAAGATGGTGATGTTCAAGATGGCGCTCGATATCTTTATTTTGATCAATGTACCTTTGTATGCCGTGTGTGGCCTGTAACTGGAGCAAAGAATTAAAACGTAGATTCTAATCCTCAAACTAGACAATGTTTGTTAAACGACTTTTGAAAGTTATGTAGATTTTAGATTGTCTCTTTTTCAAACAAACTAAAAGTGTTTTCAATGTACATCCATAGCCTAATTATAAAGGTCTTTTAAATTTTTGACAGCTCGTCCGAAAAAACCTCACCTACGTCACATAATGATGCCATTCGTTGACATCTTCAATTCAGTCAGGGAGTTTAATTAATACACTATTCATGTTCAAAAATGTTAGCGTGCCGTTACTTAGTTTATTTTGCGTTTTGTAGGACGGGGGGTAAGGGACGAAGACGAAAAGCCGACGTTAGGTACTTTAAACGCGTGTATTCCAACTTACGAAGCTATACAGTACTACCAGTACCTACTTGCCGAGCAAGACCTAGCTAGGTAGGCGCGAGCTAAGCTAGTAAGCTTTATTACTAAGGCAAAGACACTAAAATGCTTCAACTAGGGTGAAGGCATATAGCGTGCGGTACCGAAGCTCCTACTTGCATTTCTCAAACAAACCTCGGACAGACCCCGAGGGTCATGTTTCTACGATGAACCGTTGGCGTGTTCTATCTCGATCGCGGCGCCATCTTTTGGCGACCGCTGAAACCACTATCCGCGATGTAGTTAGTATCGATGCAGTGGTTGCGCTTGCACCGTGCGCGCCTTGCGCGCGCAGCTATTAGCCGCTAGATGTCGCGAGTAGTTGTGGTGTTACAGCTCTCCCCCTATGTCAACGCAGTCGCCCCGGCAAGTGTGACATTAACCTTAGAGTCTAGGTTTAGTGCGCGGTCTACCGCGGGGTCTAGCCACTGCTGCAGGCGCATCTTTCTGGCTAGAGGTTTGCTTTCTTGGCCTTCCCCTTCTCCTTATCGGTAGCGACGGCTCAGGAACAGTCGTGCCTTCAGATAGGTATCGAGTTAAGGCTGATGCATGATATACACCAACAGGGGTTTTCGAGTCTGAGTTTGCGACTTCAAATGAACTAGCACCGTGTCGTCGTACTATAACATACGGTCCATCACGACGTGGGGCAAGCTTGGAGCTAAACCATTGACTAGATTTGCTCAATACGTGAGTAGCGACCAACACCAAGTCGCCCGGCTTGTAGTCAGGGCATGCTTGTCGTTTCTGATCCACATACTCCTTCCTCTTCTCCTCCTTCTCCTCTTGTACTTCTCGAGCTCTGGCTAAGGTATCAGCCATCAAGAGTAAACGAGGGGTCAGTTCTTTAACGAAGTTATCATTCGTCACTATCTCTCTGAGATCATGTTGGACGTCATCTGGTGTCCTAAGTTCACGTCCGAATGTCAGGTACGCTGGAGTTTGTCCGGTTGAGCATGACGTTTCCGTATTCATTGCGAACCGAATGCTGGGCAATTTATCTGCCCACGTCGCATGGTTGTCCTCCACCAGTATAGCCAACTGTGTCTTTAGGTCTCTGTTCCTCCGTTCGACTGGGTTGGTTTCAGGATGGTATACCGGCGTAAAGCCATGTTGAATGTTGAGGCAGTAGGTTAACTGCTGCATAACAATGCTCACGAACTGTGTGCCGTTATCGCTGATGAACCGGCGAGGGGTTCCATATCTCAATATGATCTCTTCAAGCATTATCCTTGCACATTCTTCTGCTGTGGCTCGTTCAAGAGCAAATAATTCAACCCAACGCGTGGCAACATCCTCGATTATAAAGATCCAGTTGTGATTGCCAGCGGTTCGGGGTAAAGGTCCGAACAAGTCAAATGCCACTACTTCAAAGCGTTGGCTCTGCGCTGTGGTCTGAAGCAATCCAGCAAGCTTCTGATTGGAGCACTTATAGCGTTGACATTGCAGGCAATGGCGGACATAGGTTTCTATGTGCTTTCTCATTCCTTTCCAGAAGTAACGCTTTGCTATGCGTTCAAATGTCTTGTCTGTCCCATAGTGTCCAGCAGTTGCGTCATTATGATAGGCAGCAAGAATATTTCCTTGTTCTTGTTTGGGAATGACCAACTGACTAGTTTCCCTGTCCGAGTCTGGTCCATAGCGATACAACAAGCCATTGTTGATATGATACCCTTTCCTACTCCAGTATCTTCGTCTGTGCTTTCCAGGCACTGTACTATTTTAGCAATATCTTCGTCCTTGTGTTGTTCTTCTCTTATAACTTCCTTGCTCTTTGCAGGCATGTCAACAACTACGGTGCAAACCCCACAGTCTTCTTCTGTTGCAGATTCGCAGCTAGGACGGGACAGAGAGTCGGCGACTACATTTGTTTTTCCGGAGATGTATTTTATACTGAGATCATACGGCTGTAGCAGGAGGGCCCATCGGGCCAGTCGACCAGTTGGTGACTTTAATGACATGAGCCATCGCAGGGCTTGATGATCAGTCAAAATGGTAATCTTAGCACCTTCAATGTAGCCTCGGAATTTGGCAACCGCCCACACAACGCCCAAAGCTTCACGTTCGGTTGTAGAATAATTGCGTTCGGCCTTGGTCAGGAGTCTGCTAGCATATTCGACGGGGTGTTCTGTTTCACCCTCCCCCTGGACCAGAACCGCACCGAGTGCATAGCTACTGGCATCAGTCTTAATGGTATACGGCTTAGTATGATCAGCTTGGGCCAGTACTGGAGAAGCAGCCAAGGACTCACGAAGTTTGACAAAAGCGTTGATTTGGTCTTCCTCCCATTTCCAAGTGGTATTCTTCTTGGTCAGGCGCGTAAGCGGTTCTGCGACACTTGCGAAATTGGGTATGAATCGTCTATACCAAGAGCACATCTGGACAAATGACAGCAGGTGCTTAAGATTTTGCGGAGGCAGCATATCTAGTATAGCGCTGACTTTATCTGGGTCAGGCTGTAGGCCAACAGCGGTGATATAGTGTCCCAGATATTTAACCTTTTGGCAGCAAAAGTGGCACTTTGCTCTGTTTGCTGTCAAGTTGAACTCCTTGAGTTTGTTGAAGACGTCCTGTAGATCCTTCATGTGGTCGTCAAAAGTGGGCGACATAACAATTAGGTCATCTAAATATACCATAAGCTTGATATGGCTAAGCGATATACGGAATCGATCCATCATTCGTAGGAACGTGGCCGGAGCATTGCGTAACCCAAAAGGCATTCTCCGGAAGCGGTACATTCCGAACGGGCACACAAAGCTTGTTTTGTCCCGGTGGTCCTCCTTAACACTTATCTGCCAATATCCAGCGCGAAGATCTATGGTACTCATATAAGGCGTCGGCTTAGCATCATGAAGCAAGTCATCGATCCTTGGCATAGGGTATGCATCAGGCGTAGTGACCGCATTGAGTTGACGGTAATCCACGCATACCCTTGTGCTCCCGTCTTTCTTGGGGACCAGTACTACAGGAGCGGCCCATGGGGAGGAGCACGGTTCGATCACCTTCTCTGCTAACATCTTAGATACTTCCTTTTTAAGGATCTCAGTCTTCATTGGTGATAGACGGTAAGGTGGCACAGAAATGGGCTTGTGCATACCTGTTTCGATCACATGTTCGAAGCCTTTTACCGGTTCTCCATTAGGTGTGAAGACGTCTTGATTCCTATCCAAGAAGTCGTCCAGCACCGTGACATCGATCGATGAGATCGTTGTTGATGGAAAAAGCGTGTCATCAATACCATCTAGATCACATTCTTCATCGTAGTTCTGAAGATTAGTTCTCGCATCTTCATATAAGGCGTCCAGTATAGGGGAGTAACCTCTAGGAGATTCAAGACGAGACTTCTTCTTGGGAGGTGACGGGGCATCTATCCGGATGAGTGGACCGTATGGGCGAGCCGTGCAGCTTTTTTCTGGTAGTGACGGTGACAGAGAAAGGTCAGGGGTTATGGCAGCGACCGCAGCTTTATTGTCATAGGTAACAAAACTTTCTGGGTAGAGCTCGAACACCTGGGTAGGATCATCCAGAAAGTGCCAAGTGCTTTGTGCCAAGCTAATGTCGATTCGGGCATCCTGAATAAATCCCACTCCTAGTAGAGTTTTGTTTCGCCGAGACTCAGGGAAAACCAGGAGAGTTGTAACTACTGTACGGTCATTAATTTTGACTGGCGCTTGGGTGACCAGTATCATCTGATACTTGGGCTCACCGTCAGCTAAGGTCAACCCAATTCCATATTCCCTGAATGGGAATCCTTTCTTCTTCAGCTCGCAGTATAGAGAGTAAGAAGCGACGTTTGATTTGGCGCAGGTGTCCAAAAATACTGCACCAACTACTCCGCTGATTTCGACGAAAACGACTGGGCGATCCCTCGCATCGATTACAGCGTCTATAGAGCAGAACCCGATCTCTGGGTGAGGCTGCTGACCCTTGTTTGCATGGCACGTCGGGCAGTTAGTTCTTACTACACCAGGGGCACCGCAGCCATAGCAACTGAACTTAGCTGCCGATCATGATGGAGCTTGGGTCACCGCTTCAGAGGTAGACCCTTCAGGTTTTTCCTTCTGCTCGTTAGCTCGGCGTAGTTTCCTGCACTCCTCTGCAGAGTGTCCAAAACTGCGGCAGTACCTGCATTTGGTTTTCTTGGAATCTGGTTTGTTTCCAATGCGAGCCTCTTGTTTGTTTTCGCTTGACTTCGTCATGCTTGGTTTTGTCACGCTCTGTCCAGCAACGGCGTCCTTTTCATTAATAACGTGTTCCGCCGCCTTTGCCGCCTTCAATAGTTCCTTGAAGTCTTTGACATCCGCGCGCGGGACCTTATCCCGGATCTCCAGACGAAGTAGACCGTAGATGATGTCCAGCTGGTCAGTTTCACGTTGACCTGGACTCGGTAGTTGCGAGAACAGCATTCGCTTACGCCTCACGAAAGCATCGGTGGTGGTGCCTTTTTGCTGTTTCTCCTGAGTAATGTCAAGGTAAATCTGGTACGCTTCTCGAACGGGTGCGAAGTTCTCTCGCAAATGCGTTTCAAAATCTGCCCACGAGGTAACGTCGTTCTTGACTCCCAACCACCAAACTCCAGCTTCACCTTTGAGTAACAGAGGTAGTTCACTCAAGGCTGTCACGTCACCCATGTCTGCAGAGCGTTTATAGATGTTTATTGCTGAGAGGAACGCTTCCACAACCTCAGCATCCTTTTCGCCACTATATGTGTACTTGCAGTTGATGAAAGAGCCCCTGCTTGGTTGCGGCGCAACTGGCATCCTCTCTAACAGTTGCGTGAACTGCTCTTGCGAAATCATCTTGGTGCGCGTTCGCTTGATACGAGCAGTGGTAACACGGCCGGAACGCGTAACGAAGGTCGGACTTTTAATCTTCGAAGGTTCACCCCTGTCGCTCATCAAGGTAGTAGGTAGGTCGGTCGTCTAGCGTAGCAACGTTCGTAGCAGGCCCGTGACGTCACGGATCCCGTAGCGGTCGTAGCACGCTGATGACGTCACGCGGCTCGTAGCGAGTCCCGTAGTACCACGATGACGTCACGCAGACTGGCCTCACAGAGGGCGCCACTTGTAGGACGGGGGGTGAGGGACGAAGACGAAAAGCCGACGTTAGGTACTTTAAACGCGTGTATTCCAACTTACGAAGCTATACAGTACTACCAGTACCTACTTGCCGAGCAAGACCTAGCTAGGTAGGCGCGAGCTAAGCTAGTAAGCTTTATTACTAAGGCAAAGACACTAAAATGCTTCAACTAGGGTGAAGGCATATAGCGTGCGGTACCGAAGCTCCTACTTGCATTTCTCAAACAAACCTCGGACAGTCCCCGAGGGTCATGTTTCTACGATGAACTACCGTTGGCGTGTTCTATCTCGATCGCGGCGCCATCTTTTGGCGACCGGTGAAACCACTATCCGCGGTGTAGTTAGTATCGATGCAGTGGTTGCGCTTGCACCGTGCGCGCCTTGCGCGCGCAGCTATTAGCCGCTAGATGTCGCGAGTAGTTGTGGTGTTACAGTTTTTTAATTATTTTATACCTAAAATAAGCTTCATATAATTTTAGGTAATTTAATATAATACTTTTAGTTGGCAATTCATTTACGGCATGTAATTTAATGAGGACTTTTTTTTAACATTGTGGCAATACAACTATTTGGCGAGTATTACACTGACAGATGGCCATATTGTATTATCTCTGTTTCTTTTAAACTTATGACGCCGTTTCATTTTTGTCTGAGATTCCCAAATATTTGATAGATATATAATGTATATAACAAATAATAATAGTTGCTCGTAATAAATATTGGTGTAGTGTAACTGCATGTAAAACTTCATACCAACGCACTGAATGTGGAATTACGCTAAATATTTTATAATTTACGTTGTAATTGTAATGGAATTACATTGTAATCTTTAGTAACATATTTATGAGCGGATATTTGCCGGTAGGCTGAATTTTTGTATGGAGGCCATAGACAAATTTCCGCTACCATAGCTCAATTTCCACTTTTGCTTACGAATATTCCGCTCTAATGTGTAGTGCCCCTTAAAAACTATAACAGTTTATGGCCGGCCATGAATTCCGTCATAGGGACACCATAAGTAGATAATATTCAATACTGTGCGGAAAATTGTTTATGGTTTGTGGAAACTAAACTCTATTATTGACATAGAATTCGAAGCGGACAAAATCGTCCAAGCTGTGTTAACGGCATGGACCAGCAACTGCCCGGAAAAGAAAAACCTGGCTAAGAAGATACCATGGTGGAATCCAGAGATCGTAAAACTCAGGAAAGAAACACGGGCCATCTTTAACGATGCTAAAAGAACTAACAACTTTGAGCATTATGCACGCAAACTCACGGAATTTAACAAAGCCGTGAGAAAAGCGAAAAGGAAAGCGTGGAGGAACCACTGCGATCAGATAGAGTCTTTACCGGAAGGCATGAGATTAACAAAAGCGCTAGCCTCGACAAAGTCAGTACCGCTCACCTCAATCAGAAGGAGTGACGGATTGATGACAGAAACAGGGTTAGAAACTCTCAAAGTAATGTGTGAGACACACTTCCCAGGCTCGGTAATACACCAGGGCGAACCAGACGAAAGTACAATTAGTGTTGTAGAACAGTCAACGAGAACTACTAGACACAATTGGGACACGTCTAAAAAGGTAGTAGATCACAACAAGCTAAAATGGGCGCTCTCGACATTTCAGCCCTATAAAACCCCGGGCCCAGATGGAATCTACCCCATCCTACTACAAGAAGGCGCCAATGTACTCATACCACACTTGAGTAGACTGTACAGGGCGTGCATAGCCTTCGGACACGTTCCGCGTGTTTGGAGGATGGTAAAAGTAACGTACCTACCTAAACCGGGCAAGGCAGATTACACAGAGGCCAAATCATATCGGCCAATAAGTCTTTCATCATTCTTTCTCAAGGCGTTGGAAAAACTGGTGGATAGACACATAAGAGATGGTCCGCTCAAAAGACATCCTCTGCACCAGATGCAATGTGCTTATCAGGCTGGCAAATCAACTGAGACAGCACTGCACCTGGTGACGGCCAGAGCAGAACAGGCAATAGAAAACAAAGAACTATGCCTTGCTGCTTTTCTAGATGTAGAGGGAGCGTTTGACCGCACTACCTACCAAGCAATTAGTGTTGCAGCATTAAAACACGGCATAGAACCGACCATGGATAAGTCCTCTCTTATGGGTGACGAAATTATTGCAACGGCCACAAAAGGTTGCCCACAGGGAGGGGTTCTCTCACCAACTCTTTGGAGTTTGGTAGTCAACTCACTCTTGGAGGAACTGAATAAAGGCCCAACTTATACGGTAGGGTATGCAGATGATTTAGTGATACTTGTTAACGGGAGATTCCCCAGCACGGTATCAGAAATCATGAACGGAGCACTATAAAGGTCTATAAGAATTATAAAGGTCATTTAAATTTTTGACAGCTCGTCCGAAAAAACCTCACCTACGTCACATAATGATGCCATTCGTTGACATCTTCAATTCAGTCAGGGAGTTTAATTAATACACTATTCATGTTCAAAAATGTTAGCGTGCCGTTACTTAGTTTATTTTGCGTTTTTTAATTATTTTATACCTAAACTAAGCTTCATATAATTTTAGGTAATTTAATATAATACTTTTAGTTGGCAATTCATTTACGGCATGTAATTTAATGAGGACTTTTTTTTAACATTGTGGCAATACAACTATTTGGCGAGTATTACACTGACAGATGGCCATATTGTATTATCTCTGTTTCTTTTAAACTTATGACGCCGTTTCATTTTTGTCTGAGATTCCCAAATATTTGATAGATATATAATGTATATAACAAATAATAATAGTTGCTCGTAATAAATATTGGTGTAGTGTAACTGCATGTAAAACTTCATACCAACGCACTGAATGTGGAATTACGCTAAATATTTTATAAGTTACGTTGTAATTGTAATGGAATTACATTGTAATCTTTAGTAACATATTTATGAGCGGATATTTGTCGGTAGGCTGAATTTTTGTATGGAGGCCATAGACAAATTTCCGCTACCATAGCTCAATTTCCGCTTTTGTTTACGAATATTCCGCTCTAATGTGTGGTGCCCCTTAAAAACTATAACAGTTTATGGCCGGCCATGAATTCCGTCATAGGGACACCATAAGTAGATAATATTCAATACTGTGCGGAAAATTGTTTATGGTTTGTGGAAATTGTGGTTTGTGGAAACCGCGGATCTTCCGCATCATTTTCAAAATCCGCATCCGCCTCCGCATCAAATCGATGCGGAGCTCATGCGAATGCAGATGTGGAACAAATCGGTACAGGAACGTCTCTGCGACGGCGCACGTGCTAGGTAAAATAACGTAGGTAATTTCACCATTACCCAATCGGAATATTGTTACATTTTCGTGATTCGTCGATCGAGCTCTATGTCCTTGACGGATAGCGACAAGAAATGACGAGTTTGTTTTGTTTTGATTTTAGTGTTGAAATGCTATTGTAGGGCGAAGGGAGGTATGATGTGAGTAGTACAAAACTTTAATATTTGTTTGTTTTGTGTACTTATCTTACATCCGCATCCGTATTCCAGGGATGTGAGCCTTTTAATATCCGCATCCGCGGATGTCAAAAAATCAGTATCCGTAATATCCCTGATACAGAGCTCCTTCTTTGACGTTACGAATCATGTTGTCCCTTCTTAACGCATGACAAGTTCTCTTTCTCACTTAGGGAAACGTATCGGATACTAAATGTCAAACTCAATTTTTTTTACAGAGATGCACACTTGCACACCCTTGGTATGGTGTCGTTTAGATATACCCAATGATTTGTTTTTAATGGCACGGCATATAATTTGCATTCTTATTATAATGTCTAAATAGTATAATTACTAATAATAGAGGTAATCCTCTATTAAATAATTTTCCCTATTTTAAAAGTTTGAGAACCGCATCGTTCCCTGATGACGTCAGTGTGGTCACTGACGTCACGAGGTGTCAAAAATTTAACTGACCTGTATAATTAGGCTATGTGTACATCAAAGACCGCCTAAATGACATCGCCTGTCAGTCTTGTCACCCTACAGATATTAATCAATGTCCTAATACATTGCATGTTCGAATAAACTTTAAACTGTAATAAAATTCAAACTACAAGTTATTTTTAAAAGTTGTTGAACAAACGTTGTGTTGTAGTGTAGAGGAGTAGAATCTACGTTTTAACTTTTTGCTCTTATTACAGGCCACACCCGGTATAGTTACTTGCATTCATTTTCTTATATGTGTCTGTTCTATACATAGACTAATTAACCCAAGACCCCGCATAGCCGGGCGACCCCCGCTGCCAGGCTCGAAGTAATTTCACTCTATAGTAAGACACTAATTATTGGAAGTGACGGTAAACTTAGTACGTCTCCATGGCAACCAATTAATGTCTGACTTTCTCTTACGCCCACGGGACAATCGCGCGTTCCCCGTGCTAGGCGTGTTCCCCTCCCGCACCCCACAAATAATGCGCTAAGCGGAGTATAGAGACATCTTGTATATGGTTATATATTTACGTTACTAAATGGTGTTCAAAAGTAAGCTATTAAGATATTGTGTGTTGTGTACTACTTATAGGTGTACTGTTGTGCCGAAGGAAACTTATCAAAATTGCGCAATTTTTCACATAGGAATATTTTTGAATCTTTTCATAATTTTATATGGGCCATGGGGATTAAAACCTTCCGTTTCATAAAAACTTTCCTATATTTCTTGTGAAAGTTTCTGGAAATTTCCGAGCACTAGACCGAGCACTCTTTCAAACTTTCCGAAACTTACACATCAGTAGTCGTGTGTAAATTTACCTCATTGTCGTGGTCCCAGGGCACGAAAGAGTACTGCAGCGATGGCATAAACACGTTGGCTTGCAGCCAGCGGACGAAGAGCTCCTTGCTTGGCTTCTCGTTGTATCTGTAAAATGATGTTTACATAAAAAGATGCTTGAGGATGGTGACCTAGGCTCTCTGAAACATGCCGCTGTGGACTAATAGCTGGCCACGTCATATATGACACAATAATGAGAGCAACAAAACCCGTCTGGTTAGATTGCTATACTATCCTTATTGCTAGATCCGGGCATCTGGCAGCTTTTAATGGGTGGAGGTTAGAGTGACAGACTAGCAAAATTTTAAATTGGGAAATAGTAATACCAAAATAGGTAAAACTGCCAAATTTGTTCTCAGATATAAAGGACAGGGCCTATATTTTAACATTAGAACAAAAAACATTGCGTATTATTACGGAAACAAGAACAGTAGGCGAACAACTATGAATTACAATATACGTCGTTTGGGACTACTTTATCCCAACAGAAACTATTGGCAATGATATAATCTAATTATTTATATTAAAAATACTTTATCGCTAGCAAAGTATGAATACTAACATGTTTTAAATAAAATACTAACTCAAAATGGATCATGTTGTCCGTATTAAATAAATAAATTAAATTAAATTAAATTATATAGTTTCTCATAATATTACACCAAACCCAGAGCTCTAGGATTTGTTTTCTTAAAGTGGTTTGCATTCTTTGAATATTCAATAAATATTTTGATTGATTGATTGATTGACCTCCACCACTTTCCAGCTGCCAGATGTCCAGATCTAGAAATAAGCATATTATAGCAAACTGACTGGAGGGGGTTCGTTGCCCTCATTATTGTGTCATATATGACGTGGCTAGCCCTCCGTCTATTGGTAGGTATACACGTGAGTAAAGAAACTTGCAAATTTTGTAGTCTCACGGAAGTTTAAATTCGATGATATTTGTTAAACTTATGTCAGAGACACGAATAGAATTCACCCACGCTAAAAGCCGTGTTACACTTGTCCTAGTTAGCTTCCTAAATGATTTAGTTTCTAAATTTTGTCAAGTATAACCGCATTTAGCAAGTAAATTTACTATTGAAAAAAGTTAGGGTCCTAATTAGGATGCTATAGTTAGCACACTAAAAAAACTAAAGTGTAACAGGGTTTTTACACCGCGTGAACTTTCATCATCATCATCATATCAGCCGAAAGACGTCCACTGCTGAACATAGGCCTCCCCCAAAGAGTGCCACAATGACCGGTCCTGCGCCACCCGCATCTAGCGGACTCCCGCGACCTTTACCAAGTCATCAGTCCACCTTGTGGGGGATCTACCGACGCTGCGCCTTCCGGTGAACTTTACATATCGGAAAAATGGAACAACTAAAACGACGTTTTTTATATAAATTTTACGCGTGCCGGCACACTTGCATACTAAGCCCAAGTAACACATCAAAGCAGTATAACGGCCGTCTTACAGCATATCTGTATGCTTTTAGCATTTTGAGTTCGTTTTATAGTAGCATTATAAACGTTTATAGTGCTGATATAGGTCTTAAATGGGCACAAATTACCCAGCTTGAGATCCTATACAGGTCATTTAATAGCATTGCAGGCGCATTATGTCTGCGCTATTAGCATTATCGTTGTCATGGAAAGTGCCAATCGCCTCAAAGAAGCATTAGTACGCTCTATTAAGTTGCCGACTGCATTAAAGAAGCCTTTATACGGCCAAAAAACTTGCTAATCGCAGTAAAGAAGCATAAGTACTCTCGATTAACTTGCCAATCGCGATACAAACGCATTATACTAGCATAAGAGTGTAGTAAAATAAACCTTACGTCAATGCAAAAACTTCTCTAATACCGACGGAACAAATGTTATAATACAATGAACGTTGTGATTTAACTACTTTGTCTCGCAATATAAAATGGACGAAGACGGTACAAAAAACTGAATGAGTGACACGTCATATTTGTTTGCATCCTAACAAAATTTATAAAAGTTTTTGACACTTTTACGTTATTATATGTATGCTTCAAATATGACTGCGCAATGTAGTTTACTGTAAATGTGTATATAAGTTTCATTGAAAATTTTCACGCGCCTTTGATTTATTGTGGTTTTGCTATAAAATATTATAAAAAGATATGCGTCAAATAAACAAAACAATTGTGTAATCCTCGTATAGAACGAGTTTTGCATTATTAACACAATAGTGTTGGTTGAGCAGTCTTAAATTAAGTAATTTCATTATTATATAGGTATTTTCCTTGTATAAATAGGTCCGCATGATTTTATTTTTAGGTTATTAATTATTTACAAAATGGCGTTGGTCTATATAGACGGAGAGCTAGCCACGTCCACGTCGGATATGACAATAATGAGAGCAACCAAACCCCTCTAGTCAGTTTGGTATATTATGCTTATTTCTAGATCTGGACATCTGGCAGCTTTAAAGTAGTGGAGGTCAAAGAATGCAAACCATTTCAAGAAAATAAATCCTAGAGATCTGGGTTTGATGCAATATTATTTTTTTTTTTTATTTATTTATAAGTTTATTGCAGACAACAATGATCCATAGTTAGTACAATAAGAACAAAACAAAACAAAATTAACTTATTACTATGTTAGTACAATTCTAAAATTTAAACTTAAATACTAAATAAATTATAGGTATGTATGTACAGTCATTTAACACACCGATACACTGGGACATGCAGTGAGGCCCAGTATTTAAAAAAGGGGCTGTCAAGCCTCCTGCCTATTTCGGCCAGCAAGCTGTTGGTACTACCTCTCAGCCGGTACATCTGGGAAGCTATCCGTTTTCGCATTATGGCGTAGAAGTCATCCATACGTGCCTCCGCAAACATCCCAGAGGCACTGCAAAACCGAGGCAGTCCCAACAGCATCCTGAAACCGTTATTAAACTGAACGCGCAGGGCGCTGTAAGCCCGCTTCGTATATTTGATCCACAGGCTGCATGTATAAAATGTTTGGCAGTACGACTTGAAC
This sequence comes from Pammene aurita, assembly GCA_947086415.1. Lineage (NCBI taxonomy): Eukaryota > Metazoa > Arthropoda > Insecta > Lepidoptera > Tortricidae > Pammene > Pammene aurita. The sequence continues at coordinate 31,565,913 of OX352305.1, forward strand.
AGCATTCGCTTCACCTCGACCGTACTGCGTGCGAACCTGCGGATCAACATATTCGTCCTTACCGCCAGCGCCCTACGCTCCCGATCAATATCAGCGTCGTCTGTGAGATCCTCATCGACAATATGCCCTAGATACTTGAAATGAGTCACCCTATTCAAAGCAACTCCACACAGAGTTACTGGCGGCACTACCGAAGGACTCTTGCGGTCCGCCCGAAATATAAGTAACTCGCTTTTTTTCGCATTATAGCAGAGCCCGTGGGAATCTGCATATGCCTCACATATACTAAGTAATTTGCTGATTGCCCCTACCGTTGGGCCCAGTAGCACCATGTCATCAGCGTAGCTGATGTTGTTTACCATTTTACCGCCTATGGAACACCCAACCCTGGTGCCACTGAGCTCAACGATCAGCTGATTCATATACATATTAAATAGTAACGGTGAGGTCAGGCCTCCCTGTCGAACTCCGCATTCGGCCTTATAGCCGTCTGAGTACCCGTCCATCCATCGAACGCAGTTGACCTGGTTGTCATACCAAAAACTGAACAACCTAATGAACTCTAATGGAACACCTGCTGATTTCAGTTTGGTCCATAGCTTTTCGTACGACACCAGATCAAAAGCCTTAGACAAATCAAGAAAGGCGGCATACACGGGTGTGCTTCTATCGGTATAGTACCGAACGGTGTGCTTGAGAACTAAAATTGCACTCTCAGTTGATAGCCCGGACCGAAAACCGAACTGACCGTCATGTAGTCCGGCGTATACACTAAGGCGGCGTTCAAGCACACCATCCAGCACTTTTGCCACAATGGTAGCCAGCGATATTGGCCTATAGTTATTCACCTCCGACACATCTCCGGTCTTGTTTTTAATAATGGGAACTATGATAGTTTTTATAAGATCCGCTGGGAGATACGAGTGCCTAAGGCCAAAGGTGAATAACATGGCCAAGAGTCTATAAATATGCGGCCCAGCGTGTTGCAGGTGCTCGATGCTGAGCCCGTCATGCCCGGGCGACCTACCCTTCGTCATGCGTTTAATTACTAACGCGACCTCTTTCGCGGTAATAATAATAGGTTCCCGAGCATAACTGTGCTCAGCATCCAGCCCCTCCTGAACCCCAGCTAGTCTGGCTTTGACCTGAAAATGGCTCCTAAACAGGTTGGCTATTTGCTTAGGATCATCTAAACCCCCTACTGACACTTTTATGAGATTATGAGAAACTATACAAATACTATACAATATTAAGAGAAATTATACAAAAATTTATGTTGGGAGAAAGTAGTGCCAAACGATGTATAATAAAATATAGTTCATAGTTTTCGCCTACTGTTTTTGTTTCCGTAATAATCATATATCGGGGTTTTCGGTGCGGGAACGATTTGAGAAAGAGTAGAGATAAACAGATAGGTTGAGAGTTAGTATGAGAAAATATCATATTATGCTTAATGAATAACTACCTCTCTGTGAATAGCTTACACACTATGATACGAGCTTTTTTTCTTAGAGGCATGTTTGTATTGACTATTATATACTTAGTATTTTAAAAATGCAATTGCATATCCGAAATTTATTAACTAGATCTACCTAAGACAAAGACACGGTATAGTAAGTGTCAAATATTAATCTTGACGTCCGATATTTATGAACTATTTGATTAACTGAAGAGGTTGACAATGATCAGTCACTACATGAATTAATAAAAAAATACTTGAAAAAATCATGGATATATGTAGCTACAATATATATACATAATAGTCAGCTATTTCATATAAATTGTATATACCTATGATTTTTTCGATCAATTATTCATTAGGTAGAAACGTGCTAGAGTACATTCTGTTTTTTAAGTTAATGCCTACTCTTTGGCTAATGTCAAACATTCTCGCACCGAAAACCCCGATGTATTGTAAGAATACACAATATTTTTTGGTCTAACGTTTTTTTTTATCGATTTTTGACCAGTTTTGAGTCGATATTCCAACATATTCACTATAGATAGAATTATAAGGCAAATGACTATCGGTTTTTGAATATTTTATCTCCATTCTGTAGAGCCGGATCTTGAAATAAAGGAGCCGTTATTTTTTTATGATATTTTTAAAATATGGTCTAAAAAAACACTTTTATCGATATTCGAATGGTGTAAAGAATCATACATATACGTAATCTACATATTAGGGTTCCTCTTTGATGTCTCTCAAAACTGTAGAGAGATTTTAATTTTTAACTAATTAAAACAAAATTTATGACCATAAAACCACTTTTTTAGCCTAAACCGGTTCGACTTTGATGTCAAATATCTCGAAGACAATGAATATTGAAGTAAATATAGGATACTATATTGTTTAAAGCCGTTACTGATAATATGATAAGCTATATAAATCATTAGAAAACTAAGGGAATCAGATCTAAGGTCGTTGGCGCCAGGGAGCCCCTTAAAATATAGGCCCTGTCCTTTATAACTGAGACAACTTCGGCAATTTTTACCTAGTTTGGTATTACTATTTTCCAATTAAAACATTTTGCTGTCTGTCACTGTGACCTCCACCCATTAAAAGCTGCCAGATGCCAGGATCTAGCAATAAGAATAGTATAGCAATCTAACCAGACGGGTTTTGTTGCTCTCATTATTGTGTCATATCTGACGTGGCTAGCTCTTAGTCCAATAGCAGCTCAGTGACCCTTAAAAAATGCCTTATTTATGCCTACAGCATTACACGTGAATAATTATGCTAATAAACAACATTAAGCATTTATTTATGCTATTGTAGAACCTAAGGCACTAAAACCGCCAAAAGCTGTATAGGGGCTGTTCATAAATTACGTCATCAATTTTTGATAGTAAAGCTGCCAAATAAAGTGACGTCATTAAAAAAAATGCGTTTTAAGCTTAATTGTAAAATAAAAAACTATTTAGTAGATAATATTTTATAGCATTAAAAGTTTATAGAAACACGACTTTCATTCCTTTTTTACACATTGATGATGTGATCTTCGGAATGACCGCCCCCCCCCCCTCCTACGTCATGCTACCATCATCCGATGTCCAGACCCCCCCCCCCCATTTGAAATGACGTAATTTATGAACAGCCCCTTATAGTGAATTACTTGGCTTTATAATGTTTTATATTATTGCTATTATACTGCATTAGGAACGTATTACCTACTTATAAATGCTATTGTACACCCTAAGGCATTAAAAATAGCTGAAAGCTGTATAGCGAATTTACGTGGCAGTATAATGGCTAATATTCATGCTCTTAAACAGCATTAAGCATTTATTTATGCTATTGTAGAACCTAAGGCACTAAACCAAACCGAAGCATTAGTGTAGCAAACCAAAACGCAACTGTACAGCATTCAGCTGTACAGTTGCATGTTGTTCGCTGCACTAAAACTAATGTACAGCGTTATACAGCGTAAAGCATCATAAAATGCTATTGTAGAACCTAAAGCATTTAGATATGCCATTATACAACCGTTATACAGCTCAAAGCATCATATAATGCGACAAGTTGCTCGGTGAACGTATATAAGAGTTTATACGGTCCTTAAGTTCGAAATAAGTTAACTATTCATATGTTATAATGCTTCCTGTGTTACTTGGGAGGTAATCTATGCAGCAGACTTCGTTTGGTCTGATTGCCCCTGTTGCATCCTAGGTTCATGGACACCAGCATCGCCAGACCAATTCAGAAGGTTCTTGTACAATGAAGATTGAAAACTCACCCGTTCCCTCCTATCATATCAGGCAACACTAGGGTATATCCATTCAGGTTCATAGAAAGCAGTGTGGTGACTAGAGTCGCCAGGCCGTTGTTGAAGTCCCACAGCGTGTCCTTGTCCACCATGCGAATGAACACGGGCAGGTCTTGGGTCCTGTGGTGATCAGATGTCGGAATTTACAAGTTTGGTTAAAAAATAACCGAGATAGTCCTTGTGAATATAACTTAGCCGATATCTATTTTAATTCTGGGAGGTAAGGGACAATAATAACAACATTTTATATAGCGTACACACTAACGTTGTTCCTACTCGCGTCGGTTCTCTTCGAATAGTTCGACGAATCATTCGCGTATGAGTGCCAACATTCGCGTACGAATGTCCGTTCACATATTCGTCTCCGCGTATAACTCCCCGACGTGAGCACGCACGCGTGCACGAGCGCACGGGCCAACACGCCTGTGTAAACCAGCGATGTTACAGAGCTTCGGTTCCGTTAAGTCGGAACTTCCGATTGGTTTTAAACATCCGCTTCGGTTCCGGTTCTGTTATTTTAAAACAGAAATTATATCGGATGTCATAACAACGCAGCGGGAGGAATGAACGGCGTAACATCAAAAACAAATAGAGGTTTATAGACCTACTTTTAACATCTCGTCCACCTATCATTCGGGCTCCGATTCTGGATCCGCTTCCGTTTTCAATTCCGATTCCGTTACTGGTTCCGATAAAACTAAATTTGAAACATCTGATTCCGCTTTCGCTTACGATAAAACCTGCTACATTCCTGGTGTAAACAGTTGCTCGCTATTCGCCTCGTCATTCGGCTAGACACTCCCACGCATATGTGATAGCGCCATTATATTTGACAGATGAAGAACGCTGCTAGACGCCGTGCAATTATCCATTAGTAAAAAAATCGGTAAACATAATGAACAGTTTAAAGTTTAAAGAAAGGTGTCACGTGCAGTTAAGTGCCAAGTTATGCGGTGAAAATATTTAATTAGCATTTCTAGGGAAAAAGTTAACAGTCTACTAATTTAGCGGCGTCAAACGGGGTTTCCACCAGATAAGACAGAGAGTCTGGTGTTATACAATTTTTTTTTTTTTTTTATGAAATAGGAGGCAAACGAGCAGACGAATCGCCTGATGGTAAGTAATTAACGCCGCCCATGGACGCCTGCAACACCAGAGGGGTCACAAGCGCGTTGCCGGCCTTTAAGATGGGAATACGCTCTTTTCTTGAAGGTTTGAAGGGCGTATCGGTCCGGAAATACCGCAGACGACAGTTCATTCCACAGTTTTGTTGTGCGAGGCAGGAAGTTTCTCGAGAAACGCACAGTTGAGGACTGCCAACCATCTAAGTGGTGATGATGGTAATGCTGTCGCAAAGGACTTACTTAGAAAATCTTACCTCATTCCGGATCGCAATTCGATAGCGGGCCCGAACTTGGCCACTTCTCTGACGTAGCTCTGCACAATGTTTCCAGGGTGTAGGTCGATATCGCCATTTTGTACAGGAATCTAAAGACAAATTACATACGCTCATATAGTTCCCCATCTATTTACTACGAACATTTTTCGTGACGATTAACTGATTGATATGTCGTTAGATTTTCTCGAACGCAAGCAGCATATCGTTTCTATTGACAAAGTCTTTTCACGAAAAATAAAGGATTTCTGTGTTTAGTTTTATGAGGCTGACAACACCCGATGACCTTCAAATTGACTTTACTCAAACAGTTTTTTAGCTATAACTAGTTGTTTTGAGAAACTAACTAACTAAAACTAACTAAAAGAACTTCGTTGATTCCGATACACGATTGGACGAAATCGGCTCGATAGAAAATAATTCCAAAGTTACATCTTAAAATTTGCTTTAAACAGTCGTATGTCTTTATTTTATTGACTTATACGGACAAAATTCCACCGCACTGACACTAAAAACTTCGTTGTTTTATATTTCTCAATGAACGCGTAGTTTTTTTTAATTAATCATTTTGCAAAATTTGCAATGAGCTCCCATACTAAGTAATCGTAACACAGTGTTTCTATTTCGCTCGCGCTGAAAAAGATAGGGAGGGAATTTAGCTGTTGTCAGCCCCCTAATTTGGTAAATTACGATTTAAAAGTCACACTAATTACCTGAGGCGACCAACTGGACTCTCCGGCGTCAAACTTCAGAGTGTCAATATCATAGGTGTCCATCAGATCTTGGAGCCGACTGCTAAACCAAGCGGCGGCTTCAGGGTTTGTGAAGTCGATATAACCAGGAAGAGAGCCGTTATTATTCCACCAGGTGGAGTCAGGGCTGCCTTCTTCGTTCAGTACCAAGTAGCCTTTTTCAAGAGCCTGAGAATACCAAGGATCGCAGTCTTTGTTGATAAACGGATGCACCCAAATAGCAACCCTGAATCCTAATCCTTTAATATCTTGGATCAGCTTCTTTAAATCAGGGAGCTTCCTCTCATCAACCGTTAAGGATCCGTAGCAGATCTCCCAAAGATCATCAATTTCAAACTGAGCGTTAGGGAACCCACTATCATTAATTTCATTAGCGAAAGCCCAGAGACTGTCCTGATCGATTTCTCTTGAATACCGCGCCCAGGTGGACCAAACGGGATACTGGATCATGCGATAATCAGGGATACCTGTGGGTTTTCCTAGATAAGTTTCGACAGCGTGCTGATGAGCGATTTTAGCGTTGTCAAACAGCCAGATATCGTATTTGAGGACATTGTGGGTGCGTCTAGTGGAGTAGGGGTCTGCGACTTCAGCAATAAAGCAGATATGGTTGTCTAAGTTGTTATGGTAGTCGACGAAAAGAGGGGCTTCAGGGTGGACGTATAAGTAGTGTCCGGCGGAGTTGAGCCAGTAGCGTTCGGCGACGGCAGCGTTGTCGTCCTCTTTGGAGATGACGGAATACTTCTTCAGGGAGGCGTGCTGGACGGGCCAGTATTGCTCCTTCTGTTCCGGGCCAGCGAACCATTGTTTGGATCCTGTAAATAGCAATTACCTATAAACTCTGTTGCTTCCAGTAGCATCGGAACAAGGCGTCCGTAGCATCAGTAGGTATCTATATTTTAAGTCGAATTTTTAATCTTGTGTGGTTTTACCCAAGGTAATAGTGGAAATATCAAATTTTCCTACCCCAATAGTAGATTAATTGTACAATAATTGTAGAGTTTAATTAAATAGATTTTAAATTGTGCAATGTTTGAGAGTGATAAATAGGTACGACGAGGATAAGGATTATTGTATACTTACAATAAAATGTCATTTTGTTCGAGATCATTCAAAGTGCTGTATCTCTTCTATCTATTGATTGTTTGTTACTGATACGGCGTGTTGCTAACTTTACATAACCTATATTGATGACATCAAATAAGCCTTTTAAATAAACCTCCTATCAAGATATTTAATGGGAAAACTGAGAGTCGATAATATATTATGTAATTATCTCATAAGCCACACTTTATCTTTATCTGACAGCTTTCTTACCCCTAGTTTGTTATTAAATCAAATAAAATCATCAAAAATAAATATAAATAAAACACCTACAATAAAAAAAGACATTGAAAAAATTATCCCAGCTGCACTTTTGAACGAGCATCGATACGCTGTGCCGGGGCTCGATCGCTTTACCAATTAAGCTATTAGTCAAGTAAGTACAACTGGCAATACGTATCGATGCTGATCAAAGTCGAACTAGGATGATTATTTTTTCAATGTTTTCGATGTTTGTATTTGAATTAATAACAAACTAGTGTATGAGTGGAATGCCCCTTCTAAAACATATAAAAATAATTATGGAGCTTTCTTATGGTGCAATCTCATTCTTTTCGTTTTGACATCGCAAATCATGTCAAAGCGATCCTAATGCCCACTGTTGACCTTTTAGTACGGGATAGACGTCCGGTCTACAGTTAAGGTTACTCATCAAAATCGAAGCAATCTTTAAACACGCGGTCACTGGGTCCATCTCGGGTCACTGAAATTCAGTGACCACCGCTGGCGTCATCAAAGGTTAAGATCACGTCTACGGTTAAGGTCACTCACCAAAATCGAAGCAGTCTTCAGTCACTGGGTCCATCCCAGCTCACAGTGATTCTGTAACCGTAGTTGGCCTCGTCAAATGTGAAGGTCACGTCTACGGTTAAGGTCACTCACCAAAATCAAAGCAGTCTTCAGTCACTAGGTCCATCCTCGCTCACGGTGATTCTGTAACCGCCGCTGGCCTCGTCAAATGTAGAGGTCACGTCTACTGTTAAGGCCACTCACCAAAGTCGAAGCAGTCCTCAAACACGCGGTCACTGGGACCATCCCAAGTCACAGTAATTCTGTAACCACCGCTGGCGTCATCAAAAGTTGAGGTCACGTCAAAGGTCACGGGGTCGTCGATAACGACGTTACGGCCTAAGATGCCGAGAACCTCTGATTCTCCTGCACCTAAAACAAATGAGAGTGTTATATTGGTTATTTGAACGTTTTCGGCCAAAACCCCTTTTTGGTTTTCAGTCTATAATAAAAACCGGCCCAGTGCGAGTCGGACTCGCGCATGAAGAGTTCCGTACCATTATCTATAAAATCGGCAAAAAATCACGTTTGTTGTATGAGAGCCCCCCTTAAATATTAATTTTATTTTGATTTAATTATTACTACAACTTTGTTGCGTTTGGAGTCGGGACTCTTGGTCCGTGGGGCCCAGCAGCACAGAAACTATATCCAGAGTTGGCTTAACGGCTGGTCGACGTAACCGGGGATAAACGAGCTGGCAGCTTCCTCGTCCAACGTATAAGTATTGCGATCCAGCGAGGAAATGCTGCCAGCATCTTCGGCACTATGCCACAGGGGCCAACTTTAGATTTAGATTTTTAGTTTTAGATTACTTTATTGTAGGGTTTATTTATAAGTATATAGTTTAGTGATATTTTTAAGTCCTAATATGTTTTTTTTTAAATTTAATTATTTGTTTTTAAAGTGAATAATATAACACAATATTCTGTGAATATTTCAAGCGTCTACCTGTTGCCGTTATCAATATCGAGCAAAAACGAGCAAAATAATTACGTGTTGTATGGGAGCCCCCTTAAATATTTATTTTATTATGTCTTTTAGTATTTGATGTTATAGCGGCAACAGAAATACATCATCTGATAATTCCATTCCATTCCATTCCATTTAATGATAATGGCTTGCAGAGCTTTGCGTGGAGAGTCCGACTGTCCTGAGCTGGTTGAGCGTCTCGTGCGTTTGTTTGTCCCGGATATCCCGAGGATAGCCCTGAGATCACGGCGACGCGACCTATTGGCCGTGCCGTCGGCACGCACCGTGTCGTGCAGGAACTCACCGTTGCCCCGCGCCCTTTCACAGCTCAATGCGCTGCTGGCATCAACACCTGAGTGTGACTTGTTTGCGTGGGCGGCAGTTTGTGGTGAATGCTTGAGGGTATGTGAGGCGATGGATGCTGGGTGCTCAACAGTTCCGCAGTGATTCACTTTTTTTTATCGTGTGTTTTTATTTTATATTGTTTTTTGATTATTTGTGTAATTGAAAATAGATGTCATATACTTCAGAAAAAGTGACCAAACCCTCCGGTGTCCGAGGCCAGATTTGAACTGGCGTCTTCAGCTTTCGCGGCTGACGTCCTGACCACTAGACCACCCGGTCACGGCGGAACTTGACAAATTTTCTCATGTATATGCAATCTCTGAATTTGAAACGGCTAGGCGCCGTTGACCATACTCTAAGGGCATGCGCAGTACGTGCTTGCACCTTAGAGTATGGTCAACGGCGCCTAGCCGTTTCAAATTCAGAGATTGCATATACATGAGAAAATTTGTCAAGTTCCGCCGTGACCGGGTGGTCTAGTGGTCAGGACGTCAGCCGCGAAAGCTGAAGACGCCAGTTCAAATCTGGCCTCGGACACCGGAGGGTTTGGTCACTTTTTCTGAAGTATATGACATCTATTTTCAATTTATTTAAAGTAGTGTAACTACTTAAAAATTGCAAATCAAAAAATATTGAACAAAATAATTTGATTTGCTTCAAGATTCATAGATGGCAGCACCATCTCTCTCGCTATACCAGAATCACGTAAGAGATTCGGATAGGAGGTGCAAGCACGTACTGCGCATGCCCTTAGAGTATGGTCAACGGCGCCTAGCCGTTTCAAATTCAGAGATTGCATATACATGAGAAAATTTGTCAAGTTCCGCCGTGACCGGGTGGTCTAGTGGTCAGGACGTCAGCCGCGAAAGCTGAAGACGCCAGTTCAAATCTGGCCTCGGACACCGGAGGGTTTGGTCACTTTTTCTGAAGTATATGACATCTATTTTCAATTTATTTAAAGTAGTGTAACTACTTAAAAATTGCAAATCAAAAAATATTGAACAAAATAATTTGATTTGCTTCAAGATTCATAGATGGCAGCACCATCTCTCTCGCTATACCAGAATCACGTAAGAGATTCGGATAGGAGGTGCAAGCACGTACTGCGCATGCCCTTAGAGTATGGTCAACGGCGCCTAGCCGTTTCAAATTCAGAGATTGCATATACATGAGAAAATTTGTCAAGTTCCGCCGTGACCGGGTGGTCTAGTGGTCAGGACGTCAGCCGCGAAAGCTGAAGACGCCAGTTCAAATCTGGCCTCGGACACCGGAGGGTTTGGTCACTTTTTCTGAAGTATATGACATCTATTTTCAATTTATTTAAAGTAGTGTAACTACTTAAAAATTGCAAATCAAAAAATATTGAACAAAATAATTTGATTTGCTTCAAGATTTATTTGTGTAATTGTTAGCTTAAGTTTCGTGACGAATTGGTTTTACTGTAAGGTCATGTAAGCGTTTATGTCAATAAAAAAAAAAAAAATCTGTGGAAATTTCAACTGTCTATTTGTCTGTCGGTTCATGAGATACAGCCTGGTGACAGACGAACTAACGGACAGCGGATTCTTAGTAATAGGGTCCTGTTTTACCCTTTGGGGACGGAACCCTAAAAATCACTACTGAGCACAATAATTTTCTCATTGTAAAATACGCTTTGGGCAAGCACCTGTATTAATTACTACGAGTATGTAATAGGTACATTAGGGTGGTCCTTATTTCTCTATTTTTTTATATTTTGCATACACACGCATTGTGTCATTTGGCATTAAAGATGATGACTGATTTTTTTTCCACGTAAAATCCGAATAAAAAATCTGAAATCAAGCGTCGTGCGTCTCTATTACTTGCTTGAAAAAGTTGATTAAAAATGCCGTCTTTCAGGTGATTCTTTTGAAACAAATTACAACTAGTTTCAATTTCACCTTGCAAATAAGTTTGGCATTTCCTCCATCCGGCTAAAGGAGATGCAAATTTTTAGATTTTAAGGCCTACATTGACCATGCAACAAACTTCTTGGGAAAACATTTCCGAGATTTTTCTCGGAAATTTCCCGAGATAGTAGAGAACTTTGCACTTAATACTCTTTTGTTCGGTTTCAAACGTTTGTAAATATCAATCAATCACCTCTAATAATATTAATTATACAAAGGAATAAAAAAACTTAGTACAGATTTTATATACTTTCTCGGAAATTGTCGAGTAACAGAATATTCTCGAAAAGTGCGGAAATTCTCAGGAGAAGCAAGTCTCCAGAACGAGAAATTTCTCTCCGGCACAACACTACCCGTGTGTGTGATGCGACCGTAGACTGGACGCCATGAACCACTTAAGGCCTAACCTACTATAGGTATTTGATGGAGGCCTACGTATGAACGGCCTTGCGAATTGGCCTTACTTACTATCAACAATGGTGAGGTGGAAGCCACCATCAGCATGTTCTTCGACCAGCAAGTCCTTGGGAGTCTGGGGGCGCGGCGGCACCGCGCATATCACCGCCGTCACTCCTGTTAAAGTTACACAAAATGTTAAATCAAATACAAAAAAACCGGCCAAGAGCGTGTCGGGCCACGCTCAGTGTAGGGTTCCGTAGTTTTCCGTCCGTCACAGTAAGTGTCCCCACTTAAGAGTTAATAACACCGCCATGTAGGATATGATATGAGAGTTCCACGTACAGCGACATCTATCGGCAAATTAAGTAAACTATTGCGCGCGAGCTTAAAGTATGGAAGATGATTTTTATGGAATAATTCTTTATTGCGTGAACCGATTTTCACTGTTTTGACTTTATTTGAAAGCACGTCATTTCATTGTAATTTTGTAGAAATTACAGGTACAATAAACACCTGCTTATACGGTTAAATTACAAACTTAGTTCAGAAATTATTTTGTAATCTTTTTTCAAAAACTATTCATCTTATCAAGTTCAAAATAATTTTCCTAGAAAGTTTTTATAAAGTTCTACTTTTGAGATTTTTTTCATATTTTTAAAACTTATGGTTCAAAAGTTAGAGGGGGGAGGACGCATATTTTTTTACTTCTGGAGCGATTATTTCCGAAAATATTTACATTATCGAAAAATGATTTTCGTAAACCCCTATTCATTTTTAAATACCTATCCAACAATATATCACACGTTAGGGTTGAAATGAAAAAAAAAATCACTCCCCACTTTACGTATAGGGGAGGTACCCTAATAAAAATAAAAATTTCACTTTTTATTTTACCACTTTGTCGGCGTGATTGATATACATATTAGTACCAAATTTCAGCTTTCTAGTGCTAACGGTCACTGAGAGTATCCGCGGACGGACGGACGGACGGACGGGCAGACATGGCGAAACTATAAGGGTTCCTAGTTGACTACGGAACCCTAAAAATACAATCAGAATGAATAAATACAAAGTTCTTAGTGACTGAGCTCCTGAGGTCTTGGCCTAGGTCAGTCAGGTCAAGTAGGCTCAACCTGGATTACAGCGGGTTATTTTATTATTTTATTGACCGCAGAAGTGCTCCTACAACATTGCATGGAAGCCAATCGGTAGGAAATTTGATAATTTTAGACCCCTATGGCTCCAGTAAAGTCAGTGGCACCCAAAGAGTATTGTAATATATTAGGAAGGTGGCACCAGAGAGCCTCTCAGAGCCTCTCAAATTGGCGTGAAAGAAACGCGCCCAGAGCAGTGCGGCGCTGCAGTCTTTCTTCTCCTTCCTAGCGTTTGTCCCGGCTTGGGGTCCGCTTGACGACCTAATGCCATGAATCAGCGTAGGCACTAGATTTTACGAATGTGACTGCCATCTGATCTTCCAACCCAGAGAGGAAACTAGGCCTTATTGGGATTATAGGTCCGGTTTCCTTACGATGTTTTCCTTCACCGAAAAGCCACTGGTAAATATCAAAATGATATACCGTACATGAGTTCCGAAAAACTCAGTGGTACGAGCCGGGGTTTGAACTCGAGACCTCCGGATTGAAAGTCGGACGTCTTACCGCCAGACCAGGCTACCAGAGGCGATACCGCCTTTAAAAAAAAAGAAGTGAAAAAAAAAAATTCGTTTATTGCTTTAAAATTAAGTTGAATCTGTAGAACGACGTCATCAACGACTACATAGGCAACAACGTAAGCACCTGGCGCCATAAGGTGTTTTTTGATTAGGATTATCACTTTCTTAAATTAAATTAACTTACCTGCCAGCAAAAGAAGCCACTTCATCTTCGATCAACCGCGTTACTGCTACAAAGATGCTGCGACTCCACTCGACATTTATAACATCTCTAATATCTTAATCTGAGGTGATAAGGATATCGATATCATATCCCGTATATAGGTACCTACGAGATTTCGATCATGTAACTTTCCAATCTATATACAAAGTCCACAGACCATTACAAATTACCATGTACAAATCATTGTCTACCATGTCTGACCGATTTGTCTCAGTTGCTTAAAGGTTAGCTGGAAGAGATAAGTTCGCCTTTGTACACTCTCACTATATTTTTGTTGGTCATGTACTTGTTTTGTGCAATAAAGTGTTTTATAGTGGTAATTTTTTAAGATGTCGGAATCTTACTACCGACGTAAGGAATTCTACCGTCAATACCGACGTCTTAAAAAAATCGTACTATACTACTACTACCATTATATTTTGAGCCACGAATAATACGTAATTTTTCGAAATAAAAGCTCAGAATTAATAAGCTAGTTCAGTTGGGATCTTCAATCAAACTACGATCCACGCGGCCACGGTTCAGTTAATTTGGCTGATTTTGAAATACATACAGCCTTGGCACCCTTAGCACCTTAGAAGCACTTGAGCACCCTTGCAATTTTCATACAAAACTCGAAAGTTTAGACCGGCGTTTCTATCTTTTTTGAAGTTATTTTATCAATTAATTCAAACTGAACAGGCATGTTTTGTTGAAGTGAGTAGTAATCTGCATAGAATATTTGCAATTTGTCAAACCGACTTAAATTCGCATTTTTGGGACCTCCAGTTTTCATATTTTATAGGTACCTTGAAACTAAACAACTAACTAAATAACTTTAGTGAAGTTTTCTAGATATATCAATAAAATATAACATTTTACGTCATCGTACATTGTCATGATAGGGAATTATCACTTAACATTAAAATTGTAAACAAAAAACAGCTATGCTCAACACTTCTGGCCAAGACTGTAGGTAATAAACGGAAAGCTAGCCTCGTCAGATATGATACAACAATGAGCGCAACGAAACCCCTCTAGTCTATGCCTCCCTCCCTTTGCTATACTAAGCTTATTTCTAGATCTGGACATCTGGCAGCTGTAAAGTGGTGGAGGTCAAAGAATGCAAACCACTTCAAGAAATCCAATCTTAGAGTTCTGGGTTTGATGCGAAATTACATAAATAGTTAGATTATATAATTGCCAAAAGTTTATGTTGGGGACAAGTAGTGACAAACTACGTATAATGCAATTCATAGTTTGTCGCCTACTGTTTTTGTTGCCTTAATAATACGCAATATGTTTTGTTCTAATGTTAAAATATAGGCCCTGTCCTGAGACAACTTCGGCAGTTTTTACCTATTTTGATATTACAATTTCCCAATTCAAAAATTTTGCTTGTCTGTCACTCTGACCTCCACCCATTAAAAGCTGCCAGGTGCCTGAATCTAGCAATAAGGATAGTATAGCAATCTAACCAGACGGGTTTTATTGCTCTCATTATTGTGTCATATCTGACGTGGCCAGCTCTTAGTCCACAAGTAGTTGAAGGCTACAAAATTTTGAGTATCTCTTATCGATCGCTATCCATGCAGGGATCATTTTAAGCGGTGTGTGGTTCGACTTGTAACCTATTAAATTATTGATATTTTCATTGGACTCTATTGCTTAGGTAATAAGGATTATTATGGCTGGTAACTAAAGCGAACAGAATTAGTCGAGTGTATACTCGACTAATACTCGTTCAGTCATTCAATAATGATTCATGTCTCACACAATGAAGCTTGCCATCTTATATAACACAATGTTATTTCTAGAGCCATAAGAGTGAGTCGTTAAATTATACTGGAGCCCTTGTTTTACAAGATATGACTGTGGGTGACAACTAAAAAAGTTACGTAACACATATTTGTTTAGAGTTACGGAATCAAGTTACTTATAAAAGCTTGTAATTTAGAGTAAGTTTAAACAAAATATGGCTGTGTAATGATGGAGTGGTGGTGTCAGATATTAAATTTTAGTAAAATATATTATTTTCTTTATATGATATATAAGTACAGTGTAGCTAATTACGATTATTCAATATTATAATATCATGTCCCATTTGGCGTCGAGAATCTTGGTCCGTGGGGCCCTGGCGCTCTGAGTCTCTTCAAAGACCTGCCGAAGAGACTCAGAGATGCCACAGGAGACCGAAGAGCTGGCAGCTATCTTGCTCCGAGTAAGTTTAGCAATTCAGAGAGGAAATGCTGCCAGCATCTTCGGTACCATGCCGCATCTTTTAGATATATTTTAGTTTTAGTTTAATTTTGTGTTAGACTTAGTGAAAAGGACGGGTACAGACAGAAATAATTACATTACTGATAGTGATAGTGTCTGGACCGCTTACGGAAAATAAACTGCATAAACTATATCCCTGTGCCGTTGTAAACTTCCACCTACTTAAAGGTATTTAACCTTTTGACCGTTAAAGACGTCAAATCACGTGCATTGAAAGTCGTGCCCTTAGCGCCAGCCCGTGATATCACGTCTAAAATATAACCAGTTTGCCTTGCGTGCTCGCGCGCGCAGGCGCTGTAGGCACGGGTTTTCCGCCAGGTGCTTGGTTGGTGGTCAAAGGGTTAAGAGAACTTACATTACTTACTTACATACTTACGTAACTTCCGTAAGTACAGTTAGTTGCATAACTGAGTCAATATACCTTCAGAGCCGGATCTAGGGGGGGGGCAGACCGGGGCCCATGCCCCGGGCGGCAAATTCAGGGGGCGGCAAACTCGACCTTCTTGGCAGACGAATACACGTCTCATCATCGCTTATCATGAACGCAACCTGGACCACTGAGACAGGTGTCCATTCGCGGGGCGCGTAGGCGCAGGTCAACAACCACGCTCGCCCGCGGGAAATGAAACACGCTTTCATTTGAGGGCGGTTAGGGCGCGTGTCAACGATGCCGCCCCTCCGCCGCCGCATGCCTGTGCTGTGTGTAAGTTGTACGAGTCGTGTAAAGCCCGCCACCGCGCCGCCGTACCTCTGCGCTGTGTATACGAGACGCGTAAAGCCCGCCACCGCGCCGCCGCCCCTTTGCGCTGTGTATGCGAGAAACAAAAGCCCGAGGCGGCGGCGCATTAGCGGTCTTTGCGCATATCGTATACACAGCGCAGAGGTATGGCGGCGGCGCGATGACGGCGTGGCGTGTACATGATACCCGCAGTAGCATCGTGGCGGCGGCGTGGGGGCGGCATCGTCTACACGCGCCCTTAGCCTGCGTGTGAATAAGATGAAGGTATACTCGTATTTGGTGACTCCTTCATCGGTATCTCTTAGGGACGTGTGTTGTTGCAAACATCTAAATCAAGTTTTGGGTAAAATCAATAGTTTCGTAAATAATAGCTCCGAAATTTTTAAAAAAGCGTACCGTCCTCTAACCCTGGGCCCAAAAAATATGGAAAATTCATGTCTAATAAAAAGTTCAATAAAAACTGTATAGTATGTAATTGTAATTTCATGGCAAAATATCCTAAAAAACTACTTTACGAATAGGTGTAAATATTGTGACGGGCCCGCAGCTACGGAACCCTACATTAGTCATGGCCCGAGATCCTCTTGGCCGGTTTTTACTTAAATGATTTTAAGGGAAAGGGAAACTATAGTAGCCGAATAAAACATGTGAATAAAGCCTGTGCTCGAATTTGCACTGACACCATAGATAATAGTAATTTATTATACAAGGGGGCAAAGTTGATGTTTTCCTCTCGTGCTTTACTGAGACCCGAGCTAGTGAAAGATTCCAAAATTGAGCCACGAGCGTAGCGAGTTGTTAAAAAAAATGGTATAATACAAAACTTTTCACCACACCACCTCAGGAAAAATATAAACTATAAAAAAACAAAGCCAAATTAATGCTTTCAAAATTATAATTATAATTCAAAATCATCTCTTTTAAGTCCATCCTGCCAGATAACGTGAAAAAAGAAGTCACAACTTGTACCAAATTAATTTCCCCACATGTGGATAAAATGCGTTTTTCCCATCAGTTTCCTAGGGTTCCGTTTCCGAGGTAGAGTGGTAAAAAGCAGATTTTACTGTTTGTTGCGTATTTGTATCATTGTGTGCACGTATTTATAGGAAGGCCCACTACACTGAATCCGCGTAATGGATCGGGCGGCCACGGTATGATCACTTACTTCATCGAGTGCCCCCTTAAATAATGTTTATAAATTAATTCTTATGCTTCAATATATGGCGAGATATAAAAGCCACTCACACACCAAATTTTATTAATGTAGGACCGTAAAATTCGGCTACAGACAGAAAAAGCACCCCAAAAATTGCACCACTAAAAGTGTCCGAAAACGGAACGGACCAGGCCGAGGGCTGTCCGACCAAAAAATATTGAAATAGCATCACTTTAGCTATCAAATCAGGTTGAATTCATCCTGCTACTCGATGAGGTAAAACCCGGCCAAGTGCGTGTCGGGCCACGCATAGGAGGGTTCCGTACCTTCAATGGAATAAGAACCAAACTAATACCAAAAGGTCGTATCCGATGCCTATGGAAGAAGTTTTTTGGAGGTAACTCAAAAATGGCTGAACCCGTAATGTTTAAAACAAATTTCGTAGAAAGTATATGATAAGGCGCATCTCCTCAAATTTCTTCATATTGTTTGGACTTACGGTTCAAAAGTTACGGGGGGGACACAATTTTTTTTAATTCAAAGCGATTATTTCAGAAAATATTCACTTAATCACAAAATAGTCAAAGAAACCTCAATGTTTTTTTAAAGACCTATCGATTGAAGTGTCACATGTTGATATTTAGTTTTTAAAAAATATTTTGAAATTAAGTACATGCCCCCCCTAAAAATATTTATTGTCCAATTTAACTACATAACTAAGTAGCGGCTTTCAAAATACACCTTATGTGTAAATTTTATTTAGATACGTCGTATAGTTTCCGAGTAAAATGGCTGTAACATACGGACGGACAGACAGACAGACAGACAGACATGACGAATCCATAAGGGTTTCGTTTTTTGTCATTTGGCTACGGAACCTAAAAACACCCCAAAAATTGCACCACTAAATGTATCCAAAAACGGAACGGATCAGGCTGAGGGCTGTCCGACCAAAAAATATTGAAATAGCATCACTTTAGCTATCAAATGAGGTTGGTTTCATCCTGTTACTCGATGAGGTAAAAAAAAAAACAAAAATTGCACCACTAAAAGTGTCCGACCAAGTGATTTGTGACCTCTTAAACTTTTGCTTTTCGATGAATAAGGTTCGAAACATGCTCCTCGTTGAGATAAGTGATCATATCATACTGTAGCCATCCGCCCGTCCGGGCCTAAGACCGTAACTTCGCTACGACGCCCGGGGGCGCAGAAAGGGTTTAGATAGCGGGAGATGGTTTCCGTATTTGCCGTATACTTAACTAGTTATCCTAATTAAAATATATGACTTACACATCCATATACCATCGGGTTCAAAATTGCATGGTCAATTTATCAATGAATTCATTCATAAATTGGCCATGCAATTCTGAACCCGATAGTACATATGTATTCGAAAAAAAAAATTGGGCTTAACACAGAAACACAGAAGAGATAATAGACAGAAAGAGCAACGCTAGACCGGTCGTTGTGGCGTTCTTTCCGTTAATATCCTATCAATGACTAATGGTAGGCGTCTGTTGGTCGAAATTATATGATAGTTAATAATCACTTATACTTGAAGCGAAGGCCAAGCTGGCATCCAAAAAGCTCGGTGTGCTCAATAGAGCGAGGCGATACTTCACTCCGTAAGTCGCAAGTCAGACCCCACATGGACTACTGTTGTCACCTTTGGGCGGGAGCACCTGGATACTAGCTTAGGCCCTTTGACTCGGTGCAAAGGCGCGCTGTGCGGATCGTCGACGATCCCAAACTCACGAGCGATATTGAACCTTTGAGTCTTAGGAGGGACTTTGCCTACTTATGCGTGTTCTATCGCTTGTACAATGGGTTGTGCTCTGAAGAACTGTTTGATATGATGCCCACGGCAGCTTTTTATCACCGCACCGCTCGCCGCCGGCAGGGTGTTCATCCCCACACCCTGGAGCCCAATGGGTCGCGCACAGTACGGTTGAAGAGGAATTTCCTCCCACGAACGCTGCGGCTGTGGAATGAACTCCCTGCCGAGGTTTTCCCAGTGGGCTACAGTATGAGGTTCTTCAAAAAAGGAGTGTATAGGTTCCTATAGGGTAGGCAACGCGCATGTGAATCCTTTGGGGTTGCAGGTGTCCGTAGGCTACGGTAGCTGCTTGCCATCAGGCGGTCCGTACCGTATGCTTGTTTACCACCGTCTTGGTATTTAAAAAAAAAAAAAAAAATAAGGCAAGGCCGGGGCGGGGGGCGGCATTTTTCAGATTTTGCCCCGCCTCGAAAAATTTCTAGATCCGGCGCTGTATACCTTAGTAAAATGTAAATAATTTGATAGCAATCAAATTTACAGAAAAGTTCTAAACGCAAAATATTAATCCTTGGGTACCGCTACAAAACTGCCTCACAAATAATTTTTCCGACTTATACATTTTTCGCAGGCATTCCCAATTCAGTAACTCATTTAAAGTAAGGAATTCCACGACCATTAATTTAGTTATCAATTATTTAAATCAGGCTTATTTTTGTAATTAGTTACTGGCGATGTATAGTCAGGTGCAAAACTGAGTCAAGGCAAATGGCCGAACAAATTTCTCGTTAGTTAATTTTTGTAGCGGTCTTCATTCTGAGATAACCATAAAAATACGTGAGTGATATAAAAGTCATACACTTCATTTTAAAGAGCATATAATGTACTATTTGCCTTACCGTTGTGTAAAAGAAAAATATAAATATTGGGTTAAATATAAAAAAAGTAGTTTAACAGTTTTTGGTTCAAAATCATGGATGAATAAAAAAATCAAGATTGTGAATGCAATGAATCGAAATTGGCTTTTCATATGGATACATAGCTGACACCGAGACGAACAAATATATATAACCTGAAAGTTTTTATTTTTTCCGTAATTGATCAGACTTATCTTCATTTAACGATGTCGGTGCAAAACTGAGTCAGTACCAAATATTATTTAATAGAGAAAATGTTTATTTTTATCTACAATAACATAATAGGTCAGTAAGTTTATTATTGTTACCAATTAATAATAAAATAGTAACTTTTAATAATGAAAGAAGCCTCTTCTGAAATAATGAAAGAAGCATGTCAAATTGATGCACATTGGTTCAGTTATGCAACTAACTGTATGTTGACATACATAGTAAGTAAAATTACAAATAAGTTCACTAATTTATATAGATATAGATGCTAATTGCGTTCGTCTTTCCATCGCAACGTTAAGATAAATAAAAGCCTATTTAATAACACGTAATAATCATTAGGTGGTTATCACACTGATGCGGTTTCCGCATGCAGGGACGGTGTGTGAACGAGATAGCGCTCTGCATGTGTATATAGCGCTGTCACGTTCACCGGAGCGCCATTTTAGGTCTGTACCGGAGCGGGACACGGTGTCAGTGTGAAAGCCGCTTTAGACCAATTACATATCGGCCGTATCGATGTGTACCAAGGAGTCTTAGTCAGAATAAAACCAGAAGGTCTATAATCATTATCATAATCATAATATCATTTACGTCACACCTGGCCATAATGTAAGTTTTACCGCACGCTACGCGTACGGTAAAACTCGCATTATGGCCAGGTGGAGACGTAAAATTGTGTACTCACCATGGGCAGTAAATAAGAAAGCCCTCTATCGCATATTTACAACCCTCGCCTGCGGCTCGGGTCATAAATACCTGCGATTTCGGGCTTTCTTTCTTTTACAGTCCTTGGTAAGTAATGTACTATTATTGCACCATTGTAAAAAATAAGCTGTTACAATTAAAATAGTGTCTCATGGACCCCAGTAGGGTATGACAATCATATCATTTCCATATACTAAACATATTTAACATACCTAATGACAAATTATCTATACCTACTCATAAAACATATTTTACATTACAATATGTGTATTGTAAGACTTATATTATAATTAATAATGTTAAACCTAAGCACCATATCTTAGTTCACAAAATTATCTGTGAGATACTGATTCTATGTTCTCTGCCTTTATATAATTTGGAAGGTGATTATATAATTTGACTGCTGCATAATGAGGGCTTTTTCGGTATATTTCTAAATTTGGCACGGGAAGTTGCAGCTTCTATTTTATTCTTGTATTTGGTAAGTCTTTAAACAAATGCCTATTTTTTCTCACATATATGCCTAATTCTAGAATATAGATACATGTGAGAGTGAGTATGCCATGTTTTTTGAAATAATGTTTGCAACTATCCCAAAAACGGATACCCACCAATGACCGAACACAGACCTTTTGTACCAAAAACAAGTCTTGTACATCCGTACTGTTGCCCCATGTTGAGATCCCATATCGCAACCAAGAATTCGCGAAGGAATAGTACACGGAGAGTGCTGCATCGAAGCTAGTTGTTTGGCGGAGAACAAACAGACCACGTATAAACCGAGATATTTTTGTTTTTATGTATAATATGTGAGTTTTCCAATTAATGTTATTATCAAGAGTAATATCTAAGAGTTTGAAATTATCTACTTCTTCAATGTTTGTGTTAGAAGAATAGTTAAGAATAGTTTTAGTTGTAAAGGCGTTCTTTGATATGGGTAAAACTGAATTAATTTAGTTTTGTTTGAATTTATTGTAAGGTTGTGGTCGGCCATCCACTGATGAATTTGATTTAAGGTTTGTGTTAGCTTTAAATTGAAATCATCATTACTGTTAAAATCAAAAAGGAGGGAGACATCATCTGCAAATAAGGTACATTTTACATCGATTTCTTTTGGCAGGTCGTTTATGTATAATAAAAAAAGAAGACAGCCCAACACACTCCCTTGAGGGATTGAGCCTGTCATTTCAACGATGTTTGACCGGACTGATTCTAATTGATTACTAGATGGATTAAGGTAATCGATCTAGACAACCTGTGTTCGCTTTTCTAAATAGGGTTTAAACCAATCATGGGCTATGTATAGTTTGTGTAGCATAATCTCATGAGAGACTTAGTTTAATTAATACCTATGAAAACTATTAACAAACATAAAGCAAGCAAATATCCATACAGATTCAAGGTAATTTATGAGTAAACACTTATGTTCCTTGGTACAGTCCTAGTGAGAGCTGTCAAGAGTGTCTATTTTATCTGAAGAGGCGATATGGTATCTATATCGGCAGCCAGCTCTGTGCTAGCCCAGTCTGCAGGCAGAGATGGCGGCGCTCAGGATTCTGATGGGTAAGAATTTTCTTTACTAAGTTTATAATTAAATGTTACAGCGGGAAAATGCTCCTAGCATCTTCTGCACCATGCTTAAGGGGCCCATTTTTTGATATTTTTTAGGTTTAATTTAGTTTTAGTTTTTGGTTTAGTTTTATTTTAAATAGGTATATTTATTTGTAAGTCTAATTTAATGATGTCTGTGAGAGATCGTACTTAAGCGATAATACCTTATGTAACCGTCTCTCTTTATATGTCGTTGTTATTGAAGATGTTTTGAAAAAATATTGTAGGCATTGTATTGAAATTTTAAAGATCATATTCTGCCTGTGACTGTGTTGGTGTAAAATGAGCACTTTCATAGTAAACTCTTGCCTTTTCACCCTCTTAAGGGATGACAGATAGACAGACAGCGTTATCCCACGGACACCAAGTTTGGTTGGCAAAGTCACATAAGAAAACCATCATGTACCGACTGAACAAAACTTCCGAAGCGTAAAATAGTTATAAAGAAATATGATAACAGCCAAATAAAACTAGACCCTATTCAGTATTCATAAGGTTGCCAGAGAGCTCAAAGAGGATGCAGTATGTTGACGACGGGGGACCCTCTTGTACCGTTAGCCGTCAACACGGCGAATCCTCTTTTATATTAAAGGGTCGGCAACGCGCATGTGTCACCTCTGGAGCTTGGAGTCTACTGTAGCTGCTTACGAAGATTGGTACAGTGCCAGTCCTTTGCAGTCTCTGCACTCTACTATCTCATGAAGATTGCGGCATCTGCTCTACAATCAGACAATCACTGAAAATATTTATCTGACATTTATTATAATCTCTATATCCGTAGTAATAATATTACTTATCTCACATCTCGTGGTGGTATATACAGTAAATGCTAAAGTATTAGAGTACGCGCGTACTCTTCCCGTAGGCACGAAATAAATATAAGCACTCATGCCGTGGGTGCCAACATAAATTGTGTTAACTAACATTACAAAATAAAAACTGTATACACACCCGAACCTACCACGTTTTTAATGTTTTTATTAGTCTCTTCTATAGGTACTTCATTTTTGTATGGGTCAAAGTAACCTCTTCTCTTCTTAATTTGCACTGCCCTAACGGGCGTCGGTGGCCACCTTTGCGAAGTCTTTCCTATTCTCGGCCAGTCTTGCGAGCGTGGCCGCCTCCTCAATGTTTGTCCATTTTTAGAGTTCCGTACCTCGAAAGCAAAAAACCCCGGAACCCTTATAGGATCACTTTGTTGTCCGTCCGTCTGTCCGTCTGTCTGTCAAGACCCTTTTTCTCAGGAACGCGTGGAGGTATCAAGCTGAAATTTATATCAAATACTCAAGTCTACTGTCCCTTGGAGCTGTGAAAAAATCAAACTTCTAAGTCAACGCAATCAAAAGATACAGCCGTTTATGCCGCAAATTTTCAAAACTCGCAAGGGAATCAAAACCTACAGGGTACTTTCCGTGAACTCAGAATCTTGAAATTTGGTACGAAGCAACGTCTTATAGCACAGATAAAGGAAAAATTGCGAAAACCGTAAATTTTTGGTTACATCATATATTAAAAATATTTTTAATATTTTAAAGTTACTACCCCAACAGGTTTGTACGGAACCCTCGGTGCGCGAGTCCGACTCGCACTTCGCTTTTTTTTTATTTTATCGAGCCGTTCACCTTCCTTCTTCCTTTTCCCCGCCTTCCCTCTATTTTCCCTTCTATTATTGTTGTTAAGTAGGTCGTATTTTTTATGTCTATATAGGTGTACAAAATATGCGATCTCCCTACGTTTAATTGTGGGTAGTAAGTACTTCTCTCTTCTTGTTCATTCGTCTTAAAATTTCTATCACTTTTGCGGCCTAGCCTGGCTTTACGATATTCGTAGCTACTTAGAAAAAAGTAAATAAATAACTTTAGACTAAACGCACAAGTTTTATTTGTTATGTTTTGTAAAATTTTCTTTATACCACAGGTCAGTAGAGGTATCACCTTATTATTTTCTTAATTCATATTATTATTCCAATATGTTTTATTACATTTCAATAATAATACGAAATAAGAAAGTAATCATGTGATATCTCTAACTGACCTCTTGGTTATCTTCAACTATATTAAGTCGGTAGGTAATAGTAACAGTAAACACTGGGTGCCGTATTCGAGTTTTAAAATACATGTACATAAACAATGCATTAAAAACACAATCTATCTCAAATATAACTTCAACGCACAACAAATAATCAACCAATATTGAAGTTGTATTGGAGTTGCATCGGAATAATTTTCAAGCAAATTCCGATATTTCAGATTCAGACGTCTAGGCGCTGTATTACATTGGTGTTGTATTGAAGTTGGATCGTGTTTAAACGTGTTTTAAAGTTATAAAGTTAGAATACGTCCCCTGATTGTCAGTAGGTACAATCATCAGCAGAAGTGGCTAAGCTTATTATTTAGGTTTAAGTTTTGTAGGTATAAGTTTAACACAGTATGGATTTTTTAAATCTGATATACTCGTATATGTTTTTTTTAAGCTGAATTTGCAGTTTAATATGATTTTGGCAC
This sequence comes from Pammene aurita, assembly GCA_947086415.1. NCBI lineage: Eukaryota > Metazoa > Arthropoda > Insecta > Lepidoptera > Tortricidae > Pammene > Pammene aurita. The sequence continues at coordinate 31,591,138 of OX352305.1, forward strand.
GACGTTAAGATAAAAAGAGCGTCAGAGCAGAAGGTAGTTTTAAACTATGTTTTTTTACTATGGTCGCTGTTCTCACGCGGGTAACGGGAGCTTATTGACACGTCCGCATCTCTCGCTTGCTGGTGCGCGACTAGAAACAATTGAGTGAAGTTAATCATTTTAAGTGCTTCACTTTCGGAGAGTGCATAACCCATTTGTCATTATTATATATCATTTAAAAATTATCACTCGCTAAACCACTTCTGGTAATACGTATACGTTGTACGTAGTGTCCATCAGGCACAATCTGGTATGGTTAATATAATATACGTAATAAAATGTTTGCGTAAAGTACAGAAATATGAAACAAAACCAGCCAAATGCTAGTCTACTCGCGCGCAGAGGGTTCCGTACTTCCGTAGACCACACAATATTTTTTTCTTAGCTATAATACGTAAAGAACTATTCTATCAAAAACATTACATGTACAAAATGCCAGTCTCGCAACGAAGTTCGCCTACTACAAAAAGTATTAAGATCTAATGTAAAACCAAGCCGGTGTGCCGGAGTTTACTGACAACATGTAATTGTGATCCTTTGAATATTAGGTGTCTATATTTTTATAATAAATAGATTGACCTGCCCATCTTAGAGTACACCTATGTTGAAATTGGTATTGGGAATATATCTTGCTTGAGTTATGGCCTCTTGGTCACAGAATTTTCAGCCTTCTAGCTTTATCGACAACAGAATTAGAGGGGGGTCGAAAATGGCCTGAATGGCTTCGGGAAAAGGATGGTACGGCCGTGCCTTTGTTTTGCTCGACTTGGCTACTACCGTGCCCCCAGATTTAACCGACTTTATATATAAGTAGTTTTTTTTTCAATATTTTAGGCTCAGCAGTTCAGATGACACGCGTATAGCTTGCAAATCATAGTTTGCATAGAAGTATAAAATTTCAGCAGAATAGATCAGTATAGTTTGCAAAGTATTAAGTCGGAAACTATAAAGTTTGTAAGAGAGACCAACTAAGAAGGAGCCGAGTTAGGAAAGTGTCAATTAAATTTAAGAAAATGACAAAGTGACTGAGCAACGCAACTTGACTTTGTGACAGACGAACGCTTCCTTTTTCAACAGACTTCAAGATTTCGAAGGAGGAGGTTATCAATTCGTCGGGATCTTTGTTTTTGCTTTTTTATGTATGTTCACCGATTATTCGAAGACGGCTAGACCGATTTGGAAAATTCTTTTTTTCTTCACAGTTGGTCCTATTGTAACCAGGTCAGGATCTGATGATGGGATCCTGGAGAAATCGAGGGAACTCTTCAACTATTATAGGCACACCTATAGTGATTTGAGTATTTTTAACAGAATTCGAGCATTTGCTATTGGATAGGTGGTTGGCTAAGTGAAGTCGGTTCTTTTTGTTTAAAATTATTATTACATATTTTGATACGGAACGCTAAAAACGATCGTGTCGCGCGTCGAAAAATCCCTACAACTATACATTTTAGGCATTTTAATCCTAAATTTACCGGGCCTTAAGTTTTAGTTACTCTACCTGTGGCTGTGGCGTGATACGTTAACTTACCATGTATACTATTTGCAGCGGTAGCGGCGCTAGGCGCGCACGCGCACTCAGCCACACTAACAACGCGGCAGCAAGACGTCGAGCTGTCACTGGAGCCGCAACTCACTGGCGGGTTCTTGATGTCGCTGGTTAAAGGTATGCTACTCATTTTACTCTTTTATTCAGGGCCGTTACTAAGGGGGTATTATGTGGCAATGCCTTACCTTAATTTACTATGCCCCGAAGATAGCGGTGTTGACAGCCGTTGCCGAGTCAGGGCTGGCTCTAAAAAGTGCCGTTGATCGTATGTATAATTTCGTCGATCGCATGAATCATTTGGTGGACCATCGTGATGAAAGGATTTGCCGCTCGGTGACTCAATACCAGACGTTGCCCAGGGTACGCCAGATGCTGTGATAAATTGGTGTAAAGCTTTGAATGCGTCGTGCGGGGAGGCTCCTTTCATGTATGATACCAATGCCCGACCTTGAAACAGCATCGACTACACAGAAGTATAAAGCGCATTACCTGTAATTACCACTTAAATTCAACTCTGGCTACAGCCCTGCTCGTTTTTAGCCTTACTCGTACGAACAAGAATCATTGCAACTAACTGACCAAAGAATCTTCATATCAGTTAACTCACTAATTTACTTGACGTAGACAAATTACCTATTACCTAATAAAAGTGTCCTATAATAACAACGAACAAGAACCATTGCATCTAACCAAAGAATTCCCACTCCACAGATGACGAGACCATCTTCCAAGCATCAATCGGCCGCACCCTAATGTCCACCTATGTGGTCTCCCAAGAGATAGAAGGCGGCATGCAGCTGTCTCTAGCAGGCGCTGATCTGACGATCCGCACCCTTGTTGACGAGGAGGCGGGAGCCAGGGGCGTCAAAGTCGTCTGGGATGCCAATGAGCAGACTAGGCTCGAGGACTGCTTTGATTTCGGTGAGTCTGGTCTTTTGACCATTTGGAGCCGAAAACTCCTTAAAGTGCCCACAGCGTCAAGAGCCCCAATAGCGTTTATACGCTATGGCATACGCTGTCAAAAGAAACACTTCTTGTAAGAAACATCCCAAAGATCTAAATTAAAAGTAATGTAGTCTCTTTTTCCTTTATTCAGCAACCAAACACTGGTACGGAGGTCCAATGCAGCTCACCCAAACCTACCCAATAGAGGAGTCCACTCAAGTGTACTCACCCTACTACACGAAAGAAAGAGACAACGGCGCCATCATGGAGAGATACTGGCTCAACTCCGCCGGAGAATACATTTACGTCCACCCACAAGTTCCTCTATTCATCGACTACAATAACATTTCTAGCAATCACATGTGTTTTGGAGCGCAAATCGCCGCACCGTACTCTACTAAGAGAAACCATACCGAATTGTCGTATGATATGTGGTTCCTTTCTGACGTAAAAACAGCGCATAAGCATGCCTTGAAGAATTATCTTGGCTGGCCATCTGGTGTACCGGACTTCAGAATGATTCAGCACCCTATCTGGTCTACATGGGCTCAGTTCTCAAGAGACATCGATGAGAATAACTTAAAAGAATTCGCTGAAGAGATTAAAGGAAGAGGTTTCGCCAATTCTCAGCTGGAGATTGACGATCTTTGGGAGATCTGCTACGGATCGTTGACGGTGGACGTGAACAAGTTTAGTGATATGCGGCAGTTTGTGCAGGATATTAAGGCGATGGGATATCGCGCTACTATCTGGATACATCCCTTCATTAATCAAAATTGTGAGCCTTGGTACTCTGATGCTTTAGCTGCAGGGTGAGTAATTTTATAAAATTTAGCTTATACTTATAAAGCTATGGAAACAGGTTGATATTCATGATTTGTCTTAAAAATTTAATTACTTTACGCCGAAAATCGGCATTCTGCCATTTTTAGAAGTATTAATAGACTAGAGCGTTTGCTAAGCAGCAATTCGGACTTCTTATGTTAGAAGTAGGAACTTTCTCCAGATAATAATATGCGACTATTCCAGTTACCTCGTGCTGAATGAGGACGGAAGTCCAGACACATCGTGGTGGAACAACAATGGCTCGGTGGCTTCATACATCGACTTTACCAACCCTACGGCCGCCGAGTGGTGGTACCAGCGCGTCAAGCTTATTGTGGACACCTACGACATCGACAGCTTGAAGTTCGATGCTGGAGAAGCTAGCTGGTCTCCTGAGGTAACATCAACAACTCACCGCCGCTAAGTGATGATAGCAGCGCGCAGGAACGTAGCCTTGAATTTAAGAGCAAGACCCTGGTTCGACATGCCAAACTGTGAGACGTGGATGTCACACTTATATCGCTAGTGGATAGAGTGATATCCATCTGTCCACACGTGTCCACACCTAACTGTCAAGCTGTCAGTAGATCTCGCTAGAGCGTTTTGTCTGCGGCTATGGCCACCATTTTAGATATCACTCTTGAGTGATTCCACCCCAAATTTCAACTGTCACAAAAGTGTGATATCACAGTTGTCTCGCAAGCGACTGTCAATTATGCCATGTCAAATCGAGGCCCGGTATGATTACAAGCGCTTGCTCAAGATGGGCAGTTGGCAGTCCCGTGCGATGCCCTGCTACTCTGTGCAGATACAGACGAGTAGGTACCGTAAAACCACCCAACTTACAAAGCAGAAATGTTACAGAGCTTCGGTTCCGGTTCCGTTAAGTCGGAACTTCCGATTGGTTCCGGTTCTGCTACTTTCAAAACAGAAATTATGTCGGATGTCATAGCAACGCAGCGGAAAATGAGCGGTGTCCATCAAAAACAAACAAGTTTATACCTCTCAATAGACTCAGCTTAAACTAGGGGTAGCCCTAACATTTCGTCTACCTATCACTCGGGCTGCGATTCTGGTTCCGTTTTCGGTTCCGATTCCGTTTCTGGTTCCGATAAACTAAATTTAAAACATCTGATTCAGCTTTCGGTTCCGATAAAACCACATTCTTATCGTTCGTCCAATTTGTTAATCAAATTGTGTTATTCCAGGTTGCGGTCCAAACCGGCGATATTGATCTGCACCCGCACCACATCACGCAAGCGTACGTGAAGACATGCGCGAGATTCGGTAACATGATCGAAGTGCGCACCGGGTTCCAGTAAGTTTTTCTGAATAGGGTTCCAGTTAGGGTTTGCTCCCGGTACTCGTTTTCTATACAAATCCAGTACCGGAACCGGGAATTCCCGGTTCTCGCCATACAAAATCAGAACCGGGAGCATTCCCTAGTTCCAGTAAGTTTTTCTGAATAGGGTTCCAGTAAGTTTTTCTGAATATTGTGTTGGTTTATAGGTTCTAAGCTAGGACTTCCTGTTAAACTCAGTTAGCTAAGAAATCTTTGGTGAAACAGATCTACTAAAATCCAGCGGTTTTGCCTCTCTGCTTTTATAAGACGTAGGTAGCGGAATTGAGTTACTTTGCCGATGCGTAGATAAAACTATAAATTTTAACAATACAACTAGTATATGTTTAGTTTTTTCTAAGACGTTTATGTATGGCTATGATTAAACAGAAGAATAAAGTATTCTTAGACCATGCAAATAAGATCTATAAAAAGTGTTTTGAGGAATTAATTCCCAGCAGGCTGGAAATCGCTTTATTACCTTCATGTGGTCCTAAATGCATGTAATCCGAGTTTGCCCAATTCCACGAGGTGTGCATAACTTTTTAGCGAAATTTTTCTTTGTCAGTTTTTTGCTTGTAGCTCGAAAACGATACGTCCGACGGAAAATTTCAATCATTTCAATATTAAAGAGGGTTAAATTCTGCGTCGATTGCGTATCTTAACTTTTAATTCGGTTCAGCGGTACAGCCGAAATCAAAAGTTATAAACCGGGAAAATGTCTCTTTTCATTGAAAAACTCATATTTTGACTTCCATACCACATATCTTTGAAACAGATGACTCCTGTTGAAAAACCTATAAAATAAAAGTTGTAGAGAATATAATTTCACGTTATATCGACATCTCAATTTTCAAATACAGTGATTTTGAAAGAATAAAGGAGATCGTCAAATCTGGGCCACCTGATATAAACCGTATACAGTTTGTACTGCAATGTAAAATAAATACTCATTTTATTACTAAAGTAAACAAAATATCGCAAAAAAATGAAACGGGAGTTAGAAATACTAAATAAATAAACATTATGTTGATTTTTCCGCGATTAAAATACAGCAAGACAAGTCGTTAACGTCCTTATGGCATGGACATAAAGTTTAACTTCACCCTGGCCTGAAACGGGATTGTTTTTTGGTTTGACACTGTCAATGTATACCGTTACATAATCTGCGTTTTGATACTGTTCGGTAAGTTAGAACATTGTAATATTAAAATAGTATCTAAGCCTACGAATAGGGAAGTATAATTAGAAATCGACTGTATTAAAACGCCTAAAGATTGAAAATGCGTATTTTTGCATTTTTGATCGGAGTTTTAATATTAAAAGTGGGTTTCATAATCGCATAATATCATGCTCCTTCGATAACGAAACGCATCTTTTTTTCAATTTTGTAATGTCAGATACTAGTGCTATCGCACTTAACGGTGGTCAACCTTATCCCTTCGCAATAGGTGTTAGGAATGTTCAATTAATAGTATCAACGATGGTTTGACAGCCGTCTTTGTTTACCGAAATACAGGAACTATAAATACGATCAAAATATGACTTTTTATTATTTCATCATGATTCCCGTTTTATTTTCAAGTCCGCTTTTGTACATTATCTTAAAAAAATTGGTACTTTTTTTACATTCATATAAATCATAGGCAAGCACGCTATCAAATATTGTCCTTGTCAGATTCAAGTTTTAAATGCATGTTTTTTCAGTTTTCCCATTAGATTTCGCAATATTTTTACCACCATCCTGATCTAGAAATTATGACGATTCTTTAAAGGTTTGAACCATTCCTAAACGGTCCTAAATAATCTGGGCCAGATCACCTAACAAAAATTGACGATCTCCTTTGGCATGACTTCAAAATCATAATTAATGATCAAATGTATATAATTGTATAATTATATACAATCAATAGTCGAATACATAAGACAAGAATTATGCAGTGGGACTTTTGTTAGACATGTCTAAAGCATATGACAGAGTTTCACACAATATTCTGATACAAAAATTAAACGCAATAGGCATACGTGGTAGGGCATTAAGCTGGATGAAATCATATCTCGCATCACGCAAACAGTATGTAGAAATCGAACACTTTGACAACCAGTCCGGAACATTGCACTTTATTAAATCTAACATAATACATATTGAGAACTCAATTCCACAGGGCAGTGTCATAGGATGCGTTCTGTTCCTTATTTACATTAATGACCTCCCTAAAATCACAAATCACAAAGTCATTATGTTTGCAGATGACATATCCCTATTATTCGAATGTCCAGACAGCAATCACAACTCACTTATTGAAGAAACCTTTCATTTAATATCAAAATGGCTACAGGATCACAATCTCATAACAAATAATGATAAATCAAAAATAATACAATTTAGACCTAGACAAAAACCACCTTTAAACCTGGACACCATAACAAACAATCTAAATATCGAAGAAGTCACTGAATGCACCTTATTAGGCCTAACCCTGTCACTTAACATGGAAACCACAAACTGAAAAGATAAAAACTAAACTCTCCCGATTTGTCTATGCCCTAAGCATATTGAAGAGTAGCACCACACTGGAATGCGCGCTGGCTACGTACCACTCACAGGCGGTCGCGTGGCTACGCTACGGTCTACTGTTATGGGGTAAAAGCACCAACGTAACCAATGTCCATGACCTTTTCGTAACGCAGAAGAAATGCATAAGAATATTAGCAAACATATATCCTCCCCAAAGCTGCAGACCCCATTTCAAAAATCTAAATCTACTAACCCTTGCCTCCCTGTACATTTTAGAAGTAGCCACATTCGTCCGAAAAAACATTCACCTTTTTAAATTTTGCGAAAAGCCTCGACGTCAGCAATATTTAGAACTTCCTGCACCTAGACTCGAAATTTATAAGAATGAACCATATTATAGAGCAATAAAAATTTACAATAAACCAGCAAATTAGGGCACTGGCGTCTTTAAGAAATATACTTAAGTTAAGCTCAGGAATGTACTCTTGAAATTTAGAAATAAAAAAAAACACGGTGTATAGATAGTTTTCTGATTGGGTACGTTTTAGAAATATGCACTGAAATATTCTTAGTTGTAAATACGCATTAAATGTAGGCCTCACACATCATATTTTATAGAAAATATGCAATTCAGAAGAATTTTGAAAAAATTGATTTTGAAGTCATACCAAATTTAGCCTTTCAAAGTGACTGAATTTGAAAATTGAAATGTCTATATATCGTGAAATTGTATTCTCTTCAACTTTTATTTTATAAGTTTTTCAACAGGAGTCATCTGTTTCAAAGAAGGTATGAAAGTCAAAATATTAGTTTTTCAATTAAATGAGACATTTTCCCGATTTATAATTTCTGATTGTGGCTGTACCGCTGAACTGAATTATAAGTTAAGATGCTCATCCGAGGCAGAATTTAACCATATTTAATATTGATGTACGTGACATTTTCCGTCGGACGTACCGTTTTCAAGCTAGAAGCAAAAAACTGACAAAGAGCAAAAATTTCGCTAAAAAGTTATGCACACCTCCTGGGATTGGGCAAACTCAGATCACATACATTTAGGACCACGTGAAGGTATTAAAACGATTTCGAGCCTGCTGGGAATTAATTCTTCAAAAAAATCTAATTTTCTTAGCCTAATGCTATCAATCGTTGTTTTATTTTAAATATATATATTACATGGTTCGAAACCAGATTTCCTTTGGGAGCGTAGGTTCGGAATATGGACTATCAGCTGCGCCATCTAATATATGTATTAAAAATAAAAAGACAACAATTGCTAGCTCGGTTTAATGGTGCGATTACACTTGTGTGCGGGGCATAAGTAATAAACCGAAAAAAGCGAGGAATTCAGTCGACCATAGACAATAGTCAGCTGGATGGCGGCAAATTTCTTTATAAGTTCTGGATTTTTGCCGAGTTCTGGGCTGAATTCCCCTAAATGTGTGTTGCGCTAAGCAGCTACCTCGACATTTCTTATTGACTTTTTGCTCTTGTTTTTTTAAACCGACAATTTCTAAATGTCTCCAAAAATTTCCGCCATATTCTTTAAGATCCTTTGCCCTAGTAGCAAAATTAGTGATATTTCTTTATCGACAACGTCCCCCTAACAAGTTCAACGACTCAGTTGCTTTTAGTAGCTCTAAGTTACCAGCCGTCACCCTTTAAATATAGTCCTCTGAAAAATATTAAGCAAGTGAATGGCTAAATCACTCTGAACACCTTTTCCTAGAACCCAGACGCTCCCAATCTTCGTCCGTATGGTGGACCGTGACTCTACCTGGGGCCTCACCAACGGCCTCTCCACCATCATCACATCGACCTTCCAGATGAACCTGAACGGGTATACGATGGTGCTGCCTGACATGATTGGGGGGAACGGGTGAGTTTTTTAGAGTCCATGATTCCGGAGACCGAACTCAAAGTGATTGATGCCGGATACAAGTAGTATCAAGGGTGTGCCTCTCTGTCAAAAAAATTGAGTTTGACAACTAGTATCCGATACGTTTGCCTAAGCGAGAAAGAAAACTTGTCATGCGTTAAGAAGGGAGAACATGATTCGTAAAGTCAAAGATGGACCTCTGTATAGTACTATTATTTACTCGGTGGTAGTATATGTTCTAGATTAATTAATATTAGTTCATTCAATAATTAATATTAGCCTAAGTTGGTAATGATCCTGCCTACGAAGCTGGAAGCCCTGGGTTCGTATCCCGGCATTTATTATTGTGTTTCTCGCGCATAGTTAGTACTTATTTATACGTAAATTTTTAACTCAAAACCAAAGTTCGAAACTGTACGAGTTTATCGTAAGTTTAACATGTATATCTTAAGGTCGTACAAGGCCTGCAAGTTCAGTATAATAATGCGTTCCGGGTGTTGATGGGGCTGCCGCGCTATTGCAGTGCCTCACAGATGTTCGCCGAGGCACACGTAACCTGTTTTAAAGCGACGTTGCGCCTGCTAGCCGCATCGCTAGTACGACGTGTGCGCGCCAGCCCCAACAGCATCCTTACGATGATTGCGGACAGGTTTGACTGTCCGTACATTATGCACTGTTGTGGACTTCACAAACCCAGTAACAGTGAACTAACATAGTTTTTAAGTTAAGTACATTGTAAAGAACTAACATTTTATGAGCCACAGCAGGCTTGAAATAAACGTATGTAATTTAATTTAATTTAATTTATTCCTGAGATGGGATCTCATGAATAAGATATAAATAGCTGTTTGGTGAAGAAGATCATGTTTTTCAAGCCAGGCAAAGTTGAGCATCGTAGGTAAAGTTGTAGCAGCTGTCGGTACTTAAGTTAGATTTAATTGGCTCCACAATGAAATTCCGAAACTGTCTTAGATTCACCTATTAAGTTTTTGTGCTGTTTATTAAAACATCACCGGGATTAAAATTGAGTGTTTTGTATTTTCCCAGATTTAACTTGGGGAACCCGGACTCTGGTCTCCCAACGAAACAGCTGATGATCAGATGGGTGCAAGCCAACGCTTTCCTGCCGGCCATGCAGTTTTCCTTCGTGCCTTGGGGCTTCGATAATGAGGTCAGTCTCTGACTATTAGTGTCGATTGTGTGCTGAACAAATTCTTCAATACTTTTCTGCCATCCGTGCAGTTCTCGGTGCTTACATAAGTAAGCCAAGCCATTGTGGAAGCCATAAGGCTTCCACAATCTCAATTGAGATATATATTAGGGGGCGTCCATTATTTACGTGAGGTGTTTTAGGGAGTGTAGAGCGGTCTACCAAATCTCACTTGGGGGAGAAGCGGGGAGAGGTCTCGGCGAATATGATGTCATTTTATTGTTCCACGCAAAACAGTGTACTTCAAATTACTAGAAAATTTGAGTATTACCAAAAAATCGTACTTAGTGAAAAATCTCACGTGAGAATCGTGAGATTTAGGGGGTGGGGAAGGGGATCAAGCGAAATCTCACAAATTCTCACCAGAGAGGATGGGTGGGTCAAAATCGCTGAAAATTTAAGACACAATTTATAAATGCCCCCTTACCAACGAGTGTTTAAGGTATTAGGAGTTCTCTAAGGCGCTCCCCACACTTGAGCGGAATTCAGTCGATCATAGACAAAAATCAGCCGGAAGTCGGAAAAAACCCAACTACCGCCTAATTTTTGTCTATGATTTACTGAATTCCGCTAAGTGTGTGGAGCGCCTACTCGCCTAGCTGTTAGAAAGAGCGCAGTTCAAACGACGAATTACTTTCAGTGAAAGACGTCAGAAATTCGGTGTAGTGAGGGGGTTCTGATGGGTGTTTGACATGTATTATGACAGAAACTTTTGTCTTTAGGGGTGAAGGACGAGCGCAAATTTGTGAGTCGCGTAATTTCTGGTACATTCGGTTTCATACAAAAGCCCTATTTTGCTACACGGCGACGCAAAATTAGTTGTCTCATTTGTATGTAGCAGAAATTAGTTGTCTCATTTGTATGTAGCAGAAATTACGCGTTACGCGGCACACAACTCAAAAAATTACGCTCGTCTGGCCTCACCCTAGCACGTCACAAAACATTTCTAATCAATAAAAGGGGCAGATAATTATAGAAGTAAGTTGATCTTTATTTAAAATTGTCCTTAATAAGTATTATAATCGTAAATTAACCATTACCAGATTTATTAGCAGCCCGCCTCGAACTGAGAACTCGCAAACGAATTGACCATTATAACAAGACCTTTATTAAGATTGCTTTTGCGCCTTCTATCTCCATAACTCCTCATTATATAACAACTCTCAAATTATATTTATGTCTGCTAACTACAACCATTTCATAAAGATCAGAAAAATGCAATGGAAAAATGTTATTAAAGTTATCAAGGAACAAGTTTGCAAAATCAAAAAGCCGTCAAAATGCACGCACGTCCCAGTAGCCAGCTGACAGTTCCGTTGTATCCGAAGTCGTCTGTGAACTTCACTTCGCTTACTCTTAATTTAGTGGATTCTAGTGTCCATCTTCTGTCTCTGTATCTGGATATATGCCCTGCCCATTGCCATTTAATGGTCTAAGAGCTGGCCACGTCAGATATGACACAATAATGAGAGCAATGAAACCCACCTAGTAAGATTGCAATACTATCCTTATTGCTAGATCCGGGCATCAGGCAGCTTTTAATGGGTGGATGTCAGAGTGACAGACTCGTAAAGTTTTTGAATTGGAATAAAGTAACACCAAAATAGGTAAAAACGGCCGAAGTTATGTTATTTATGGAGGATGGGGCCTATATTTTAACATTAGAACAAAATGAAAATAGATGTCATATACTTCAGAAAAAATGTGACCAAACCCTCCGGTGTCCGAGGCCAGATTTGAACTGGCGTCTTCAGCTTTCGCGGCTGACGTCCTGACCACTAGACCACCCGGTCACGGCGGAACTTGACAAATTTTCTCATGTATATGCAATCTCTGAATTTGACACGGCTAGGCGCCGTTGACCATACTCTAAGGGCATGCGCAGTACGTGCTTGCACCTCCTATCCGAATCTCTTACGTGATTCTGGTATAGCGAGAGAGATGGTGCTGCCATCTATGAATTTTGAAGCAAATCAAATTATTTTGTTCAATATTTTTTGATTTGCAATTTTTAAGTAGTTACACTACTATATATAAACTGAAAATAGATGTCATATACTTCAGAAAAAATGTGACCAAACCCTCCGGTGTCCGAGGCCAGATTTGAACTGGCGTCTTCAGCTTTCGCGGCTGACGTCCTGACCACTAGACCACCCGGTCACGGCGGAACTTGACAAATTTTCTCATGTATATGCAATCTCTGAATTTGACACGGCTAGGCGCCGTTGACCATACTCTAAGGGCATGCGCAGTACGTGCTTGCACCTCCTATCCGAATCTCTTACGTGATTCTGGTATAGCGAGAGAGATGGTGCTGCCATCTATGAATTTTGAAGCAAATCAAATTATTTTGTTCAATATTTTTTGATTTGCAATTTTTAAGTAGTTACACTACTATATATAAACTGAAAATAGATGTCATATACTTCAGAAAAAATGTGACCAAACCCTCCGGTGTCCGAGGCCAGATTTGAACTGGCGTCTTCAGCTTTCGCGGCTGACGTCCTGACCACTAGACCACCCGGTCACGGCGGAACTTGACAAATTTTCTCATGTATATGCAATCTCTGAATTTGACACGGCTAGGCGCCGTTGACCATACTCTAAGGGCATGCGCAGTACGTGCTTGCACCTCCTATCCGAATCTCTTACGTGATTCTGGTATAGCGAGAGAGATGGTGCTGCCATCTATGAATTTTGAAGCAAATCAAATTATTTTGTTCAATATTTTGATTTGCAATTTTTAAGTAGTTACACTACTATATATAAACTGAAAATAGATGTCATATACTTCAGAAAAAATGTGACCAAACCCTCCGGTGTCCGAGGCCAGATTTGAACTGGCGTCTTCAGCTTTCGCGGCTGACGTCCGCGGAAAATTGCAAATCAAAAAATATTGAACAAAATAATTTGATTTGCTTCAAAATTCATAGATGGCAGCACCATCTCTCTCGCTATACCAGAATCACGTAAGAGATTCGGATAGGAGGTGCAAGCACGTACTGCGCATGCCCTTAGAGTATGGTCAACGGCGCCTAGCCGTGTCAAATTCAGAGATTGCATATACATGAGAAAATTTGTCAAGTTCCGCCGTGACCGGGTGGTCTAGTGGTCAGGACGTCAGCCGCGAAAGCTGAAGACGCCAGTTCAAATCTGGCCTCGGACACCGGAGGGTTTGGTCACATTTTTTCTGAAGTATATGACATCTATTTTCAGTTTATATATAGTAGTGTAACTACTTAAAAATTGCAAATCAAAAAATATTGAACAAAATAATTTGATTTGCTTCAAAATTCATAGATGGCAGCACCATCTCTCTCGCTATACCAGAATCACGTAAGAGATTCGGATAGGAGGTGCAAGCACGTACTGCGCATGCCCTTAGAGTATGGTCAACGGCGCCTAGCCGTGTCAAATTCAGAGATTGCATATACATGAGAAAATTTGTCAAGTTCCGCCGTGACCGGGTGGTCTAGTGGTCAGGACGTCAGCCGCGAAAGCTGAAGACGCCAGTTCAAATCTGGCCTCGGACACCGGAGGGTTTGGTCACATTTTTTCTGAAGTATATGACATCTATTTTCAGTTTATATATAGTAGTGTAACTACTTAAAAATTGCAAATCAAAAAATATTGAACAAAATAATTTGATTTGCTTCAAAATTCATTAGAACAAAATACATTGCGTAATATTTCGGAAACAGAAACAGTAGGCGACAAACTATGAACTACATTATACATCGTTTTGGACTACTTTCCCCCATCAGAAACTTTTGGCAATGATATGATCTAATTATTTATATAATTTTTCATAATACTGCATCAAAACCAGAACTCTAGGATTTGAATTCCTAAAGTGGTTTCCATTATTTGACCTCCACCACTTTACAGCTGCCAGATGTCCAGATCTAGAAATAAGCATAGTATAGCAAACTAGCGAAAGGGGTTTCGTCGCTCTCATTATTGTGTCATATCTGACGTGGCTAGCTCTCCGTCTATAAGGTGTAGGCATTGATGGAGGGCATCTGTGAGCTACTCATTAGCACACAGACATAGAATATATAATAGATTTGGCGAAGAAACTTGGCACGTAACGTAACCAATCTAGTAGTAGGTCTGGTGTAACAAGGCCAGCCAAAAGACAGCTATCGACACCTTAAACAGCCTGCAACGCACGGCTTGCCTAACGGCAACAGGGGCATTCTCCTCGACACCGGGAGCGGCCCTGGATGCACTGCTTGACATAACACCACTCCACCTGCAAGTTAAAAAGGAGGCCAAGCAGCAAGCGTCTACAGAATATGCACGCTAAATAGGCCAAAATGGCGCTCTCAAGCACTTACCAAATTTAAGGCCTGGGTTTTTGCGAACAAAACCCTTAGCATGCCTACCGATGACATGCACACCGTATGTCATTTCACCAAACTGTACAAAGTGGAAATAGCTCCCAGAGACAAATGGACCAAAGACCAAATGTATGTCGAAGAGGGTAGCCACATATGGTACACGGATGGATCGAAAAAAGGTAATGAAGTAGGATGCGGGATCTATGGTGAGAGGCCCAAGCACAGAGCTAGCGTCAGCATGGCCAAAGGGCCTCAATCTTCCAGGCTGAAGTCTTCGCCATCAACAAATGTGCGGAAATTAACCTGGATAGAAACCTGACACCACCCAAGTAGCACACTTGGCTGTATAGCAGCTGAATAATAGAATACGATTACGCTTAAAGCTGAATATAAAAGCTGCATAATAGCTGTATACGAGCTTATTCAGCTTTTATACCTCTTAAATGGGCACAAATTATACAGCCTTAAGTTCACATAGCTGCTTAAGAGCGTTGTAGCAGACATTCAACAGAGTTATAAGGGGTAATAGGAGTTATAAGAGCGAAATACTGACTGTCTAAGAGACCTCTAATGACCCTTTATTCAGAAAATATATCTCAAATGTCTCCTAATACCGGGGGAGGCTGACATTGGTCTGAATAAAAGAATAATAAAACATAATTTGGTGTGCGATTTGGCACCGCCGGTAGTATTTCGAAACATATAATAAACGTAAATCGTACGCGCGCCGCCATATCACGCTGTGTTAATTTATTCGTATCATTATATGTTCTCTTATATGTATTAATCCGAGAAAGATGTATGGGAATGCAAGTTTACTGACATTATATATTATCTAAGAAAATTTTAGTACGCCACGAAAATACTCAGTTTATAATTAAATTATATGCTATAAATAAGATATGGGAAAATTTTGACCAAACAATTTCAAGTAATTTTAAATAATTATTACATAAAAAGTTACTATTACGATATTAGGAAGTACAAATTAATGCATACATTCATAATTTATGCACAAAGATTATAGAATTCGGAAAAGTAAATCAAAATATTGATAGGTTATACACATAAAATGGTGGCTGATGTTAAACAGCGACGTTAAACGTTACATGTCTAATAAGCAGCATAAGGCTGTTTAATGATTATTCGTGTACTGTTAAACAGCCTAAATCTGAATAGAATTCAATATATGAACCTGTATGTAGCTGTAAGCTGTTTACTTTACGTTTAATTCCTCGCACTCTCGCCTTTAACTTAAATGTGACTATTAAACAGGCGTTATACGGACATTTTAGGGAGCCGCAATTTTGCAAGTAAAGCCATTGCATTGGCTATCTTATACTTCAGAATTGTCAAAGTTATAGCAAAATATAAATACGCGCGTCAGTTTAATATCCCCATGCAGCAAATGGCAGACTACGACTTTTTACGGTACCACATATGCTATGTTACTAAGATAATATCTGATTAAAGATACATAAATGAACCACTATGAAGTAAAAGAAGTTAATTCGATACACTACTGAACCGCTAAACAGCTATGAGACATCTTCTGAACGTTTAAACAACCGCTATATGCGGACAGTATCAACGGCAGTATAAAGGCTGCTTAGCGGTAAATATGTTCAGCTTTAAGCTGTATTATGCGCCATATTATGTTCCATTATACGTCTATTGGCTGCATAGTAGTTCATTTGTGCTGCCTTATTAAGTCAGCGTAATATAAGTTCACAATTACCTTGTTAAACAGCACGGCATAATTTTACCCACTAAACAGACCTTATAACGGTTAAAACATTTGAAAACGTTTAAAGCTGTATACAGTCGTAGCAAATTCACCTTTATAGCACCTTTTGCGTATTAATGTTAGTTTTCTCGACCGTAATGCAGCTCTTAATCAGCCCTAAGCTATTTAATTATCACTGACAGCTATTATGCAGCTTTAGGACCGCGAGTGTGTCCTTATAACTGTCTTAATACGCGCAGAGCTCTATATAAATCTATTTGTGAGTAGTTATACAGCTATCTGTGCTACTTGGGCAGCATATCTATATCAACTCAGACAGCCAAGCTGCTCTGCTGGCACTAGAATCTTTAGAGTCAAACTCAAAACTAGTCCAGAATTGCAAAAATAATCTTAATGCACTGGCTAACTCCTACAAAGTTACACTATTAGATGGGTACCAGGGCACTCCGACATTGACGGAAACGAAATAGCGGATGAACTTGCCAGAAAGGGCGCGGACACACCCATGGTCGGCCCAGAGCCGTTCTGTGGAATCACCAAACGGGAGGCATATTCTCTGTTAAATAACTTGGAAAAAACGAGAGCAAACGCATGGTGGAAGCTCGTCAAAGGACAAGCACACTCGAAAGCTCTAATCAAAGGGTTCGACAACAAAATCTCTAAAGAGCTGTTAGGGCTCAAAAGACACAAAACCTGTGCAGTGACTAGAATACTGACAGGCCACTGTAAGTTGAACAAACACATGTTTCGTATGGGTAAGAAACAGGACTCAGTATGCAGGTTCTGCCAGGAAGAAGAGGAAACAGCCTTGCACATCCTCTGCTCCTGCGGACCACTAATGCATAAAAGAAGTACCCACCTAGGGCGACATGTACTGCAACCTGATGGATGAGGTACAACACATTACAGCCCAAAGAATCTGGAAATTTCTAGATGCAACGGGAATCAGTAATGAGCTATAAAGGGCTGCCACAATAGATCAAATCTGGTCGAAGCGGCACTTTGATAGCCCAATTAAGAATAATAATAATAATAACCAATCTAGTATGGGACCATATATTACCGAATGCCAAACAACTTTGAAAAACGCATTGTGGTCGGCCGCGTGGATGGAGGGCAGGGGAGTGGACACCCACCGACCCGTTGGGTCGTCATAGTGAAGAAGGTCTGCCAAGGTTCCATACAAGAGCCTATCATACGAGCCGTAGAAGTTCGTGCAGCTTGGAGTGCCTTGGTTACTAGAGCTACGACTTCATCTGATCGCAACTCTCAGCCATGAGGAAACGAGGAAAAAGAATTATCAAATTAAAAATTGAATTAATACTAGATTCTTAAAGGAACTAACTTGCCATTTTTGTTATATATCTTGGGAGAAGCCATATCATAGTCTTTAGAGGTCGCTTCCCATTCATTCTTAGACCTTAGCCATTCTCTAATAACTTCATAAAAGGTCAAGTTTGGATATTCTATTATCAGATCCATCACGTCAGAAAGCCCGACGGTTCCCAATTTAATTGTACCCTCATTATTACCTTTACATCCCTTATAATGAACACCTTTTCGTAAATGTTTTATAAATGGATGCTCAGCAGGCCCTGCTTTAACTTCTATAACAGGGAATGTGTTAGTTCCCTGATATGTCTCAGCAACTTGCTTTAGTTCACTGTTGAGCTTGCTAATCTGATCTGCACTGAAGTAAGTTGGGGATATCTTGACTGTTTTGTTTTGGCAAGCTGCATTTACGGGTACAGGCATTTTTAAATTCTTAATAACTTCTTTAATTTCCAACATTTCAGACCTTTTCGTCTCAGTGATTTGTTTCAATTCAGTAATAGTTTCTTGTTTGATTCTTTCAGCATAATTTTTCATAAATTCTTTCATTCCACTTAACTCTTTCTGATTCATTTCAGTGAGTCGTACCAAAACAAGATTAAAATGGTTGCTCTGATCTTGGCTAAAACAAGCAGTAACTGCTTCAAAACTCTTGATTATATTTTTCATTTCTCTCATATCGGACTGATACATATCCATTATCCCGTTTAATTTTTCATCAAGCTGGTTAATGTGGTCTGCAACTAATTTAACAGAAAATACATCAATATCTTGTTTTCTAAGTGAAATTCCTGCAGTGTTTTCAATAGCAGCTTTTCTTTCAGCATCAAACTCTTCAGCCTTTAAGTTCTCATTTGAATTCAATTTGGAATCTTCAACTTTTGTTTTAGAAGCATTTTCAGGTTGATTAATGTCAATATTTTTTGTAGACAGCTCCATAAGATTCTTGTCATTGTCACAATGTGACATTGTACCACTGTATTCAATGTTTATTTCTGTCTCATCGTTTCCAAAAAGTAGCATATTATTCTTTCTCAGTTGCTCTTCAAGCCGTTTTATAGGTACTTGTTGTTGATCTATTTTCTCATCTACTTCAATTATTTTTCTTTCCACAAAATTGAACTTGTCATGCAAATATTTTATAGACTCTTTCTGGTCCAGCTGCATTTGTCTCAACATTTCCATCATATTGGCAGCCATAATTAGTTTTTAAGTATGGTCACCCTGTGAATAGTATCAGCACCTTAAAAAAAAAGAAGAATACATTTGTAGGGTTGAGGAGAGAACAGTGGCTCAGTCACCCAAATATCACCCTAGAGGTATAGGGATACAAATCAACCGGTATTCGATTTCAATATTTCGGTTCTTTTTTTTTTAATTAGTTCGGATAATCAAATGACTTATTGTCTTACCTAATTTATATTGGAGAACCTCAAGTAAATATTGCGAATTCAGGGCGAAATTTAGATTTTTAGTAATAATGGTAAAGGTCCCTGGTTCAGACTATTTTTTAACATAACTTTTTGTAATACTTATTTCTCATTTCCCACAGTTTGCTGATAGATACAAAGGGGTCCTTGCAACTCTCAATACTTCAGTCTATGATAAATAATGAGTAGGCAAAGACCGAATGTTGGTAATTAACAAATAACGCTAAAGATATCCAAAGTATGATGTTCTGTTTTTTACACTTATTGATTTATCTGAATGATTTGAAGTTTGAACTATATAATATTTTTTTATTTTCTCAGCGGCTTACCCATCACTTATAAAGAACCGGATAGCACAGAATTACACAGATTGTTTATCTTATCATTAAAGTTTTGTTAACAACTTCGTGTAGGTAGAAGGACGATTTATTCTATATTAATTGATGTTTTGTAAGTACATCCGCAGTTCGCACCTACTTAAAAACCATCTAATATTCTTCTATTTAATAACAATAAAGAACACAACTGCGGACCACAAAAATACGTGGAAGTCGGTGGAAGTTAACTTTGTGCACACTTTCAACACTTTGTGTAAACTTTTGACAGTGACTTGACTTGACACTCTTTACTGACTGATAGTTGACAACAACGACAACGTTCCGTTTTAGAAACCATACCGTCGTCGGCAAGTCTGCACTACCACACACTACAAGGCTAAAAAACTCGTTACCGATTTATCTCAGTACAAAAGTGAACAAAATTGTGCGCATCGAGAAAAAATTGTGAATTTTTGACCATGGGTAGAGTGCCCCACGATGAATATTTTTTAGTATTGGAGGTCCGTAAAATGATTGGCCCTTTACGTCAAAATGAAAAACACTCAAAAAAAGATTATTTTCTAGAACGTTATATAACTATTTAATATAAGTCATTTTTTTTTAATTAAAAAATATCATAAAGAAGAATATTTAACGCAGTTTTTAAATATATACAATTTATAAGCTTTATTTATACAAAAACTACGCGAAAAAAATCATTCGCGTCATGGTGTATACGTTTTCTCCATAGTAAGTATCGAAGATCAATGTGAAACTTGAAATCAAATAAATTTTTTAACGAATCTATTAAATTTCTTACTAGCTTGAAGCCACTGTATAACAATGTGTGTCTGTGTGGCTGTGTCCATCTTTTGGGCCAGGGCTCAATCTTTTTTATTTATTTACTAGCTATGATACCCGGCTTCGCTCGGGAGTTGATATGAGATTACGTGGTAGATGAAATAAAAAAACATACTATGACGTAAAAAGTAAAAAATATATTTTGAAAACATTTTCTATATTTACATGTATTTACATTTTCTCATTATTTACACTACTTGTTTATAAACATTTTTCATTTTATTGTCCGGGGTATATATATATAAATTTTTCGAACTTCCTACTCTTGAGCAAGCTACATATAGCTGACCGTGAGAGAAGCAGGATTCTTTTAGGTTGATGCCACAATATTTCAAAGTTTGCCCTTGCGCTTTGTTAATTGTAAAACTAAAGGCTAATTTAATTGGAAACTGCAATCTTTTAAATTGAAATGGCAATTCAGAAGAGATCAGTGGTATTCTAGGTATAAATACTGTGTGTCCTTTGTTCTTTCCAGAAATAAGTTCAGCTTCAATGACATTATTCGATAGCTGTTTTACGATCATCCTCGTTCCATTACATAGTTTTGGGGAGTTGAGATTTCTGAGTAGTATGATTGGAGATCCAATTTTCAGACGAAGGCAGTGTAATGGCATTCCTGGTACTTGTAAAGAGTTTAGAAATTCAGTAGGAAAGTTAACACTTTCTTCAATGGATACCATCGTGTCGATCGATTTATATACTTTCTCTTCACCAGGTATTTTCTTTAGAATATTAAAATTGATATCGTCAACAATATTATTTTTAGTGGCCAAAATTGCTCTTTGAAATAACCACTCTACGTTGGTATAGTTCTGAATAATAAATATTTGGATAAATTTTGTCGATTAGTTCGTTTTCAGTAGTGGCTATGTTACAGAAATCACTATTGAGTTCAATGAGGCCGGTCGTTTGGTCAGTAGGATATGTACCTTCGCCTATTTGTAAAAATATTTTAGCAAAATGTGCTGTTGTTTCATCTTTTGATAATTCAACCCTCATGTTTTTTGTTAATTGCAGTATTTGTACTTGCGGCCAGAGATGTGACTTTTTTAAGCATGCATTGATCTCGTCTGCTGGTGTTGATTTGGGAATAACTGGAAGTGTTTGTTGAAAATCTCCTGAGAGTATGAGTAGAGCTCCTCCCATAATTTCAGAGTTTTTTCGCAATTCTTGTAATGTTCTGTCCATGGCTTCTAGTGATTTTTTATGGGCCATGGTGCATTCATCCCAGAAGATAATTTTAGCATGTTTTAGAAGTTGACCCCGTCCAGATGTTCCTGAGATTTTACATACCGGGAATTGTTGTTCGGCTATATTCAACGGTAGTTGTAAGGCAGAATGGGCAGTTCGTCCTCCTTCCATAAGTGTGGCTACTGTGGCTGCAATGCCGGATGATGCTAGTGCCAGTGCGATGTGTTTTTCAGCACGTATTTCCGCCAGTATTAGATTTATTAGAAACGTTTTACCGGTGCCTCCTGGTGCGTCCAAGTAAATAATTCCACCAGTGTTGTTATTTATTCGGTTCATTATAACGTTGTAAATTTTTTTTTGATTGTCATTGAGGAGTGGTTTGTTGTGAGCAATGTATTCAAGTAGTTCATTGACGTTGTAGCTTTTTTCCTTTGTAATTTCGTAGTTTAGCACACTGAAAGTATTTCTTTGTGGTGCTGGCATTCCAATTTCTACTAAGGTCTGGTTATTTATTGCTAAACATTTATCTTCTAAGCGAATGAGTGTTTCATTGAAGATGTCGTCATTGAATTCTATAGTCAGTTCTGGATTAGCTTGTCAGATTTGGTACAATATATAATCACTCATATTCCTTTTGAAAGAGTCCCATAGCTGTTTTGGGTTTGATGGGTTACATGTTGTTAGAATTATGGCGAATAACTCTCGAATTTGTTCAGATGAAGCTGTGAGTGTGGCTTCTTGTAGTGTTAATTCCCAGTGGTTATCGTTTTTCAATAATCCTAAACGTTGACATGCTTCTCTGTAAGTCTGGCATATGTAGCCGTCAACAGTCCTGAGATCTGTGAAACTTGTTGGTCCCCGTATTTCGTGTAACAACATTCTGAGATAGAAACATTCGGCATTGTTTGGATGTACAGTGTATACTCGACCTATTGCGTTAGTTTTCATTATTTCTGGATGACCCTCTTCTGGCATTCCTTGTTTTCGTCGTTGAAAAATTTTCCTTGTTTTGTCCCACGTATAATAAATAGGGACGTCGACATACAGTAACGTCTTTGCGAATGGATCCGTTTGGCAAAGTTGGAAAAAAGCTGTTAATGTTGTGTTCTGAGGTGGTTCGCTTGCAATTTTTCTAGCCGAGTCTTTTGTGAAGTAAACTCTCTGTCCATTCTCCAAATGTACTGCTAGATGTTGCACAGCTTGTTCGCGTTCGTGTATGGGAAAACTAAAAATCCTCCACACTGCTTCGTTACTGTTGATGTATCTTCCCATTTGGTACATGAGGATTTCATCATTTCTATTATTTTGTTCGCTATTTTGGACTATTTGAAATACTGCCATATCACTACCTTTGTTTACGTACTTACATATATATTTAATAGATTTTACTGAATTGCAATATTCAACGTTTATGTGTGCTTGGAACATTTTGGAAAGTAGTGGGTTATATGGTACTACCCATTGATTATCTATTTCCAGTTCGTCTCTGCCTTGTATTCGTATTTTTGCTGTGAAGCCACCGTTTTTCGGTGATCGTCTTCTATATTTGTATTTGTTTTTGTATCGTCCAAGTATGGTTTTGGATATTTTTTTGTACATTTTCCATCACTCATGCATGGCGCATTGAAGTTTAATGGTCCACATGGTCCGTGAATCATGTTTTTCACTACTATGTTGTATAGTTCCGGATCATTTTGTGGATTGGGAAATTCAGCTTGGATGATTTTGTCGATATCCGTGGGATAAATTTTATCGTGTAGCCATATGAGATTGTGTGAGTGAGGTAATCCTCGTTTTTGCCACTCGATTGTATACATCCAGCATCTAACGGTTCCAAAGATGTGGTATTTTGTGATGACTTCAATAAATCTTATTTGTTTTTGTCGACAAACTCGGGCTATCATGTCGTGTCGATCCATGGAGGTTTATCCGTATTTTAGTTGTTCTTTGATTTCTGGCCATGATGAGTTGCATGTAAATGTTATGAAGAGATCAGGTCGTCCATATTTTCTTACGTAGGTCATGGCATCTTGAGTATATTCGTGCATATGTCTTGGACTTCCTATGTATGATGAGGGTAAGATTACCATTGTTCCAATATCGTCAATATTGCCGTCATTTATGATCGCATCTCGAAGGTGGATGTATTCTTCTGTGCGTAGTTTCTTCTGATTCAGTCTTATGTAAAGCATCCGTTCTGCTTCTATTTTTGCGTACATATCTACCAGAAATTGTTGGAATAAACGGGAGTGTTGAGAATGTGATTGTATATTTCATTGTCTCTGATCATTAAGCGGTAAGCATAGAACTCCTTGGAAGTGACTTTTTTGTTTGTTTCTATGCCTGTTTTAGGATGAATTTGTTTTATATTGAAATGATAACCATCCTCTCCGTGCAGAAATATTAACGGATATTGAAGAGCATCATATGAACGGTGTGTCTCTGCAATGCGTTGTAGTCCTTTTCTTCTTCGTTGTACAATTATGTCACGGCTTGTATTTTCATTGTCCACAATTACGATGGCGACTTCATCTATCTGAGGTGCATTAAATCTACGTTCGTGTTCTCCACGTGGTCTTTTATCGGCTCGAATTACAATTTTATAGTCATCAGAAATCATGCGGTCTAGTGTTGTTTTGAATATGTAAATCAGTTGATTGTATTTGTGTAAGATCCTCTGTACATCTTGGATTATTTCGCGTTTCAATCCAATAAAATTTGTACATCGTTCGTTGATCAATTTCGTTTTCTTCATTTCCGATGAAATATACTTGCAGAAATTTATAGTCATCGTTAGGCATTGGTAGTAACGATCCAATTTTGTGATAAATTTGCCCTTGAATTGAAAATACATATTCAAATTTGTCTCTATTAGTGTCAGTCGAAGTAACACCGAAAGAAGTCATTTGAAAGCAGGAGTTGTATGATCTTATATTTTGAAGAAAGTGTTTTGATTCTGGTGTTTCCCCGGTCATGTAATGTAGAAATTCCTGTGGAGGTGCTTCCAGTGGTGGTAATCGAATTTTTCCATTCATGCAACAGAGACCTGGTGTTTCTTTACTGAATTTTTTCGCGTGGCAAAATTGGCAAATGTTATTCATTTTTCCGATCACAACATATTTATGATCGTAATATTTCTTCGTCGGTTCGTAGTGGAATGCTTCCTTTGTTAGATTATCTTTTAAAATGCTCGATTCTTCAATACTTTTATTTTCTTTTCTTTCTTCGCTTTTTCCGCTTCTCAGGGTGCTCATTCTGGTTCGTTGATTTTGTAAACGTGCTTCGCGCTCTTCTTCCGTTTCATTTCTTCGATTTTCTTTTTGTTTCCGCCGTTTCGCTGCAGAACTGGCAAGATCTCCACCTCTTTTACGTCTAGGCATTGTACTCTGTAAAATATAAATTAAATGAACATTTTATAGACAAATATATTGTTACGTAAACGTGGAGCACGTTGAGACAAAGAAAAAAAAATTATTTAATCTTCAAGCGGTCGCGCGATATTTTGTTTACGGCCAAAGTATATAGAAGGCATCGATTCAACGCCGCGCGACTACTTGAAAGTTAAGGAAATTACAATTAAAAGAAAAAAAAAAAACCATTAGAATTAATTAAATACACTATTAAAAATACTCACATTTGATATTTCACAATAAAGGCTCACAGATAATTTTTTTCTTCTTCGCTTCGAAATCGAGAATTAATTAAACACACTATTAAAAATACTCACACGTGATACTTCAAAATAAAGGCTCACACACAGATAATTTCTTTCTTTTTCGTTTCGAAATCGCTTGTTTCGCTGTTCAAATCAAACTAACTCTGGCGGGTGACAACGGGCTCTTATATATTCAGAAAGCTAGGCTCTAGGATATTCGAGAAAGTTGGCGCTAGGATATTCGAGAAAGTTTGGGAATAATCGTTCGTTTAAGTCCATATTGTGTACAATGAATGAAATTCAACTATTCAACAACTGATGGCGCCACTTTGGACAATGAATGAAGTTCAACTACTCGACAACAGATGGCGCCACTACACTTACTTTCCGAGTTGAAGGGTTGGAAAAGCCCTTATATCTTTAAAGACACACCCTTTAGGTTAAAACGGGAACTTTCTTGTTCGAGGGGAAATAAAGGGCTATCACACTAT
Source organism: Pammene aurita (assembly GCA_947086415.1). Classification (NCBI taxonomy): domain Eukaryota; kingdom Metazoa; phylum Arthropoda; class Insecta; order Lepidoptera; family Tortricidae; genus Pammene; species Pammene aurita. The sequence goes on from OX352305.1 coordinate 31,616,809, forward strand.
ATAAGTCCCTTTATCGTGCTGGGACTCTTTTTTAAGTTTTATCGGCACGCACATTTTCTCAACTTAGTTTTATTATATATAATGATGAATGGCTTGTATTCCTTGCTTGTTAATATGAAATGTCTCTGGCTGATTTACTATTTTGACCGTTGACCATGCAGACCATGTTGAGGTGACATAAGTGATGTCCCTTTGCAGTTTCATTTCTTGTCACATTGTGCACTGCGATCGTTCACGTTACCCCCACCATGCAAGTTTCGCATATAGCGAAAAGTACATGAACTGAAATTAGCCCCAGATTACAAACCTAGCCCTTAGATTATTAACAACCTGTATAAACGGTTGCATTAAAATGAAGGCCAAACGTTACATCAGCCAACTTTAGTACCGATTCTAGTATTGTGTAAAAACTTTGATTATGCTAATTACGATAATTAATACTGCATCGACATTGCGTCTGTTGTATAAAGTATATACTTTGTTAATCGACTTAAGTCGTATTGACAAAGAATAGCTAAATAAGTAATTAGGTACCTTACCTATTACCTAGTTACTTTTTAGGGTTCTGTAGCGAAAATGGCAAAAATAAAGAACTATGTTTGTGATCATCATCTTTCTAGAGTTATCTCGGCTTTAGGCTCGTTAATGGAGCCTGGGGTCGGCTCGGCAACCTGACTCAGTACAGGTACTTATAGTTTTTACGAAAGCGAATACTATACTATTTGACCAAACCACCCAAAAGTCTATCAAAAGTTTTCTTCACTGCAAATAGAAATAAAAGTATAAATAAAGCATCATTTTCCTAGCGTTTGTCCCGGCCTTTGTCACAGTTTAATTGAGCCTGGAGTCCGCTTAGCAACCTAATCCTATAAATTGGCGTAGGCACTAGTTTTTACGACGAAAGCGACTGCCATTTTTTTTTCAGCCTAGAGGTGAAACTAGGCTTTATTATGGGATTAGGTCCGGTTTCGGCACGATATTTTTCTTCACCAGAAAGCGACTGGTAAATATCAAACGAAAGTTTGTAAATAAATTCCGATAAACTCAGTATCCTTTTCTTTACTGCTCAGCTGCCAATGCTTCACCACTATTGATATGATAGGTGATAACCAATAATAATAATGTCAGAAAGCGTCCCATTGTTGGTTATAAATAGAAAAAAAAGTTGGCTGTAGGTTGGCTAAAAAAGCGGAAGCGTATTGGATAGGATAGGACCACTACGCCACGCTAACAAACTGTCTCACAGTTTGGCGAAAACTTAATTTAAGGTACTATGTATCTGTTTTTCTAATTTGAAAAAAAAAACTTTAATTTTTTTTTTTTCCAGACATCAGAAATCTGTTTGAAATACACCCGACTTCACGCCGAGTATGCCACGCACATCCAGGCCGCCATGAACGCATCTGTGTTGGACGGACGCCCCGTCAACGGGCCGCTCTGGTGGATAGCGCCCAATGACGCTCAAGCACTCACTATCTGGGACCGTAAGTGTCAACGACTATGCCATGTATTAAAATGGGTATTACACATTACACTTTGGAGGGCCCAATCTGTCAGGTTGGGAGGTGTAATAAGAGTTAGGGAGCTAAAGGAGGGGCAGGGTACACAACATATTGGGCCCTACAAATTGCAATGTCTAATACTGGTTGAATATATGGGACCGTAAGGCCCAAGCGCTTAGTACATGAGACCGTAAGTACCAACGACTATATCACGCACGTACCTAACGATCCTCATACCGCACCACCTTGAACCTTAAAATAACGTCATTGTGTCTATCGCGAACATCGAGAATCGAATTTTCGTTATATGAAAGAGATGGCAGAAGATGTTTGCGGTACGCGCTCTGTCGTCATCCAACGATCACTGCCACTAACAATAATCGTCGTCATAAGCATCTAATTTCTTCTAAACATTAAGACGCTGAACATTTAACTAACTTTTTTTATCATTAACGTCAACCCGATACGCATCGACATGGTGTTGGAGTACCATTGCAAGTTTTTTTTTCAGAATACCTTCTCGGCGAAGACATCATAGTCGCGCCGATCCTAGTAGAAAACGCGACGTCCAGAGACATCTACCTTCCCGAAGGCGAATGGATGGAAAAGGGTGACACGGCAACAGTCCACTCTGGGCCTACATGGCTAAGGGGCCATAGCGTGCCTATAGATGACCTCGCGTACTTTGTACGTAAAACGGAGCCTGATGCAGCAAGCCATTGCCACGTGTCGGCCATCTTGCTTGCTGTTCTATTGATTATCGGGCTTTTTACGCCCATTGATCAGTGATCATTATTAAAATATTGACGAAATATATTTTTTGGTAAATTTTTATGATGACATTATTTATTTGATATTATTTGTATCCATACTAATATTATAAATGCGAAAGTGTGTCTATCTGTCTGACGGTTACCTCTTCGCGCTTAAACCGCTGTACCGATTTGGATGAAATCCCGGGGAAGGACATAGAATAGTTTTTATCCCAGAAATCATCCCTTAAGGGGTTGAAAAGGGGGAGGGGGGGGTGGAAGTTTGTATAGAATTGTTACTCACTCACTGCTGACTAGCATAAGCTCTAAATTAATATTTGATATTCGATTTCACTAAGGCGAATTCATTCCTTATAGCGAATGTTAGACGAAGTCGCGTGCAAAATCTAGTTGTGTTGTAAATAAATGTATCTACTGTAAAAAGTTAAGACAGTAAATTATTATAAAATGTTGATTATTTTTATTTTTTATCGGTTTATTTATCGAGGAGCTCTCTTCTTCTTTCTCGTTCTCTTACTGCTGAGGATCGCGACCACATGTAAAGCCTGACCAGAAATATATGATTATTGTCAAGAGGGCGCTATTACTCTCATTTATATGGCAACAGTTCAGTATAGTCATAGAGCTCTATGATATGGTGACATCTTGATTTGTTTACCTGTCAGCTCTGATGTCAATTTGAAAATGTTTCACAGCGAAATAGTTTCATTCCCCGAGCGTATTATTTACAGCAGTTTATTATATACACTATTTACAATGTTTCGCTCTTGACTATGGACAAATTTAGGATTTTTTGTCGTTTATTATTTAATTTTCAACACTTTATTATTATTCAAGTAAACTGCTACAATGGCAGTGACAGCATGTCATGCACTCACACATGCATAATCATTCTGTCATTAAAATTATTGCCAGTGTAAGAAATTAGTTCCAATGAAATTCCGCAACATGGCGCGTGATCATATATTTCTGGTCAGGCTTTAGCTATAACTACTAGTCTGTCTATGACATTCACGCTGAATGTTTATTTGCTTAACAGCTGTCTGTTAAATATAGAATTTGTCCAGAAAGCGAAGTGTCGTGGTTTATATGAGAGCACATACATTCTAAGACACTTCTCTTTCCGGCCAACCTCCCTATCTGGGACCGTAAATACAGATCGATTCATTAGAGATTTGTATCGAACTGTCAATTTATGCATTTGGCGCAAGCTTTCGTTAATTTACCCACTGGCGCCGTGTCCCGCTCCGGTGAACGTGACAGCGCTATACACATGCAGAGTGCTATCTCACTCACACACCTTCGCCGAATGCGAAAACCGCATCAGTGTTATAACCGCCGTACATCTACATAGGTCGCTATGAACGCGTCTGTGGTAGAATAACACCCCGTTAACGAACCGCTGTGGTGGATCGCGCCCTATGACGCACAAACACCCACTATCTGGGACCGTAAGTACTAAAGGCCCTGTTACACTTTACTTTTTTTTGTGTCCTAACTAGCATCCTAATTAGGATCCTAACTCATTTTCATAGTTAATTTACTTGCTAAATGCGGTTACACTTGTCTAAATTTAGAAACTTACTCATTTAGGAAGCTAACTAGGACAAATGTAACAGCTTTAACGACTACGCATCACTATCAGTATCATGCACCTACCATCTCGAATCTCAGTAACCTTATAATGTCTACCGCGAAAATCGAGATTTCGTTTTATGAAAGAGAAACAGAGAAACAGATATTCAATTTTAGAATTTTAATGTTCGCGGTAGGCACTGTCCTCATCTAATGACCACTGCCACTAATCAAGTAACCATCATCATCGTCATGATCATGAGCGTCAGATTTTTCCAAAACACAGACTATTTTTTATTCAAAATATGAAAGGGACGTAAAAATCATTCTAAAATCTTATAATCCAATCATTGGGAAATCGTCTCCATACATTGCCTTACAAAAGGTGGAGTAGACAATATTTTAATGGTTATTGGTAGGCTATAGGGTGGTAATTAAAATACTAGATTTGAGACCTTGAGGGGGGGGGGGGGGGGGCGCGGCCGCCATCTTGGTTTAAAGGTGCCAAAAGTCCGTTTTTGAACCTTGGCGCTTAAACGGTTATCAGTATGCCTAAAATTTCTATGGAACGTATGAAGAAGATAAAATGGTCTACAATATTTCCATACACAATACATCTGTAAGTCTTACAGATATAAAGATACAGGGGGTGAAAAGGTGTATATTTTCTTCTATCATAAGAATTTCATTTATTAGCTTCAAAGTTTTGTGCTTCGAGATAAGGAAATGAAGTCTCTACCACAGTTTTGTCATATTCTAATAATTCTTTTAAAAGATATTCAAAAGTTGAATTCACCCCTAGAGCGCTTATAGTGGGGGTGAAAGTAGTAAGTCTCACACACAAAATCAATGTTCTATTACTCATCATAAAATACTACTAGGCGTTGTCAGGTATAGCAATCGATCAATTCGGGTATAATGAATTTAGATTTGACAAAAAACATATACGCTTTCATAGAAAAATTTTTTTTTTAAGAAAGTGCTTGATATTTTTTTTATTTTTTTAAACTTCATATAACTGTCAACTTATTATTAAAATATCATATAGGCTTTAGCATTTTTGACGTAATGCCTGAACAGTTCACTTTATGACAAAAATGTCTACGAAAATTATAAAGACTCTATTTTTTTTTGTATTTGTATTTATTCTGTACGTCTTAGAAGATACAAAGTTACAGGAAGGAAAAAAATACTCATACTCATTGTCTTTATACTACCAAATGAAAGGGGCGGAAATACCAACTAAAATTAAAAACATAAAATTTGATGATCATTGCTGCTTTTTTCACTGATACTTAGTGTTGTCATACTTTTGTTCGCTGTACATTGCTACTGCGTTCGTTGGCTGGCCAGACTATAATAAATAAAATTCTTATGATATAAGAAAATATACACTTTTTCACCCCCTGTATCTTTATACCTGTAAGACTTACAGATGTATTGTGTATGGAAATATTGTAGACAATTTTATCTACTTCATACGTTACATAGACATTTTAGGCATACTGATAACCGTTTAAGCGCCAATGTTCAAAAACGGACTTATGGCACGTATAAACCAAGATGGCGGCCAACGCTCCCCCCCTCAAGGTCTCAAATCTAGTATTTTAATAACCACCCTATAGCCTACCAATAACCATTAAAACATTTTCTACTCCACCTTCTGTAAGGCAAATGCTCCAATGATTGCGCTATTATTCGTATACTTTTTTTTTTAATATACAGTGTGGAAAGATAAGTCGGGCCCTGGAGGGAAACTACCTTAAAACGTTGAGATAGCTCAATTCGCTGAACGGAAACATTCTTTTATTTTTCCTAAAAACTAAAACTGCATTCACAGTTTTTTTCTTAATTTTCAATTTTTTCCATACTAATTGTATGAAAAATATTTTTATTATTATTTATGAGTTCTCTTGTGCCCTGAACTTGGTTGGTATTAAGAAATTTTTGTCCTTGTTTGAAATAGGATCGATTGGCATCAATTGTCATAACAATTATTTATGGCAAAAATTACAAAATAAATAGTTTTTTTGTAAACTGCACTCTTTTCCAAAAATTTGTAAATGCAGTTATGTCCCTTTAAAAAAATTAAAGAATGTTTCCTTTCAGTGAATTGAGCTATCTCAACGTTTTAAGGTAGTTTCCCTCCAGGGCCCGACTTATCTTTCCACACTGTATATCTACTGAAATCTTAAAATATAAAAAATAAATGTAATTGGCTTGCAATACTGACGTCGGAGTCCATCGAATCGAATCCGTTCATCTGTTTGCTGTAACCGGTATTTATGCTCTGCAATTTCTCGGGCCCAATCTGGGCAGGCTGTCGGGTACCCTGCCTCCATCCTGCCTCTAACTTCTATTACACCTATATCCGATAGATCGGGTCCCAGAAGTTGCAAAGTATAACACCTTATTACATGATCCTATTTCCATCCCGTCCGATAAAGGATCCGGCAAAACGGATCAATGTAATAAGCCCAATCATGCAGGATGATGTTGGAGTACCATTGTACGTTTTTTTTTCAGAATACCTTCTCGGCGAAGACATCATAGTCGCGCCGATCCTAGTAGAAAACGCGACGTCCAGAGACATCTATCTTCCCGAAGGCAAATGGATGGAAAAGGGTGACAACGCAACAGTCCGCACTGGGCCTACCTGGCTAAGGGGCCATAGAGTGGCTATAGATGACCTCGCGTACTTTGTACGTAAAACTGGATCTGAGCCCGAGCCTGAGCCAGAGCCTGAACCCGAGCCTGAACCCGAGCCTGAACCTGGCGCAGCAAGCCATTGCCACGTGTCGGCCATCCTGCTTGCTGTTCTATTGATCATTGGGCTTTTTACGGCCATTGATCAGTGATCAGTGTGATCACCATTAAAATAATGATGATATATATACCTGATGATAATATATAATATAAGTATAGGTATTTAAAATACGTAATTTAAATTTTGATTGGTATTATGTACAGTCGAGTTCATAAATATATGAGCAAATCCGAGGCTTCAAAAATAAATGAGCATAGAAAGGTACATATGCATCTGAACAGATTTACCAATCAAAAATATGTGTACATATCACCTGTCATATTAATCTGAGCAAGTCTAACAATAATATGTAAGCACCTGAAGCATGTATTGGCACATAAATATATGTACTAACGTTCTACAATTTTATGTGAACACGTGGAAGTTCATAAATATCTAAACAAACATAAGACTTAAGTAACAATTTGACAATCATCAAATCATACATTCGTCTCTTTCACTTTAAGTGTAACGTCATAGAAGTGTCATTAGTATTCGATTGCAGCTTCTTGCCCATTTTTGCTGTTTTCGATTTATGGTCCACTTAAAAGAGGTTGTTATCAACTTTGATGACTGGCCACTAACAAATTTTTAAATGATAAGCTGTTCTTGAATTGTGATCATACACAAATAGTGATTCATGTTCAGTCGCCATCAGATATATCGGAGCGGCCAAGGTACTCCAAAATATCTGAACAACGCTTCTATTGTCAATGCAATAAAGTGCATGTTCAGATATTTTTGAGTACCTTGGCCGCTCCGATATATTTGATGGCGACTGTTCATTGCATTGAATATTGAATTATACATTTTGTGTAGGTATTTGTGTACTTTCACTTGGTTAAATAATTTTGAAAAATATTAGTACAGATATGAGACTTGCTGAGATGAATATGACAGGTGATATGTACACATATTTTTTATTGGTAAATCTGTTCAGATGCATATGTACCTTTCTATGCTCATTTATTTTTGAAGCCTCGGATTTGCTCATATATTTATGAACTCGACTGTACCTATTGTAATATAAAGCCTGACCAGAAATATATGATTATTGTCAAGAGGGCGCTATTATTCTCATTTATATGGCAACAGTTCAGTTCTCTATGGTATGGTGACATCTTGATTTGTTTACCTGTCAGCTTTGATGTTAATTTGAAAATGTTTCAAAGCGAAAAAAAATTATTTCCCGAGCCTATTACTTACAGCAGTTTATTATATATACTATCTACAATGTTCCGCTCTTGACTATGGATAATTTTGGGAATTTTCGGTCGTTTATTATTTAATACTCAACACTTTATTATCATTTAAGTAAACTGCCTCAATGACAGTGACAGTCTATCACATGCACTCACACATGCATATCATTATGTCATTAAAATAATTTCCAGTGTAAGAAATTAGTTCCAATGAAATTCCGCAACATGGCGCATGATCATATATTTCTGGTCAGGCTGTATATATTTTTTGTATAGCCTGGCCAGAAATATATGATTATTGTCAAGAGGGCGTTATTATTCTCATTTATATGGCAACAGTTCAGTATAGTAATAGAGTGTATGATTCTCTATTGTGTGGTGACATCTTGATTTGTTTATCTGTCAGCTCCCTCAGGATGTTCATTTGAAAATGTTTCACAGCGCCATAGTTTCTTTTCCCGAGCGTATTATTTACAGCAGTTTATTATATATACTATTTACAATGTGTCGCTCTTGACTATGGATAATTTTGGAAATTTTTGTCGTTTATTATTTAATATTCAACACTTTACTATTATTCAAGTAAACCGCCTCAATGACACTTGCCAACAGTGACAACCTATAACACACTCTCACACATGCATATCATTATGTCATTAAAATTATTGCCAATGTAAGAAATTAGTTCCAATGAAATTCCGCAACATGGCGCATGATCATATAATTCTGTATGTTAGGACATTAAATTATTATTGAATATTTTCGTTAATATTTTTTTTTGTCTATATAACCTATCTATGAAGGCTAACTAAAACTACTAACTTGTAGCAAATAGTAAAACAACCGGATCAGGGATCAGGCGTATAACCATGAACCACTTCGTTCATCGCATCGTCGAGCATATAGATGCATACTCTCTTTCGAATTTGCAAGAGCGATAGAGACGGGGCCAACGAATTGTCGATTTTAAAACTTCGCGGTAGGTCCAGTATTGGATTGGACCACTGCAGCACTGGGACAGCCATTGATAACAGTTTTATCACAAGTTGTCACTAAAAATGGCCAAGAAGTAACAAAACATCAGTGCTGATTTTTTGTTTTAGGAATCGGATCCTATTTCGGAACTTCGGCCAGCCTTGCTAGAACAGTCAAGCTATCTTTTTTACTGTTATTTGGTCATATTGCCATCCTTTTCTAAATCGAATCCAACGGCCGGATATATGTAATAAATAAATATAAATATTATAGGACAATCTTACACAAATCGACCTAGGCCCACAGTAAGCTCAATAAGGCTTGTGTTATGGGCACTAGGCGACGATATATATAATAGATAAATATGGATAAATACTTAAATACTTAGAAAACATTCATAACTCAGGAACAAATATTTGTGATAAACACACAAATAAATGCCCTGATCAGGATTCGCACCCGGCCGCTACCGGCTGGGCTAGGAGGCCGTTAAAAATAGTTTGGCTCTCTACTGACCTCGCAACGAATCACCTGCAATTTGCAATACATTGTGGTTTTTGATCCGTGGACTGATTTCGTTGCACCTACCTAGACGGCAACGTATCGAAATCGCCGGCAATTTGTTCCCCTTTTACATACATGTACTTTTTTTTTAGTTTGCTGCTGTTTGAATTTACCACTCTCCTCGTGATCATATACCATACCGAGTAAAGAGAAACATCGATTTAATGAAGCTAAATTAAATAAATCTAAAACTAGTAACATCGTTGGTAAAATGGGTGAATCCCATATATATTTGCGGAATGTTGCCAGTTTCTAACTGTTTTTATTGTTATGTCATTTTACATCTGCATATTTGAAAAAATCACGGACACCGCCATGTTTGAATGACAGAAATGTTTGAAACATGGATCCGACATACGTAGGGTCAGGGAGGGAACAGTCGCTAGGATTTTTTCAACAGGCTGTTGCATGAAAAATATAAATCCCTGAACCAATTGTTGCAAGCACAGAGCACCATGCATTATTACACTTTCATATGTAGCAAATATATTTGCTGTTACTTTCACCAAAAAAGATATATCCATTCTTTTTTAGAAATTGGGAATCGAGCCGCTGTGTACCGGTTGCTGTACACAGTGACTAGGACCCGCTAGTACACAGTGGTTCTAACAGTACACAGTGGCTCTAGTTATTGTATACTACGCCCTGTAAACAGTAGTTCTAACAGTACACAATTGCTAGGTACGTAGGAATCGAACCTAAATTATATAACAAATAACATTTTTGTTGAATAAAACGGTAATTAGAATAGGTAAGCACAACCCCCGGAATAATCGTTCCTGATTTCATTCTTGATTTAAAATAGGTACCTACCTAAATGTCGCATGATTTATTCACTTTCATTTTATTTAAAAAAAAAGAGTGCATGAATTACTTTTAATAATCACAGAATTTTTATTCTTATTCATATTCAAGTAAATTTTAGTCCAACTCTGTAAGGTGCACAGTGGTTCGCGAGCCACCGTGTACTTTTCCAAAACGAACGTCTGTTGACCTTGGCGTCAATTTGTATTTTAGTTCAAATTAAAAACACAAACAAACACCTAGGGCCTTGAATTATCAGCCAATACTAAGTAGATTAGACACACTCTTCGATAATAACATAAGTAATTGAAAATCTCGTACGAGTTAAGAAAAAAGAGGAGTGAAACTGATCTGGAAATGTAATTTTGATAGCATTAAACACAAAAACGCACCATAACACATTCGCATGGTGCCGGAGCGCCTCACTAACTAGTTCGTATGTGGTCGGGTACGGAACGGTTCCGATTGATGTAGAGGACAGACATAAAGCTCTTTCTGTTTCTCGCACAGCACATTCGAGTCACTGTTCCCACCGAGCGACTGTTCCCTCCCTGACCCTAAATCAAAACATATAAAAATATATTCGTCTCGTTTTAACTCAGCGCCATATTCATAGGCAAAAAAAAAAAGACGAGTATATAGGGTAAACCAGGGTGTGATTGCCCACTGACAGTGATTGCCCGCTTTAAAAAAAACATTATCGAATGTTAGCTTTGGATCGTTCTAGTTGGATTAGAAGTCGCTAGATGGTGCTGTAATTTGATGTTTAGTAGATTTAAAAAATTGACAACTGGTAACACTAAAAAAACAGTAATGGCGGATTTTGTCTAGATGGGTGAAAGTGTTACTCAAACAGGTAAAGGTTATTTTTGTGTGTTGATTATTTGATATTCAGCTTCTATTGCATGAATGTGATAAAATTAAATGTACTTACATCGTTTTTAATGTAAATCTGTGTTCAATTTTGAATCCTAACAGTCATTTTAGCTGTGGGCAATCACTGAACCAAAATTTGAATATTTTTAGTTATTGCCCACCATTTTTTAGTAATTGCCATGTGGTTAATGTCTATAGTTATTGCCCGGGCAATAGCTGTCGTGGTAGATTATTGGGTAAAGTGTTGCGAACATCAACTATTGTTGTGTTTAAAATGCTTAAATTCTTTCGCAATCCTTGTGCATTCATAATATCTAAATCGTTATTGTTATATTTTCAGTATGCCAAAGACACCAAAAGTACAATACAGTAAAGAAAACTTGCAGAAAGTGATCGAAGCTGTCCAAGATGCTGACAACTAGTTATCTACACGGCAAATTGCTGAAAAATACGGTGTTCCGAGGTCCAGTCTCCGGTACTACATTAAAAATCCCGGGCACAAAACCAGCTTAGGGCCATCACCTGTATTAACTGTTTCTGAAGAAAGTCATCTAGAAGATTGGATAATAATCTCGGCAAGAAAAGGGTTTCCTCGAAATAAAGAAGATATTTTAGACTCTGTGCAAAAGTTTCTGGTGGAAAACCCCGCCCTAATTCATTTTCAAATAATAGACCAGGTGATGGTTGGTGGAAGGCATTCTTGAAAAGACATCAGAGGTTGACAATAAGAACATCAGAAGGAGTGACAAAAGCAAGTTCTTGTATTTCGGAAAAAGATATAAGAGGGTGGTTTACAGAAATTCAAAATTATGTCGCCGAAAAAGACTTGACTCCCATTTTAAGTGAGCCACATCGCATTTTCAATGCAGATGAAACAAATTTCCAAATTTGTGTTAAAACTGGCCAAGTGTTAGCAGAAAAAGCTGCAAAAAATGTCTACAACGTTGAACAATCTCAAGCTAAAGAGTCTATTACAGTTTTGTTCACCTTTTCAGCTACAGGAGATGTCTGCTGTCCATTCGTTATTTACCCGTATCAAAGATTGCCAGAAAAAAATTCTGATTCTATACCTGACGGATGGGGAATTGGAAAGTCCGACACAGGATGGATGACTACAGAAGTTTTCTATGAATACATAGCGAATGTGTTTCATCCCTATCTCCTCAGCAAAAACATCAAACTCCCAGTGATACTCTATGTGGACGGTCACAAAACTCATTTGAATTTCCATTTGAGCCAGCTCTGCACTCACCTTCAGATTGAGTTAATTGCACTATATCCAAATGCAACAAGAATCCTCCAGCCTGCCGATATAGCTGCTTTCCGACCTCTAAAACTAGGATGGAAAAAAACTTTAAGAAAATGGCAAAATGAACACAATAATCAAGGCGTTACCAAATTGAATTTTGCTCCTGTACTCAATGAAGCTGTTATAATGAGTTTAAGACCTGAAATATTAGTGAACGGTTTTAAAGCCTGTGGCCTGTATCCATTTAACCCGGACGCGATTGATTATAGTAAGTTCCTTGGGGCTACAAACAACAATGTAGCTATGCAAAACAAACAACTAGTTCCTGACTCTGCAATGATAAGTTACGCTAATTTTAAAAAGATCATTGGATCATCTATTATTACCGACTTTGAAAATCGTCGTCAAAAATTGCCCCACCAAAAGATGACTGAACACTTGGATATGTTGTACCAAGTATGGGGAGAATATCATGACATGACGCTGAAATTGTAAGCAACACTAACCAAGGTGTAGATTGTTCAGTTGTAATACCGTATGAAAGCGACGAAAGATTAGAAGTAATAGATTGTCCAGTCGTAACATTACAAAAAAAGGACCAAGAATTAATCGAAGAAGTTAATGAGTTACAGGCACAAGAAACATTTGAAGGAATAGAAGGTGCTTCATCACTTGATCTTACTTCCTCCGTGCCTGAAATGTTTGTATCTAAACCTACGACTACGATAGCCCTGAAAACAAATGAAACACAAGTCACGTCTTCTATTGAGCTACTCACTAGTAGTAAACTTGCAGTTATCACGGCTCACTCGACACTTCAGGTGCCAAGTCCAAAAATTGTAAAAAGAAAATGGTCTTTGGGAGAATATTTAGCATACCCAATAACGCCCATAAGAAAGGGAAAAAGACAAACTGAACGACAACCTTATGCCATAAGCTCTCATAATTTCAAAGCAGCTTTACATATAAAACAAAAAGAAAAAGAAAATTTGTTAAAAGTGAAAGAAGAGAAGAAGTTAATAAGAGAAAAGAAAAAGACTGAAAATTCAAGCAAAAAGACTGTAAAAATAAATAAAAATTCGAGCGAAATTCCAGTAAATGTAAATTCTATGATGAACGCTAATGGTGAGACCGTAAAGACAAACAAAAAGACGGCAAAACTAAATAAAAATTCGAACAAAATTCCAGAAAATGAAGATTCTATGATAAACGCCAATGGTGAGACCGTAAACACTAAGGAAACAGATACAATGAAACGAAATAATGACCACCAACAAAATGAACATTTTAAGCAACAACTCGAACCCATACCAAAGAGATTAAAAAAAGAAGTAAACGTAAAAATTAAGGACAAGAAAGAAATTGAGCAATTACCAGCGTCTCAAAAGATAACTGTTTTAAGTAACGTTGTAATAAAGCCTAGTAATAATAGTCTTTGCGGAGTTTGTCATACTAATGTGAAAAAAGTCAACTGACTTGCAGTGCTTGTTCAAAAATCTTTCATGTGCGTTGCATTCCTCGAAACCATAAGGAACATATACCCGACAGCACCCGATATGACTTTATTTTTATGCCATCATTGTTTTATGGTAGATGATTCTGACTCTGGTGATTCTGACTCATCATCATCAGCGAAAGAATCATTTGATGCTGTTATGAAAGCTAAACGCAACCATTTTTAATTTATTGAAAACTATCCTGTTAGGTTTAAGTTTAATGTTTTGTTTTTAATGTTTATTTATGTTTAAAGTCAATTCAGACGACTGACGTCAGACAAAGACTTTGATTTATGATTTTAAGGTATTGGGCAATTACTGTGCTATGATGTTGGCAATTACTGTAGGCTATGAGCAATGACTGTACTTTTTAGATGATTTTAATTTCATTGCATTATTTCCTATGTTATGTAAGTTTTCATTGAAAACTGTTGATATTCTATAGACTATAGGAGAGTTTATTAGGTCATAAGAAAATAGTAATAAAAAGTTGGTACCTATCATATTTTCTTTTTTATTGCATGTCAATGTGTTTGAAATCCTTAAGTGGGCAATAGCTATATGGTTTACCCTAGGTAAAAAGCCAATGCGGCCGAAAATCCGCCATATTAAGATCTGAGGACGTCAAAACCTATACACTATAACCGCCATGTTGATAGCTCCGATACTTCAAAATCGACACTCGTCTTTCGTTGATGTGGTGCGCTTGTGGTTTGAAACTCCAGGTCAAAATGATAACTTCATGGAGGAAATACAGAAAAATTCTTAAAACATGGTTGGGTTACTTCCGTTTGCAACATTAAGGGGTCTACTGATATAAGCGACTGGTCAAACGATTAATTAGAACAAGATGGAACTTTAGTTAGAATGAGAGGTCAAACCGGTTGTGTTGGTCAATCCTGGTTACATTTTTACGTCTGTAAAAAAATACGGTCAACTACGATTCCGACATTAAGTTGGCGCTATATGGAGGCGACTATAAAATACATTTTTCAAAGAGAGACGCTTAATGCGAATACGGGGGTGAAAGTTAAGGTACACACGGAGTGAGTAGTCAACCGAACAGAGTGAGAGGGAACGATAGTTAGACTGAGATAAAAGTTATCAAATCAGCGGTCGTGGTATAACTTTGCGTATTCAACCTACGAATGTATATGTATGATGATTTATGATGATTTTAAACTAAATTTACGTAGCACTACAGCGATTTCACTGTTTACCTCAAAGTTTACCTATTTTTCTACAAAACGTGATCATGTTCTGCCTGTATCTGTAAATCATGTTAAAGCGCTCTACTGACCTCGCAACTAATCACCTGCGATTTTTAACACATTGCGGTTGGTTTAACCATCGATTGATTTCGTTGCTCCTAATATTCTATGGACGAGTATCCCTCTAAACATGTGAAATTGTGAACGCAGCCTATCACTGACTCACTGTGAAATTGTCAATAGTGTCAACGTCATTGTCATCAAAAAACAATTGAAGCTATTTTGCGCACGATGGCAGATCCTCGAATTCGGCAAATTAAAATCAAGACCGGCGTTGTAAGGCGCATTGCTAAGGAAAAAGTGGTTTATGAAAAGGAGGCCGAGCTTCAGAAGATAAGGATACAAAAGATTAAAGACGAGGGCCAGGACGAACACAACATCCGGAAACAGGAGGAAGTTCTGCAGGAGTCCCTTATGATGGTCCCTGACTGTCAGAGACGGTACGTGTAAAAAATAATACGTTTTTGTTGAAGTAACATTTTTCAAATATTTATTTTTAATTTTGTGGTGTATTTACGCAGTAATCTTGTGACAATCAAACAGATGGTTTTGAGGTTATGTTTGTAGCGCCTTTGTTTACTGCTTTTATTGGAACAAAGTAGTTTGTAGTGATGAGTCAAATCGCAAAAATTTTAAACCGATTAAGTCGACTCCGATGGACATCCAAATCGGTTGTGCCGAATTGATTTAACTTCTATCGTTTTTATGCTAAGTTTTTGTGTATCAGGAGTTCAATCCGCATCATAATCGCTTATTTTGAGTTGAGTAAATCGATTCACAATTTTTAGATTTTTTAACCCTGCTTGGCTATGTCGATTATTACCACTTTGAAAAAGTGTCATTCCAAAAAAAAAGTTGTATAAAAATTCAACTAATTAAATACTGAAATTGGAATGGGATAGCTATAGGTATAAGAACAAATAAGAGATAGCTTGCGGTATTGTGCGATTCCGGGTCTGACTGTTGCAAAGTGGCCGCTACACTATTAGGTTTACAAAAAAGTATCCAGGTACAAAACATGCTTATTTTGATGTATTCTGTAGAATAAGATCATAAAAATATAGCCTTAATTCATATTAAGGTACTGTCATCATTACACTGCTGAAATTATCTGTGGTGGTGGCCCCTTTGGTACATGCCGACTCGATTCCATCAGTCATCGTCATCACTGCTAGTTCATATATTTTCGTAAACCATGCACAAAGCAACTGGGCATGAAACCGCAGAACCCAACCAATCTGAACTGGTGCTTCGGCACTACTACAACAGATCGGGTTGACTTGGCACATTTATGACCATAGTTTGTTGTTTAATAGCCGTGTCCACACCAGGTGCACAGCCTCGCGAGGAAATTGCCGCGCGAGGTGGCTCGGCTAGTGTGGACGTGCCTCGCCCGAGGCAAACGCAAGCGCGGCCGCAATGCCTCGGGCGAGGCACGTCCACACCAGCCGAGCTGCCTCGCGCGGCAATTTCCTCGCTAGGCGGTGCGTCCGGTGTGGACACGCCTAATTGCGTTATCTTTTCACTTTCATTTCATCACTTTCCACCATACGCTTTAATTGAAAATCAATCAATTCTACATTTTTTTAACTATTGCAGATAAAAATGGTGGACAATATTTAGATGATAATAAATTAGATCTGGTGATAAAGTCCGGTGGTCAGATTAATTAAACCGAGTAAACATGCACACGACATAATTAGTCAAAATACCACTTTTATAAAGCATTATAAATACTTGTATAAATTTTTCAGGTTAGCAAAAGCATTTGCCGATCTAAAAAATACTTTAGAGACTGAACAGGACCTGAAGGAGGACGCGGACTATCTTGCAGCTCAGCAGGTGCTAAAAGACTCCGAGTGCCAATTGGCCACTGCCTCGTAAACTTAACTATTTGTAATTATTTTATACAATCGTAACAATCATGGCTTATTATAATATAAATTTTGATAACCGGAATTCAACATTCCAAAATATTCCACCACCTCCCCGACCACCAAGCTTTTACATGCCCCCTGCAGTCACAGATGAGCAGATGGTAAAACGTTTTGAAAAATTGGATACTAAAGTTGCTAAAAAAGAGGTTTCGATAACAGAAGTAAGAGAGAAAATTCGTACTCTGGTACTGACCTTAAATAAATTACAAGAAAAGCAAAAAGTACTGTCTGAAAACTTAAATATATTATCAGATGAAGAATGGAGCTTGACAGTAAGTGCGATGAATGAAAACAAATCAAAAATCAATGAGATTTTGTCTCTTCTTAATGATATTTGCTTGGAAAATATGAGGAAAGCCTTGGCGAAGAGATCCGCTAAACGGTTGAGGTTGAAACGGCTGAATAGGCAGAGGAAGAAGGAAAAGGAAGAGATGGTCAAAGAGAGGGAAGAAAAGTCTCGGAAAATTGATGAAAATCTGCAGAAAATTAAGGATGAGATCAAAAAAGTCAAACTGGTAAGAACTAATAATGTCTTTTCCATCCTTATAATAATGTGAATAACCACTTTTGAATATTCAGTTTAGGCTGCGTTTCCACCACAGATGAGCGAGGATTTGTTGCAAGGAATGTGTTTGTTAAGAATCAATTCTAGAGCTGTCCACGGAGAAACAAATTAAGTGATTCTATTTGTTACAAGTGTTACAACCGAAGAACAAATCAAATTATTTTTAATAAATATTTTAATTTGCTTATTTTTAAGTAGACACACTACTATATAAATCATAAACTTATATAGATGTCATATACAAAGGAAAAAGTGACTTAGGCCTCCGGTGCCCAGGGCTAGGATCGAACCAGCGACTTCTGCATTCGCGAATGCAGATTCGCGGCAGACGCCTTTACCACTTGGCCACCCGGGTCACAGCAGCACCGGTCGAATTTTCCCGTGTATATGCAATCTTTGTAAATGCTCAGGCGCACCCCTGGCCCTGGGCACCGGAGGCCTAGGTCACTTTTTCCTTTGTATATGACATCTATATAAGTTTATGATTCTATTTCTTCTTCAAAAACACATCCCTCGCCACTGTATCTGTGGTGGAAACACAGCTTTAAGAATATTGTTCGTATTGTTTGATGGCTTTTTACCACTTTTACAAAAAAAAAATATTATTATTATTTGTAAGCAGGCAAGCAGTTGTAATAACTGATAGTGCCTGTATCCAGTATGCTCTTGACAAATTTATCACTTTAATTTGATTTTTTATTGTGCTTGTCTAATTTGTTTTTCAATTCATTGACACTATGAGCCAACACTGTGTCCTCTGGTAGTTTGTTCCAAGCTTCTACAATTCTGTTGCTTAAAAAGTTTTTGTGAGGAATATTGTAGGATCTGCATCTGCATCTGAATTGCATTGCAAATAATTTTTCAATGTGATTATTAACACTTTTTATTTATTTATTTAATTTTTATTGCACATAAGAAAACTTATCCTACAAAAGATGAACTTAATGCCATAAGACATTCTCTACAAATCAACCTTAGGGCAAAGCCGAAAATATTATAGGCCCTAGGCAGACTTTTTGTGCCATTACGACTTGCCTTGATTGTTTAAATTAACACTTTGACTACCGAGAACCCGCCTGGTAGGCACTCGTAATGTTTGCTCAGATGCCGGGCACGCGGGGTGCGGCATTGCGTTGCACGTCGTAGCCCGCCTGGCGAGTTCTGTCGGTTTCTGGGGTATTGTTCAAAATTTTGCCCGGTTGCGAAAGTGTTAATAGGCGTGTACACACCTGACGCACCGAGGCAAACGCACGCTCGGCCGTAATGCCTCCGGAAATTTCCTCGCGAGGCAGTGCGTCAGACACGCCTAATCTCTATCTACTTAAATATCAGGATGAAGAAGCCAAATTGGTAGCGGACTCCATACTCCGGGACACGCTCCGCAAGAAGCATGATGCCCGCAAGTGTACTGTCAAGCTGGAGGCGCTGATGAGGCTGCGGAGGGCCAGACAGAACACCGCCAGGGGCCGCGGGCAGCAGTGCCCGGAGACAGATGAGGCGGAGTTCAACAACAATATTGGTATGCAAGTGTATAAATAACTTTGTCAGATATTTCTGCATGTTTCTTTGTGTCAGATATTATTGAAGATCACTAAAGCCTGGCCAGAAATACATGATTATTGTCAAGAGGGCGCTATTATTCTCATTTACATGGCAACAGTCAGAGCGTAGCATAGTCTATGGTATAGTGACATCTTGATATGTTTACCTGTCAGCTCTGATGTTAATTTGAAAATGTTTCACGGCGAAATAGTTTCATTTCCCGAGCGTATTATTTACAGCAGTTTATTATATACACTATTTACAATGTTTCGCTCTTGAATATGGATAATTTTGGGATTTTTTGTGGTTAATAATTTCATATTCAACACTTTATTATTATTCAAGTAAACAGCCTCAATGACACTTGACAACAATGACAGCCTATCATATGCACTCACACATGCATATCATTCTGTCATTAAAATTATTGCCAGTGTAAGAAATTAGTTCCAATGAAATTCCGCAACATGGCGCATGATCATATATTTCTGGTCAGGCTTTATATTGTCTTTTCGGTATCTAAAAGTTAAGAAGTGTAAAACAATTTCTACCACTGCTAAAGTTTTTGGAAAAAGAAAAGACAACTTCTGTTAATTATACTTAAACGCACTCTTTCATGCCAAAAATAACAAAAATCCTACTCTTTTATCTACACTCATACTGTAAGTACTCTAAAATGCGTTCAAAAACCGTAGACAATGACAAGCATTACAACAAACGATTTAACTATGATAAGTTTCTTATCTGCGGCAGTAACGTAATTTTAACTTTGCATGCTCAAATATTGTTAAGCAATGAGTTTCAAATTTGGAACATCGAATTTGATAACATAATGTTACCGCCATGGCCAACTCGATTGGTCCCGCGCGAGCGCCGGCACAATCGAGTAGGCCATGACGGTACAATGGCGGTCATTCTATGGTTTCCGAACAATTAATTTAATATATATAATATGAGTGTAGATAAAGCAGTGTATGCAACTGTACGTAATTAGGCCTTAAAACACTCGTGTGATCTTATTATGAAATTCGCCTGCGGCTCATTTCATAAAACCACACTCATGTTTTAAGGACCCTTATTACGTAACAGTTACATAAACTACTATTATAGTTATTCGAAGCTACACGACCTGTGACGTCACTGGAAAATAAACCATCTAATCATATCACATAATGTAATGATATATGTACCCATTGATAGGCCGGATAGCGCTATACGTATGTCTAGCCGTGCGATCGCCAGGTCATTCTATTTATTATAAAAATATAGACATCTCATATTCAAAGGGTCACAATGACATGTTAGTTAAATCCAGTGGGAATTCTAGTGGGAGTTCTATGGACACCGGCTGGTTTTACATTAGATCTCAATACTTTTTGCAGTAGAACTGCGTTGCGAGACTGGCATTTTTGTTCATGTAATGTTTTTGATGAGATTACAATTACAATATATACAGGCTGGCCAACTTGGAGGTATACAACTTTTGTTGCCGCCATTTTGTTTTGGCGGCAAATATGACAGTTGTTGCATAAAAAATACTGTGTGTAGATACGGCAAATTTGTTTTGGAGCGTTTTACGATTGAACACGTGTTTTAATTATTAAAACGTTCTACTCAACCCAATCATGTATTGCAGAAACTCCAAAGAAAATTGCGGCCAATTTTTGGTAGAAATCACTTACCTTCGCGGCTAACAATAGCTACTGACTTTTTTCTGTGGGGCTATCGAAAGGGACGTGTCTATGCTAACAGGCCAACAAACCTTCAGCAATTCAATTAACCCTTTGACCGCCACAGTCGGCTGTGGCCGACATCAAAAAGTTGTGCCATGGACGCTAACGACGGCTACAGCCGACAGACTTTGTAATGCAATAGGGACCTACGCGGGCTTCCGCAAAGTTCAATTTCGCTTGACAAAACGCGATTACGTGGCGTCGGTGGCGCGTCATTTTTGTTCAATGCTTGGCGGCCTAAAGGTTAAAACAAAATATTCGGGACACAGTCACTGAGGTAACGCAGGAAATGTGATGAAAAACGCGATGAAAAGGGTTAAAATCTGCCATGCTGCTAGAAGTGGACATTTGTCTGACATTATTTTCCATATTTAACTGCCGGCCCTAAATACTATTAACATGAAATACTTTTTTAAAAATATATTTCATTGAATAAAATTACAAAAACTAAAGTGTATACCTGTTACTTGGCCACCCTGTAGGTTTATTACAGACACTAGCTTTTGCCCGCGGCTTCACTCGCGTTAAATTCGGGGTTACACGGTTCCCCTTTCCTGATTGCCCCCCGGAATGCTCCATACAAACTTCCACCCCCCCATTTTAGGGAAGTGGGGGGTTAGAAAAAGACAAAAAGTAGCCTATGTCACTCTCCATCCCTTCAACTATCTCCACTTGAAAAATCACGTCAATTCGTCGCCCCGTTTTGCCGTGAAAGACGGACAAACAAACACACACATACACTTTCCCATTTATAATATTAGTATGGATTTGAATGTCACGGGAAATATAATCGAATGAAGTCATCCAAAAAATTCACGCATGTTGCTAATCTTCATGATTTGTCAACAGAAAAGCTAATCTCTCTCTGGAAAGGACGACTCTCCGCATACGAACTAGAGGAACAAGGCTTGCGCGACCAACTAAAGGAGACGCAACCAGTCGTCGGTCAAGTAGACGGGGTTCTCAATACACTGGACACGTGGAAGGAGGTGCTGTTTGGCGGGGAACCACAGTTTGACTTTGGAGGGGATGTCGGCAGATTTATTGCAATCAGGTATGTTACAATCACCCATCAAATAATAGGGATACACAATCAGCCCAAAATAAGACCCCACAATAGTACCGCAAGAACGACTCCGGCGGTCTTATTACTTTTATATTCTCAGTAAATCTTGTTTAAAACTGTACCTTAACAGTGTTGCTTGAAGGTTGCATTGATATTAATTTTGTATTATCCTCCTGCCGGCAATAAAAAAATGGCTGAGATAAATGGAATTCTGATCTGTCAAAATTAAGATTTAAAATACAATGGAACGGGAGACCTTTTTATAGGGCTCTGGGTGACTAGATAATAACATATACCACCCAACTGATCTAACAATATACTTCTGTCAGATGTAATACCTCGGCCACACACTCGACGAGAGGCGTGGGAAGTAGGCAGAGACATAGTTGGCCGCGTTACTCGTCATGCTTCTCGTCATGCCCACCGCTCCTTATTTTGTCGGGTTTTTGGCGCGAGTCAAAGGGCCGCATTGCCGCATATCATATACCTCGGCCACACTATGCCCCTCGCGCTGCCGCGATGTTGCCCTCTCCGGCCACACACTGGGCAGTGTGTGGCCGGATACTCGCGCGATTATGATATGCGGCCCCTTGACTCGCGCCAAAACACCGACAAAATAGGGAGCGGTGGGCATGACGAGTAGCATGACGAGCGGCATGACGAGTAGCGTGGCCACACTATGTCTCTGCCTACTTTCCACGCCGCTCGTCGAGTGTGTGGCCTAGGTAATAATCGCGCGAGTAGGGCAGTGTGTGGCCGGAGAGGGCAACATCGCGGCAGCGCGAGGGGCATAGTGTGGCCGAGGTATACACGGTGTAACATGAGGAAACCGAATAATTTTAACAGCGTATTCCTGATCATAATTGGAGACTAAAAGGTCGTATAAACTTTTCTGGAATTCGCCTAGTGTATAATGCACCTTTGGTAGCATGATCAAAAACCAAACGTCGGCGCATAGAACGTGTAATAGAAATAGTGGTGAGCCGTTTCAGGGCATAGTTGGTATTGTATTGCTACTAATAAAAAGCAGGACAACAATTTTTGGACGCCAAAAAAAATTTTTTTTTGTATAGGACACGTCATCCTCGCCGGCCAACCCTCCATTTTTAGCGTGAAAAATGTTTTTTAATACAATTGCTCAAAAAGTTTAGTTTATGTAGCTGCAAATCGTGCGTAAAGTTTGATTTTAGCAACTAGTGCTAAAAAGTAATCTGATCTGCAACTCGTGCGTAAAGTTTGATTTTACGCACGATTTGCAGATCAGAATTTTAAATGAGTATTATGCGAGACCCGCTTATAAATGACCCACCTGTACTACGGGCGATTGGGTATAAAGGAGTATTATGCGAGACCCAATAGTATTACTTGAACTACGCGCGATTGAATGAATTTGTCTTTCGTACACTGACAGAATATAAATGTAATTTTATTTCATTGTAGTTTTTTCGCAATAGAGAACATGCATGAAAAATATTTAATTGAATTTGTTCCATAAACACGTTCAACAACCCCAAATTAATATAAATAAGTGGAAATCGTTTAAAACCTTAAAATTTTAGGCATTTTTTTAAATAGCTCAAATGTATTTTCGAAACTTCAGTTCGATTACTTATGTTCTAACAAGAAAAAAAATGTATGACAACTATATAGCTAAACGCATTTTTTCGTGCCTAAAATTACAAAAATCTTCCAAAAACTCGTTCCTTCCAAACAGTTTTCTGCAACTTTGTGGTCGATGACGTCACAAACCTCACACTTTTTGTATGGGGCGTTTTGACGCGCGGCGCAGTCGCCTAACGTATTTTCACATTTTTGACGTTTCAGGGCTATCATAGATAGTAGGTTTATTAGAGACATTTGAATCTACAGGGAAATAGAATCGAATGACGTCTTCCAAAAAAATCATGCATGTTCCTAATTTTCTCGGTTCTCGGTACTCGTGCAAAATGACATACTTCATACCAATTACGCCCTTAAACGGATCACTTTTTGTTACACTTTGTAGATTACTCGGTCAAAAAGAAAACTAAAATTAACTTAATAATTATTTGTTTTTTCTCAGGGCACAATGGGACCAGTTTATCAGTAATGAAGGCTCATCTCTCCCCGTCGGTTGGGTCGTTCCGGAACTCGGCAAACACTAGCATTATCCAACTATACTATTACATATTTTTGAGTACCTTGGCCGCTCCGATATATTTGATGGCGACCGTACCATGTACCTAGTCTTATAACATTGTAATCAAAAATCAATAATAAGGTTTCGGGAGTATATCAGAGCCTTTTCCCATGTAATTACGATGAAATGTCCAATATGAAACTTGAAACTTTTCGATGCTTTCACATATGTTTCACATATAATGCTCTCATTCATACGCCAAAGCAATTAGAGTAAAATGCTATTCTTTTTGTGACTGATATATCTGTCGTTGGCATCGAAAAGGTTAATATTCGTGATTTCAGGGTATTTTACATCTCTCCTGTTCCAGAAAGTTTTATTTTCCTGGGTAGATAGTCGGGTGGAAAATTGCTTGTTCATCCCTAGGGTGGAAAGTAATTAGCTGTGTTAATTGTGGATTGAGCCGGTGCCCACCCATCCGGGCACTGATGCTCCCCGACCACCGGCAAAACATTGAATTTGTCTTTTACAAATTGTTCAAATTTTACTCAACATTTTTATAGATTATTCTTTATATACCTGTTTTATAAAATATGGGTGTGGTATTGTACTTTCCTCACAGTCGAAATGAAAAGAAGAGTGTTTAACTCGGGTGAAATTACCTATTTCACCCTCGAACTATTGGGTGAAATGGGTCACTTTCAACCCTTGGTTTAACAATCTACTATTAACTAGCAGTGTCAAATTGTCAATGTCAAGTAGTTAACTGTTTATCAACTAAGATCTGTATGATTTCATGGGACGGGGCTGTGGTATTATTTGTGAAGCGACTTATGATTTTGCTTCTTGCATTTTAATAACTTCAAATCACACTTGTTAGGTAATATTAACAATGATTTATTTGCTATAATATGGCCTTAATTTTATCAATAAAATATTTAATGCTTTGTAATAATTTTACTGGTTTAATTTTCCCTTAATGTTCTTCCTCCTAGGATTGGTCCCAGCTTTTTGCTCTATTGAGCCTGGGGTCCGCTCGGCAACCTAATCCCAGGAATTGGCGTAGGCACTAGTTTTTATGAAAGCCACTGCCATCTGACCTTTCAACCCAGAGGGGAAACTAGGCCTTGTTGGGATTAGATCCGGTTTCCTCACGATGTTTTCCTCCACCGAAAAGCGACTTTCCCCTTAGTTAAATGTCGGTTATTAGCATAGAATACTACCAATTATGGGCACCCATTTTTGAAGAACAGTTGAGGAGTGTCTTTTCAAAAGGGCTTATTTCCATTTTGAACTTTTTTTAAACTGTGAATGTAGTGTTGCTTAAAATAGAGAATTAAATATATTCTTTGAGTTTGAAGTTCTAATAAGTCTCTTCTTGTCCTCTAAAAAAAGATTCAAATTTCAAAGTCCGGATCAAAAGGGCCTATTTCTTTCTTATAGTATGAGAAAGAAATAGACAGATATGACAACTCGGCCTCTTTCAGTAAATAAAAAAAAGGATGTAGAAAATTTCTTAAAAAAAACAGATTGGAGACGATTGGATAAGGTTACCGTAGCTGGCTTGGTGTAGAACCATATTAGTACCTAATCATTATATAGTATCAGTATATGAAAATCGAGACGAAGTCTGCGATTGTTGCGT
Organism: Pammene aurita; assembly: GCA_947086415.1. Lineage (NCBI taxonomy): Eukaryota > Metazoa > Arthropoda > Insecta > Lepidoptera > Tortricidae > Pammene > Pammene aurita. The sequence goes on from OX352305.1 coordinate 31,642,509, forward strand.
TGCGAAGATGATGCAGACGAAGTTCACGTTTAGTAACTAAATTTATTCTGCCTTAACTTATTTTTAGTAGTCAAGTTTAATTTCACAATAAAAAGTTATCATTTTCAAAAGAGTTTATCTCTATAATGTCCAAATCAAAAAGGTTTATTTCTCACAAGGCCGCAACAAAACGGCTTAATTCCAAAAGTTCGCATCAAAAGGGCTTAATTCTGAAAATGTATGGTAAATTAACATAATAATTTAGTTAGATAAAACAAAATATGTGGTGCCATAACATTTATGTCAACTTACTTAAATACAATATCGAAAATAAAGTAATAATAAAAATGGAAACCGTGGATTTCTGATTTCCTCAATTTTCCAAAAAAAGTTCAAAGTGGAAATAAGCCCTTTTGAAAACACACTCCTCAGTTAGCCTGGAAATAAGTTAAATTCGGCCACCACTGGAAAGGAGCCAATAATAGGATAGTTTAGGAAATATATTAATAGAGAGTAGGTATAATAGTACATTACTTACTAAGGGCTGTAAAAGAAAGAAAGCCCGAAATCGCAGGTATTTGTAACCCGAGCCGCACGCGAGGGTTGTAAATATGCGATAGAGGGCTTTCTTTTTTACTGCCCGTGGTGAGTACACAATTTTACGTCTCCACCTGGCCATAATGCGAGTTTTACCGTACGCGTAGTGTGCGATAAAACTCACATTATAGCCAGGTGTGACGTAAAGGGCATTTTATGTATTCCTAGACATGTTAGGTTATGCTATTAATTCTACTGCATCAAGTTAATGTAAATAATACTAGGTCTTATTTTTCTATCGGGATACCTAGTGTCCCAATATTTTCCAATCTACTCCAATTCTTGGCGCAAGGATTGGAGTGGATTTACGTTTTAAAGCGTTTACGCAAATCCATTGTAATTTCTAAAAATGTAAAAATTATAATATATATATGTATAAATTAACCTTTTGGCCGCCAAGCATTGAACAAAAATGACGCGCCACCGACGCCAAGTAATCGCGTTTTGTCAAGCGAAATTGAACTTTGCGGAAGCCCGCGTAGGTCCCTATTGCATTACAAACCCTGTCGGCTGTAGCCGTCGTTGGCGTCCATGGCACAACTTTTTGATGTCGGCCACAGCCGACTGTGGCGGTCAATAGGTTATAAGTACCACCTTACAGAAAACCACAGCCAAATAGCACTAGACCCTACTCATAGTGTTGTGTTCCTGCTGGTGAGTAAGGTTGCCAAAGAGCTCAAAGAGGACCCAGTGTGTTGACGATGAGGGACCTTCTTGTTCCTTTAGCCATCAACACAGTGAATCCTTCTTTTTGTAAAGGGACGGCAACGCGCATGTGACTCCTTTGGAGTTGCAGGCGTCCATGGGTGCGGTAGCTGCTTACCATCAGGCGGGCCGTATGCTTGTTTGCCACCATCGTGGTATAAAAAAAACAAGCAGTGCGCAGTGTGGGAAGGCCCCAGACTAGGTGGACCGACGATCTGATTAGAGTCGCGGAAAACAGCTGGTTAAGGGCGGCGAATGACCGTTCGTTGTGGAGATCCTTGGGTGAGTTTGTCCAGCAGTGGGCGTCTTTCGGCTGAAATGATGATGATGAAAAAAACAAGTGGATCCGGCATAATCAAGTCTAATTTTAGTGTTCAATGTACTCGTACATAGATATCGAGTACGAAATTACAGTAAAAATATTCAAACCACACCACACGCTTTACACAAGCAGCTCGCAATTTAATTTACAATATTATAATATCGTAATTCACGTAAAAATGTGCTTTATCAAGGAACTGTCAAGGCTAAAGTTGGTATAGAATCTTTTTGTTTATTATTCAAATAATAGCGTTCAAACTCACGGTAATCATTCATGACAACAAATAAAATTGAACCATATTAATTACATTATATAGTAAAAGACTATGTATAGAAAATTAATGCTAATACTCGTATTTACAATTTTACTAAATTGCACGCCAATCCAATGTCAAACGCCTATGATATAAAGTTAATATTCACGTGCAGATTATTAAACAAAAAAGGTTACTAAACCTCATTCTTACTCCACAATAATCTGTTTTAACAATAAAATAAAGGGTTTTATCTACAATCACATTGTAAGTTCTCTAACCGTGTTCGAAAACGGTAGGAAATCTAACATTACCACAACCGATTTTACTATGATAAGCTTTTTATCTGTGGCAGTAACGTTATTTTAACTTTACATGCTCATATCGTATCAACATACGTTATAATTTGATAACATAATGTAAATCCTGTCCTCCTTCCCGACCACCGGCACGCGCCCGCGCGACCGCCGGCACAATCGAGTTGGCCATGGCGGTGCAATGGCGGTCATTCTATGGTTTCCGAAAACTTCATTTAGGATATATAATATGAGTGTAGATAAAGCAGTGTATGCAACTGTATGTAATTAGGCCTTATTACGTAACGGTTACATAAACTACTATTAGTGTAAAACACAATTTAATAAGGTTTCTAGCGTTATATCTAAATAAATTTGTACATATTATTGCTGTCCACGCTTCGATTATAATGCACAGATAACAAATAGGAAGTATTGGGGTAATTTCGAAAATCATTCAAATATCGCTCGTGGGATACGAGCAATAAGAGTCAACTTTCGGAATTACAGCCACTTTTTAGGGTTCCGTAGTCAACTAGGAACCCTTATAGTTTCGCCATGTCTGTCCGTCCGTCCGTCCGCGGATAATCTCAGTGACCGTTATCACTAGAAAGCTGAAATTTGGTACTGATATGTATATCAATCACTCCGACAAAGTAGTAAAATAAAAAGTGGAAAAAAATGTTTTATTACAGTACCTCCCCTATACGTAAAGTGGGGAGTGATTTTTTTTTTCATTTCAACACTAACGTGTGATATATTGTTGGATAGGTATTTAAAAATGAATAGGGGTTTAGTAAAATCATTTTTTGATAATGTAAATATTTTCGGAAATAATCGCTCCAGAAGTAAAAAAAAATGTGTCCCCCCCCTCTAACTTTTGAACCATAAGTTTTAAAAATATGAAAAAAATCTCAAAGTAGAACTTTATAAAAACTTTCTAGGAAAATTATTTTGAACTTGATAGGTTGAATAGTTTTTGAAAAAAATACAAAATAATTTCTGAACTAAGTTTGTAATTTAACCGTGTAAGCAGGTGTTTATTGCACCTGTAATTTCTACAAAATCACAATGAAATGACGTGCTTTCAAAAACTCTTAAGTGGGGACACTTACTGTGACGGACGGAAAACTACAGAACCCTACACTGAGCGTGGCCCGACACGCTCTTGGCCGGTTTTTTCCTATTAAAACTACCTCAAGAAACCGTATTTTCTTGGTATCTTTGCTCAAGAACAGACACTATGGTTATGGGAAGATGTCTTATCAAGTTTTTTTTTCAATAGCCTATAGTGTGTCCCACTGCTGGGCATAGGCCTCCCCCCTCGATTTCCATCCGACTCGGTCCCTTGCGTTTTCAGGCCAGTCGTTATCAAGTTATCACACCCAAATAGCACTAGACACTATTCAAAGTGTTGTGTTCCTGCCGGTGAGTAAGGTTGCCAAACAGCTCAAAGAGGATGCAGTGTTAACTATAAACTTTCGTGAGACTCTAACATATTAAACATATTTATAGCGGGTTACGGTTACTCACGCAATTTAAGTCTATTATTGCTCTACATGTTTCAATTAATTTACGATGATCATCTCACGAGCGGCCTTCCGCGACGGCAGCGCGCCGGCGGTGGAAATTGATCGAAACATGTCGAGCAAAATCGACTTAAATTACGTGAGTAACCCGTTATAAATATTTTTAATAGGATGCAGTGTTAACGACGGGGGATCCTCTTGTCCCTTTATTCATCAACGCAGTGAATCCTTTAAATTAAAGGGTAGGCGACGCGCATGTGACACTTCCGGAGTTGCATTTGTCCATAGGCTACGGTAGCTGCTTACAATCAGGCGGGCCTTATGCTTGTTTGCCACTGTAGCGAAAAATATATAGTTTGAAAATAGGACTATGTATAATGTGTAACTTTCACTCGTACATTTATTTATCTGCAGAGTGATTTTGAAAGTAGCATAAGATCAATGTGGCTAATTCCGTCATAGGGGCTATTCCGTCTACGAGCTTTTATTCCTTGATTGTTAATCGTAGGAAAAAACCATTTGCTTTTGATTGCTGAAACTAAAAGCAATCGCTGCTTTGTCGATGAAATTAACAATTTTGTTCGTTGTTCGAGAAAAACACTAATGGACGAAATTAGCCATATTGACCGTTGAATTCGCTCGAATGAGCTGTTGAGCAATTTTCTACAGAATCACCCTGAAAATGGAGACGGCAATATCAACGTGACGTCATTAAACAGCAACATTTCGTGCCTCAAATTTGGCTCCTACATACATAAATATTCCATAGGTTTTGATATTTTATTATTATTTACGGATCTTTTTTCCATAGAAAAATAACACAGTCGTCTTTAGAATCGTCATGAGTAAATTACATAAGCAAATTTTATAAATCCATATACCTTATCAACTCTAAATGTCTTATGGTCAAAGCAAACGTCCGGTTTGCATGTCAGGTCGCCGGATACGGCTTCCGAATCAGGTCGCCTGAAGGTGCATGTCTTGTCTTGTCACACACTCGGTTCTACCCCATGCGGTTTCAAAACCGTCAGGTTAAAATACTTCAACCTGACGTGTGCGTGTATTTCGGCCGGGTAACCGAATCAGGCAGCCGTATCGGCTACTGGACGTTTGCTTAAATATTATGGGACAATCTTACACCAATCAACCTAGTCCCACAATAAGCTCAATAAGGCTTGTGTTGTGGGTACTAGACGACAATATATATTATATTATAGATAAATACTTAAATACAAATAGGAGCCTTACCCCCTTATTTATAATTCTATAAACGTCTTATCAGCAGGCATGATGGCAGATTTTATCAGCGGATAAGTTGATATAAACCTGATAAAATGACAAACAATGGCGGCAACTGTCATTTTATCAGATTTATATCAACTTATCCGCTGATAAAATCTGCCATCAAGACCTCAATTAGTTATGTTTTGTCCTTATCTGCCACTTTGACAGTTGTGTTTGTTAGAAACAGACAAAACATAAATTAACTAATTGAAGCCTGAGACACGTTTATGAATATATTTATTAAATAGCGGCAGTGTAGTTTGTTGTATTTTATAACTATAAGGCATGCACTATTTTAAACGAAATCGACATGTCACAGATATCTTTTTGACGTCGGCTGTACAATAGGCATGATGCCACATGTTGAATTATGCAATAAAATTTAGTTGATAGGATGCAAAATGATCAATATATCCAACTAAAGTGAAAACTTATAAATTCTATTGAAATGGCTCAAAGATATCAAGCTGCAAAATTTCTAAATTTAACGATTTTTTAGTGCGAAATTAAAAAAACAATGATACCATTCGATTTTTAACATTTTACTGTAAAATAAATTGTATTGCAAACCATATACATAAACGCAACATTTCACTGTAAAAATAGCAATTTCATATTTTTTCCATACTTTAAACAGGGCGACTATGTGATCGTGACGTCACTTTTGCACGTCATTTTGTTAGGAGCGATTTGAGAAACAAATGCAAATATCGGAATTTAAGTCTCATTTCTGACTTTTGTGTTGCTCTAACGCAATAGAGAACATGCATGAAAAATATTTAATTGAATTTGTTCCATAAACACGTTCAACAACCCCAAATTAATATAAATAAGTGGAAATCCGTAATAATTTTTAACGGTTTTTTAAAGATATTGCGGTTTAAAAATTATTTTTTTATACCTCAAATGTATTTTCGAAACTTCACAAGAAAAAAAATGTACGACAACTATATAGCTAAACGCATTTTTTCGTGCCTAAAATTACAAAAATCACCCAAAAACTTGTTCCTTCCAAACAGTTTTCTGCAACTTTGTGGTCGGTGACGTCACAAACCTCACACTTTTTGTATGGGGTGTTTTGACGCGCGGCGCAGACGCCTAACGTATTTTCACATTTTTGACGTTTCAGGGCTATCATAGATAGTAGGTTTATTAGAGACAATTGAATCTACAGGGAAATAGAACCGAATGCCCTTTTAGTAATTAGCCCCATATAGACATTTGATCCTCATGACAAAACGAATCGATTGATACCATACATGAAAAAAATTCACCATGCCTATTATTATATACATTTCCGTACAATATCACACTAATGTGTAGACTTATCGCGAGCTTATATATCTATCTCTGTCACTCCAACCAGTAATTCAGACTAGCAGATAGATCTCTACTTGATCTTTCAACATTATTTAGAAAAATCAGGCTATTTAGTTGGGGCTAGACGGCAGATACCCGCAGATTCTGCCACGTGACCTTGGTTGGAGCGAGTTGTTGAAGCGAGCGGTTACATGGCTGTCAACCAACCAACCGCTTCTGCCAATGGTTGGCAGAGCACACCAAGGGCGTTTAAAGGTCATGTAGAATTTGGCACCAACTACTGGCTACATGGTTTAAAATCTCTGTTTGCTGCCAAAGTGTCGTGACAGAGGGCTGTGGTTGTATGCTGTCTGGCCCCAACTTAAAACTCAATTTGCCTCTTATGTCTTAACGTATCACTAATAATATGAAAACAAAGTCTTGTTCAAATATTTTCCGTGATAAGGCTGAAAAAAAAAACAAAGATACATGGGAGAAATCGTCCGTTATTTATGTAATCCTGAAAACGAGGTATAGCCCAACATTTCCGCCACTAAAAAAGGCGGAATATATATTTTTTTAATTTTCCGTCGTTTCTAGTGAATAAATGTTTGAGCGGTCATGTTTGAAGATTTATAAATGTATTTTTGTCACATATCGCTGGGGTAAAGGCAGAACCGACTCTTAGAATTTAATTTTATTAGTAGATAGGGTGCGCTGGGGTAATTTCGCAAAGCGTGTAATTCCGAAAATCAGTCAAATATAGCTCGTGTCCCATTGTAATAAGAGTCAACTTTGGGAATTACCCGCCTCTTTTTTTCTATCGCAATTACCCCAATGCACCCTAGTTGGTTTTGCCTTGGACTCTTTATTTCAACGTGTTATGCCGTAATTTAAATATAAATTAACCTAAAATTTTCTAATTACAATGTACAGTTGGGGCAACGGCTTCACAAACTTGAATTTTCTTTGCGTATTGAATCTGGACTAAATCTTATGTCACCGAAAATTTGACCGAATAAAAAGCATTATTCTTAGTTAGATTTATTACATATGTTTAAATATGAGATCGATCAAATCTAACTTATATTAAAGCAACGCGCATGTGACACTTCTGGAGTTGCAGGCGTCCATAGCCTACGGTAGCTGCTTACTAGGCGGGCCGTATGTTTGTTTGGCACCGTCGTGGTATGAAAACTGTGTTAGAAATTAGGCCATATTTTTATTTGGGAATAATAATGTCTACATATTAATTTTTACTCTATGCACCTATCATATATTCAGTCGGTGTGGTCATAATCGGTCAAGATAGGATAAAGATTTGCCATGCAAAATTTATATTTACGTGGTATCATTGTCATAAAAATATTGTGCAGAAAAAAAACTATTTACATAGCTTACTTGTCACTCATTCTTTGAGACTACCTGATCATATAATTAGATGATCATCATTAGTACACTCTGATCATTATGGTCAATGACAAAAGCCGACGTAGCTGCCAATTAATAATATTAAATAGAACTTCTATCTGTCTGTCAGTTTTCTACTGTCATAGTAATGTTTTTTTGAAGATTCACAAAATTTCTCAAAAGCTCTTAGTCTTTGGATTACACGATCATGAGCATGACTGTGAGACTACTCTATCAATCCAGACTACACTATCATGAGCTATCCTATCACTATCACGTCACTGATGTCATCACTGCCAGAAGCCTGCATAATAGCAAATGAGCTATACAGGCAATCATATTTCAGCTCGGTTTACAGTTAAATATATTAAAAAAAATGTGAATGCCCTTTTGAATTGCAGCCAAATAAAGTTTATCCCATAAAATACGACACTATGGCTACAGACTCGTCGCAGCGCGATCGCGCGATTCGATCAAAATGTATAGAATTGTATGAACCTGTTTTGGACGACATTGGTCGACGATCGTTTCTTCGCGTCGAGTCTGTGGCTTATCACGTCGTCAAGCTTGTGATCTCTTCTTCCTCCCAGTGTTTGTCTCAATTTTTTTGCTCGAATGAGCCTGGGGCCCGCTCGGCAACCTAATCCCAGGAATTGCTGTAGGCACTAGATTTTACGAAAGCGACTGCCATCTGACCTTCCAACCCAGAGGGGAAACTAGGCCTTGTTGGGATTAGATCCGGTTTCCTCACGATGTTTTCCTTTACCCAAAAGCGACTGGTAAATATCAAATGATATCGTCGATCTTGTGATAATCAATAAAAAAGTAGACTACCTCATCACAACTTTATCACTGTGCCGAAGTCATCACTGCTATATACCAGAGTAGACACCGATAAGTTATTCAATGGTTTACAATTGTTATAAAATAAATTTACGGAAGAATGCGTATGCAAATTTTCATTGCGACGAGCCAAATCGGGATGCCCCGTGACTATATTACTATAGTATCATTTCGGTGGCCCTCCTGTTATGATCAAGTTGATAAAAAAATGTAGACTATCTCATCACAACGCTATCATGGCGTCATCAGTGCCGTATACCGATGAGTTACGCAATGATTTACAGTTCTAATAAAATAAATTCACAAAATTCCCCAACTACGAACAGCCAGCTGTTGTGATGAATTCATTAAAAAAGAAGACTACCTCATCACAACGCTATCACTATCACTATGATCACATCACTGCCATATGCCAGCGTAGTTGCCGATGAGAGGCGCAGGCAGAGGGCCGCCGGCCGTGAAGATGCGAGTGCCGGAGGAGTCGTAGCAGTGCGTGTAGATGGCCGGGACGTACTTCACCTGGTTGAAGCCGTCCGCTTCCTCGTCTGGGAACTGGAATAGGATAGAAGAAAATATCAATAAGTGTCACGAAAATGACGATTATGTTCAGAAAATTGTGCAAAAACGCACGCATTACATTTTATTGATATATTAACACGATTCAGCTCATTTATTTCTGAATAGTATTACAATGTTTTTATAAATATAATCCATGCATACATACTGAGATCGTCAAGGTAGGTACACTAGGTACAGATTTTACACGTTTCACAAAAATAAATATTCATTAAATCAATTTTCCAATAAATAAAAAATAATAAATAATAATTCAATGTCCAATAATTTTCCTTTATAATATAACAGTCAATACAAATTTATTCTTAATCTCTCTCACTTCATTGGAACTCACTATTCATGTACTCTTTTACGCTATATATTGTCTTATTTAGTAGTAGCAGTTTAACTTTGCGACGGAATGCATTTACGAGGGTTGCTACTTATATATCCGGAAACAAAAAAACAAACAAACGTACACGGCTGAAAATGGTTTTATTGTTTTTCAAAGTATTCCCCTTGATGATCTATGCACTTTTGCATTCGCGTGAACCAATTTTTAAAGCACTTCTGCCACTCCGCCTGAGGTACCTCCATAACGTGTTGTTTGAATGCGTCGACAGCATCTTCAGCGGTCGAAAATCGTTGACCGCGTAATTTATTCTTTATATTTGGAAATAAATAAAAATCGTTGGGTGCCAAGTCAGGGCTGTACGGCGGATGACCCGTTAATTCCACATTTTGACCCTCCAAAAATAGAGTTGTTTCGCGTGACGTATGACAGCTGGCATTGTCATGATGAAGAATGATTCTTCGTCGCTGGTTAGTTTTACGAATTTGTTCAAATACTTCCGGTAAGCAAATGGTCGTGTACCACTCTGAATTAACCGTTCTACGGTTTTCTAGTGGCACTGTAGCTACATGGCCATTAATACCGAAGAAGCAGGCCACCATTTGTTTCAATGTACTTTTTGCACGAGTAACTTTCGTAGGGTTCGGCTCATTTTGAAACACCCATACCGTTGATTGTTGCTTCGTTTCGGGATCGTATGCATAGATCCAGGATTCGTCACCTGTATAGATGTTATAAACGGCTTTTGAGTCACCACGGTTATATTTTTTTAACATTTTATTGCACCATTCGACGCGAGCATCTTTTTGCTCTTTTGTTAAGTTGTGGGGTATTCAACGCGAACAAATTTTTTTTACAGCCAAATAATTATGTAATAAATATGCTATTAATGCTGGTCATAGAAATACCCAGAGTCGCCTCTATCTCGCGGTACGTAACATGTCGGTCGTCCATTATAAGTTTTCGCACAGCCTCGATATTTTGTTGTACAACGACCGATTTCGGGCGACCTGCCTTAACTTCGTCCGTAAGCATACTACGTCCACGATTGAACTCACTAAACCAGTGATACACAGTAGTTTTAGATGGGGCTTCATCACCAAAAGTTGAAGTTGGTTGATCCATGCACTGTTGTTGCGTTAAACCACGCCGAAAATCATAATAAATCATAGCACGAATATTTTCACGAGTGAGTTCCATTCTTGCTGCGAAATGACATTTAAAACCCGTCAAAAACAAAACACGAGCGTTAATAAGAAAGAAAAAATATACCGGCCAGTACTTAAAAAAGTTCAAATTTTACCATGGAGGTCAAATATGCTATTTAAGAAGATTGTAATCCCGGTTTCCGGATATATAAATAGCAGCCCTTGTATGTTAGTCTCAGTTTTTATTATCTTTGGCAGTTTGTTATAAAGTCTTTGCCCCATTATTTTGGGACGTTTCTTTGCCATTTCTGGTTTACATTGATCTTGCCTAAGTTATCAGGGTATCTTGTTGGACGATTACTTATATCACCAATACGTCTAAATTCACTCGGGTTATTTCTTACGTACATTAAAACTTCTAAGATATATGTCGACACCATAGTTAAAATGTCTAGTCTTTTAAAAAGTTCTCTGCAAGGAGCGCGTTTTTGCAACTTTAGGACACGTTCGAAATCCGTTGAGTTTCCCCATAATATGATCCCATATGACAAAATAGAATGCACATATGAGTAATAGGTTTCTTTCCGGTTATCATTTGAGATAAGTGGTTTCAATTGCTTCAGAACATACACGCCTTTGGTCAATTTTGCACAGACTGAATTTACGTGGAATTTCATGACAATGTTGGGTCTAAGTCAAAACCAAGCAACTTTACATGTTGTACACTTTCAATAGTAGTACCATTAGACAAAAGCATTCTTATTTCTTTACGATTTAAGTGTCGACTTGAAAATTTCACTATATTCGTTTTTTCCGAGTTAAGTTTAAGTACATTCATTCTAAACCATCGCTCCAATGTCTGTAGGGTCATGCTTACTTTATGAGTTAAGTTATCGTCACATTCATCACTTACTACAATAGTTGTGTCATCTGCATATAATATAATTTTTCCATCTATGTCAAGTTTATCTATGTCATTTAAGAATAAGGAAAATAATATGTTTCCTAAGGATGATCCTTGTGGTACGCCTATAGTCGTTAATTGTGGTTGTGATCTATAGTGCTTTCCATTTACTTTTATTTCTACAGTCTGTTTTCTTTCTGATAGAACAGACTCTATCAATTGTGCAGCGTTGTCTCTTATGCCATATGTATACAGTTTAGCCAGCAGCAAGGAATGATTCACAGAGTCGAAGGCCTTTGATAGGTCTAAGAAGATTCCAACAACTTATTGTTTATTTTTTAAATGTTCTAGTACACTCTCTACAAACGTATGTGTCGCTCCGGTGGTGGAACGTCCTTTTCTATAGGCATACTGTGCATTTGATAGTACATTGTTCCGTTCGACGTGTCTTAAGATGTCATTTGACGTAATAGATTATATCAACTTCGATATCGTTGGGACAATTGTTATTTGTTATTGGTCTATAGTTTTCCACGTCAGTTTTGTCACCTTTGCCTTTGTAAATGGGGCACAGACGAGTTTTCTTAAGAGATAACGGGTAGTTACTGGAGCGTAAAATGTCATTTATAAGAAATGTTATTTTTTTTTTTTTTTAATACCACGACGGTGGCAAACAAGCATACGGCCCGCCTGGTGGTAAGCAGCTACCGTAACCTATGGACGCCGCAACTCCAAAGGAGTCACATGCGCGTTGCCGACCCTTTACAAAAAAGGAGGATTCACTGTATTTGATTTGGTAGAATAGAAATGATGTAAAATAGAGTCTTTCCAGAGATATCGTATATGTCATTTGTTTGAGATTTTGATATTTTTAGTCTTGCTAGTTTTATGAGGTCTGTCGTGTTAATTTGGGAAAAAGAGAGTACATTTACCACTTCAGAGCAATTTAAATTAAGATGTGCTATTGCTTTATCTATATTCGGACTGTTGTTGACAGCAAGGTCATTCCCGACATGAATTAGAAAGTTGTTCAGGTAATCAGGTACTTCAGTATAGTGAATAGGCATTTTAGTGTATTTGTCTTTTAGATTCCAGTTATATTCTTGTACAGTCTTGTTTGTTTCTTCTTTTATTATTTGCCATACTTCCCTTTTTGGGTTCTTTGACTTTACGATTCGTTCCTCTGTATGTTTCCGTTTCATATTTACTAGTGTCCTTTGTATTTGTTGCTGCTTCCTAGATATATACACGACACAAGCATTAATTAGGCTTACTGTTGGACCGAAAATCTTGGCTGCTGTCTGTTGAAACTAATTTATATTAACGCAAGAAACACCTCCTGTCAATATTACCTATGAAAGTAGTCATAATAGGTTTTTCCAGACAACAAATAAAATGTTGTAGCAACTTACCACATATCCCCTGGAAGCCCTGAGCGTGACAGTTTTTGAGGAGTGAATGTGGCTCTCTAAGTATTTCGCCGCTCGCATGTCGTAGAACATTAGCAATCCTGTAAATAATAATTATGTGATAACTGAAAGATCCTGTTGGACATTTTGTAATGCACACTGCAACTAAATATTTACTACCACACTTGGGCGGATTTAGGGATATTTCGTCTCGCAAACTCCGTCTAAGTGTATGATATAGTCTGAAAACTATGATAGGGTAGTCACCTAGTCCGGTCCCGATAGTGAGCATGTTGCCTCTAAAGCTGGCGGATCTGATGCCTCAGCCATAGTACCGCGAAGTTATTTTAACAAAAAACATACTAAACTAAATGTATGATGATATAGTCTGACAACTATGATAGGGTAGTCACCTAGTCCGGTCCCGATAGTGAGCATGTTGCCTCTAAAGCTGGCGGATCTGATGCCACTGCCGTTGTACCGCGAAGTTATTTTAACAAAAAACATACTAAACTAAATGTATGATGATATAGTCTGACAACTATGATAGGGTAGTCACCTAGTCCGGTCCCGATAGTGAGCATGTTGCCTCTAAAGCTGGCGGATCTAAATGTATGATGATATAGTCTGACAACTATGATAGGGTAGTCACCTAGTCCGGTCCCGTTAGTGAGCATGTTGCCTCTAAAGCTGGCGGATCTGATGCCACTGCCGTTATACCGCGAAGTTATTTTAACAAAAAACATACTAAACAAAATGTATGATGATATAGTCTGACAACTATGATAGGGTAGTCACCTAGTCCGGTCCCGATAGTGAGCATGTTGTCTCTAAAGCTGGCGGATCTAAATGTATGATGATATAGTCTGACAACTATGATAGGGTAGTCACCTAGTCCGGTCCCGATAGTGAGCATGTTGCCTCTAAAGCTGGCGGATCTGATGCCACTGCCGTTGTACCGCGAAGTTATTTTAACAAAAAACATACTAAACTAAACGTATGATGATATAGTCTGACAACTATGATAGGGTAGTCACCTAGTCCGGTCCCGATAGTGAGCATGTTGTCTCTAAAGCTGGCGGATCTGATGCCACTGCCGTTGTACCGCGAAGTTATTTTAACAAAAAACATACTAAACTAAACGTATGATGATATAGTCTGACAACTATGACAGGGTAGTCACCTAGTCCGGTCCCGATAGTGAGCATGTTGCCTCTAAAGCTGGCGGATCTGATGCCACTGCCGTTGTACCGCGAAGTTATTTTAACAAAAAACATACTAAACTAAACGTATGATGATATAGTCTGACAACTATGATAGGGTAGTCACCTAGTCCGGTCCCGATAGTGAGCATGTTGTCTCTAAAGCTGGCGGATCTGATGCCACTGCCGTTGTAACGCGAAGTTATTTTAACAAAAAACATACTAAACTAAACGTATGATGATATAGTCTGACAACTATGACAGGGTAGTCACCTAGTCCGGTCCCGATAGTGAGCATGTTGCCTCTAAAGCTGGCGGATCTGATGCCACTGCCGTTGTACCGCGAAGTTATTTTAACAAAAAACATACTAAACTAAACGTATGATGATATAGTCTGACAACTATGATAGGGTAGTCACCTAGTCCGGTCCCGATAGTGAGCATGTTGCCTCTAAAGCTGGCGGATCTGATGCCACTGCCGTGGTACCGTGAAGTTATTTTAACAATATCATACTAAACTAAATGTATGATGATATAGTTTGACAACTATGATAGGCTAGTCACCTAGTCCGGTCCCGATAGTGAGCATGTTGCCTCTAAAGCTGGCGGATCTGATGCCGCAGCCGTTGTACCGCGAAGTTATTTTAACAAAAACATACTAAACTAAATGTATGATGATATAGTCTTGACAACTATGATAGGGTAGTCACCTAGTCCGGTCCCGTTAGTGAGCATGTTGCCTCTAAAGCTGGCGGATCTGATGCCACTGCCGTGGTACCGCGAAGTTATTTTAACAAAAAACATACTAAACAAAATGTATGATGATATAGTCTGACAACTATGATAGGGTAGTCACCTAGTCCGGTCCCGATAGTGAGCATGTTGTCTCTAAAGCTGGCGGATCTAAATGTATGATGATATAGTCTGACAACTATGATAGGGTAGTCACCTAGTCCGGTCCCGATAGTGAGCATGTTGCCTCTAAAGCTGGCGGATCTGATGCCACTGCCGTGGTACCGTGAAGTTATTTTAACAATATCATACTAAACTAAATGTATGATGATATAGTCTGACAACTATGATAGGGTAGTCACCTAGTCCGCTCCCGATAGTGAGCATGTTGCCTCTAAAGCTGGCGGATCTGATGCCGCAGCCGTTGTACCGCGAAGTTATTTTAACAAAAACATACTAAACTAAATGTATGATGATATAGTCTTGACAACTATGATAGGGTAGTCACCTAGTCCGGTCCCGATAGTGAGCATGTTGCCTCTAAAGCTGGCGGATCTGATGCCACTGCCGTGGTACCGTGAAGTTATTTTAACAATATCATACTAAACTAAATGTATGATGATATAGTCTGACAACTATGATAGGGTAGTCACCTAGTCCGCTCCCGATAGTGAGCATGTTGCCTCTAAAGCTGGCGGATCTGATGCCGCAGCCGTTGTACCGCGAAGTTATTTTAACAAAAACATACTAAACTAAATGTATGATGATATAGTCTTGACAACTATGATAGGGTAGTCACCTAGTCCGGTCCCGATAGTGAGCATGTTGGCTATAAAGCTGGCGGATCTGATGCCACTCGTTGTACCGAGAAGTTATTTTAACAAAAACCTACTAAACTAAATGTATGATGATATAGTCTGACAACTATGATAGGGTAGTCACCTAGTCCGGTCCCGATAGTGAGCATGTTGCCTCTAAAGCTGGCGGATCTGATGCCACTGCCGTGGTACCGTGAAGTTATTTTAACAATATCATACTAAACTAAATGTATGATGATATAGTTTGACAACTATGATAGGCTAGTCACCTAGCCCGGTCCCGATAGTGAGCATGTTGGCTATAAAGCTGGCGGATCTGATGCCACTCGTTGTACCGAGAAGTTATTTTAACAAAAACCTACTAAACTAAATGTATGATGTACTAAACTAAATGTAGTCTGACAACTATGATAGGGTAGTCACCTAGTCCGGTCCCGATAGTGAGCATGTCGGCTATAAAGCTGGCGGATCTGATGCCACTCGTTGTACCGAGAAGTTATTTTAACAAAAACCTACTAAACTAAATGTATGATGATATAGTCTGACAACTATGATAGGGTAGTCACCTAGTCCGGTCCCGATAGTGAGCATGTTGCCTCTAAAGCTGGCGGATCTGGTGCCACTGCCGTGGTACCGTGAAGTTATTTTAGGGGGCGTCCATTAATCGCGTCATACGTTTTTGGCTTGTTTTAGACCCCCCCCTCCCCCATGGTCCCCCCCCCCCCGTCCAATATGACGTGTAATTTTTTTCGCCAACTAAAGTAAGTACAGTTTTCTAACACATGAACCTGCGTAACGTACATACACGTGCAGGGTAAAAAAATTAAACTACATGGATACCTGACCGTTTTAATAAAAAATATTTTTAATAGAAAAGAAATCGGCCAAGTGCGTGTCGGACCACACATAATCGAGCGTACCTACAATCGAAAAACTAATATCAAAAGGCCGTATCTGCCTATGAAAGAAGTTTTCTTGGAGATAACTCCATAGTTTCTAAACCGATAATATTCAAAACAATTTTCGTTCAAAGAATATACAATGATGTATCTTCTCAATTTTTTTCATATTTTTTGGATCTCCGGTTCAAAAGTTACAGGGGGCACAATTTTTAGACTTACGGGTGATCATTCTTAAAATATTCAGTAAATGAAAAAATGTTTAAACAAACCTCAATGTTATCAACCGACTTCAAGATTTCGAAGGAGGAGGTTATCAACTCGTCTCTCGAATCTTTGTTTTTGCTATTTTTTTTTGTATGTTCACCGATTATTCGGAGACATATGGACCGTTTTAGAAAACTCTTTTTTTGGTTTAAAGAGTATACTTCGCAGTTAGTCTCACTGTAACCAGGTCAGGATCAGGATCTGATGATGGGATCCTGGAGAAATCGAGGGAACTCTTCAACTATTGTAGGCACAGCTATAGTGATTTGAGTATTTTTTACAGCAGCTCGAGCATTTGCTTTTGGAAAGGTGGAGGCTAAGTGAAGTCGGTTCTTTTTTGATTAATATTATTTTTAAATAGCTATATTACCTATCGAGTGATGTGCAACACGTTGATATTTGGTAAAAAAAATTTTTTGACAAATTGTTCTATGTCTGGAGTGTCGCCCCTAAAAATATCTTTTTCAGCAATTTTACTACAAAACTTAGTAGTGGCATACAAAATACACCTCTTGTTAAATTTTTATTAAGATGTTTCATAGTTTCCGAGTAAAATAGCTGTGACATACGGACGAGACGGACATAACGGTTACGTATATAAGGGTTACGTTTTTGCCATTTTGGCTGCGGAACCCTAAAGACCTACTTCACAAAATAATATTTCAAATGCCATTAAAATTATTGTCAACCATAGTGTATCTCATAACAATTAGTCCCAAGACGTAAAAAACCTTATCGTGGAGGAGTTCCATTCTGGTCTTCACGAGCAGTTTCTATTTCACTAAATAGCACTATTTGATTGTAATTGTTTGGTTTTAAGATTTAAAAAAAATCGCTATACAGCTAGCAGGAGTTCCCTTGATTCCTCGTGGATCCCGTCATTAGAAATGGATTTTAACAAAAATGAGAACAATCTAAGAGACGCCGTGCATAAAGCATAGCGCCGCCCCGCCCACTCAAATGAACGCTGAATAGCCAACTGCGAGGCAAATTTCCGCGCCCAAATTTTACTCTGGTTTCGACAGTTTGGTTAGTTTAAAAGTTGATTATTTTTATTTTATTGAATATAATACAGTAGCACGGAGAAACAAAAAAATTACACGTGATATGTGTCCATACCCCCCCCACCCCTGTGGTGATCATTGGTGATTTTTTCTTGACCCCCTCCCCCCCCCCCCCCCCCTATACAATATGACGTGATTAATGGACGCCCCCTTAACAATATCATACTAAACTAAATGTATGATGATATAGTCTGACAACTATGATAGGGTAGTCACCTAGACCGGTCCCGATAGTGAGCATGTTGCCTCTAAAGCTGGCGGATCTGATGCCGCAGCCGTTGTACCGCGAAGTTATTTTAACAAAAACATACTAAACTAAATGTATGATGATATAGTCTGACAACTATGATAGGGTAGTCACCTAGTCCGGTCCCGATAGTGAGCATGTTGCCTCTAAAGCTGGCGGACCTGATGCCGCAGCCGTTGTACCGCGAAGTTATTTTAACAAAAAACATACTAAACTAAACGTATGATGATATAGTCTGACAACTATGATAGGGTAGTCACCTAGTCCGGTCCCGTTAGTGAGCATGTTGCCTCTAAAGCTGGCGGACCTGATGCCGCAGCCGTTGTACTGTGAAGTTATTTTAACAAAAACATACTAAACTAAATGTATGATGATATAGTCTGACAACTATGATAGGGTAGTCACCTAGTCCGGTCCCGTTAGTGAGCATGTTGTCTCTAAAGCTGGCGGACCTGATGCCGCAGCCGTTGTACCGCGAAGTTATTTTAACAAAAAACATACTAAACTAAACGTATGATGATATAGTCTCACAACTATGATAGGGTAGTCATCTAGTCCGGTCCCGATAGTGAGCATGTTGCCTCTAAAGCTGGCGGATCTAAATGTATGATGATATAGTCTGACAACTATGATAGGGTAGTCACCTAGTCCGGTCCCGATAGTGAGCATGTTGCCTCTAAAGCTGGCGGATCTAAATGTATGATGATATAGTCTGACAACTATGATAGGGTAGTCACCTAGTCCGGTCCCGGTATAAGCATGTTGCCTCTAAAGCTGGCGGATCTAAATGTATGATGATATAGTCTGACAACTATGATAGGGTAGTCACCTAGTCCGGTCCCGATAGTGAGCATGTTGCCTCTAAAGCTGGCGGATCTAAATGTATGATGATATAGTCTGACAACTATGATAGGGTAGTCACCTAGTCCGGTCCCGATAGTGAGCATGTTGCCTCTAAAGCTGGCGGATCTAAATGTATGATGATATAGTCTGACAACTATGACAGGGTAGTCACCTAGTCCGGTCCCGATAGTGAGCATGTTGCCTCTAAAGCTGGCGGATCTGATGCCGCAGCCGTTGTACCGCGAAGTTATTTTAACAAAAACATACTAAACTAAATGTATCATGATATAGTCTGACAACTATGACAGGGTAGTCACCTAGTCCGGTCCCGATAGTGAGCATGTTGCCTCTAAAGCTGGCGGATCTGATGCCACTGCCGTTGTACCGCGAAGTTATTTTAACAAAAAACATACTAAACTAAATGTATGATGATATAGTCTGACAACTATGACAGGGTAGTCACCTAGTCCGGTCCCGATAGTGAGCATGTTGCCTCTAAAGCTGGCGGATCTGATGCCACAGCCGTTGTACCGCGAAGATATTTTAACAAAAAACATACTAAACTAAATGTATGATGATATAGTCTGACAACTATGATAGGGTAGTCACCTAGTCCGGTCCCGATAGTGAGCATGTTGCCTCTAAAGCTGGCGGATCTAAATGTATGATGATATAGTCTGACAACTATGATAGGGTAGTCACCTAGTCCGGTCCCGATAGTGAGCATGTTGCCTCTAAAGCTGGCGGATCTAAATGTATGATGATATAGTCTGACAACTATGATAGGGTAGTCACCTAGTCCGGTCCCGGTATAAGCATGTTGCCTCTAAAGCTGGCGGATCTAAATGTATGATGATATAGTCTGACAACTATGATAGGGTAGTCACCTAGTCCGGTCCCGATAGTGAGCATGTTGCCTCTAAAGCTGGCGGATCTAAATGTATGATGATATAGTCTGACAACTATGATAGGGTAGTCACCTAGTCCGGTCCCGATAGTGAGCATGTTGCCTCTAAAGCTGGCGGATCTAAATGTATGATGATATAGTCTGACAACTATGACAGGGTAGTCACCTAGTCCGGTCCCGATAGTGAGCATGTTGCCTCTAAAGCTGGCGGATCTGATGCCGCAGCCGTTGTACCGCGAAGTTATTTTAACAAAAACATACTAAACTAAATGTATCATGATATAGTCTGACAACTATGACAGGGTAGTCACCTAGTCCGGTCCCGATAGTGAGCATGTTGCCTCTAAAGCTGGCGGATCTGATGCCACTGCCGTTGTACCGCGAAGTTATTTTAACAAAAAACATACTAAACTAAATGTATGATGATATAGTCTGACAACTATGACAGGGTAGTCACCTAGTCCGGTCCCGATAGTGAGCATGTTGCCTCTAAAGCTGGCGGATCTGATGCCACAGCCGTTGTACCGCGAAGATATTTTAACAAAAAACATACTAAACTAAATGTATGATGATATAGTCTGACAACTATGATAGGGTAGTCACCTAGTCCGGTCCCGATAGTGAGCATGTTGCCTCTAAAGCTGGCGGACCTGATGCCACAGCCGTTGTACCGCGAAGTTATTTTCCTAACGGACTGCAGAGTTCTGCAGTCGAGTAGTAGCGTGTAGGATTTGCAGCCTATCGCGTAGATACCGCTTTCCTGGTGAAGAAACATTAATGATAACATCAATGGAGAACATGCGTGAAAAATATTAAATTGAATTTGTTCAATAAACACGTTCAACAACACCAAATTAATATAAATTAGTGGAACTCCGTAATAATTTTTAACAGTTTTTTATAGATATTGCGGTTTAAAAACGTAAAATTATAGGCATTTTTTTTAATACCTCAAATGTATTTTCGAAACCTCAGTTCGATTACTTATGTTCTAACAAGAAAAAAAATGTATGATAACTATATAGCTAAACGCATTTTTTCGTGCCTAAAATTACAAAAAATTTCCAAAAACTTTGTTCCTTCCAAACAGTTTTCTGCAACTTTGAGGTCGGTGACGTCACAAACCTCACACTTTTTGTATGGGGCGTTTTGACGCGCGGCGCAGACGCCTAACGTATTTTCACATTTTTGACGTTTCAAGGCTATCATAGATAGTAGGTTTATAAGAGACATTTGAAATCTACAGGGAAATAGAATCGAATGACATCTTCCAAAAAAATCATGCATGTTCATAATTACAATAAAAATCTAAATAATCATGTTACAAACCAGACGCATTCTTAAATAGTAGTTTATCTACGTTCATACTGTAAGTACTCTAAAATGCGTTCAAAAACCGTAGACAATGACAAGCATTACAACAAACGATTTAACTATGACAAGTTTCTTATCTGCGGCAGTAACGTAATTTTAACGTTGCATGCTCAAATATTGTTAAGCAATGAGTTTCAAATTTGGAACATCGAATTTGATAACATAATGTAACCGCCATGGCCAACTCGATTGGTCCCGCGCGAGCGCCGGCACAATCGAGTTGGCCATGACGGTACAAAGGCGGCCATTCTATGGTTTCCGAACACTTAATTTAATATATATAATATGAGTGTAGATAAAGCAGTGTATGCAACTGTACGTAATTAGGCCTTAAAACACTCGTGTGATCTTATTATGAAATTCGCCTGCGGCTCATTTCATAAAACCAAACTCATGTTTTAAGGACCCTTATTACGTAACAGTTACATAAACTACTATTTCGATACAAGTGCGAGAAGCATGTCACTTTGCACGAGTACCGAGGTTACTCGTGCAAAGTGACATACTCGACTAAGACACGGGACGAGTGAAAATGACACTTCCGCACGTGTGTCGAACAACGTTTTTAACACAATTGCGAAAAAACTACAATGAAATTAAATTACATTTATATTCTGTCAGTGTACGAAAGACAGCTTCATTCAATCGCGCGTAGTTTAGGTAGGTCATTTATAAGCGGGTCTCGTTAATACTCATTTATTTAAAATTCTGATCTGCAAATCGTGCGTAAAATCAAACTTTACGCACGATTTGCAGATCAGATAACTTTTTAGCACTACTGCATAAAATCAAACTTTACGCACGATTTGCAGCTACATAATAGTACATTACTTACCTAGGGCTGTAAAAAAAAGAAAGCCCGAAATCGCAGGTATTTGGGACCCGAGCCGCAGGCGAGGGTTGTAAATATGCGATAGAGGGCTTTCTTTTTTACTGCCCGTGGTGAGTACACAATTTTACGTCCCCACCTGGCCATAATGCGAGTTTTACCGTAAGCGTAGCGAGCGGTAAAACTCACATTATGGCCAGGTGTGACGTAAACTATCTTTTTAAGCAATTGTATTAAAAAATAAATTTTAAATTGCTACCATCATTATCTCATGTCATGGAAAATTATCTCTTAAGGGCCACTAGCCACTACCGCGGTGCGGCATCCAAAACACAGATATACGTCTAAAGCTGAAATAAGGCAATTTCGTGACACTTTTCACTTTCTTGTCCTTTCATGTGCATGTATGGACACAGTATTTCTTGTTTTACCTGCGTGGCCAGACACACGAGGTCCTGGCAGCTGGGCAGCTTCCTGGACAGCGTCTGCTTGAAGGTCTCCGCGTTGAACACGTGGATGTAGCCGTTCAGAGTCAGCGCCGCGATCTCGCGCCAACGGGGGTTGAACGTGAGCGCGCGGACTTTTTGCCCTGAACAAGACGAATATGAAAATTAATTGTGTATTTTGAGTTTCCATATTAAGCGAGAAATTAATAAATACATCAAATATATTCAAACTCCCAGAGAAAAAATATAAAAAATATTAGGTAATCATGTTGAGGCATGGGTTGCTACACTTTCAATTGGTATTGAGAAAATTGTCAGAGTAAATTTCTAAAAGAAAATATCAATAATTAGGTTAATGATTATTCCTCTAAATCTGGGATAAAATTTGCTATATTTTGCGATATGAACAATAAGATCAATCAAAAATATTTTTCATACTTTTTTCATGACAACTTCTGGCACACTTTGCAAAAACAAAAGTGCCCTTAAATCCACTCCCACCCATATGTCTTCTTGAAGAACAACGCTTTATTGTGAATCTTTATGATCTAATGTAAAAAGGTGCAGGAAAGTAGGCTACGATGGTATGGCCACGTTAAGGTGCGACCACACCGCTGCTTAAAATACGGCGACGTTACGGAATCGCAGTGACGCATCGTATCCGTACCGTTTTTATCACATGCCCTCCACACCGCTTCTCAAAATACGGTTTGGAAGGTTCGTGTCAAAAATATTTCGTATGGGGCACGTCACTGCGTACACGTTGCGTCTGCGTATTTTGAGCAGCGGTGTGGAGGGCATGCGATAAAAACGGTACGGATACCATGCGTCACTTCGATTCCGTAACGTCGCCGTATTTTAAGCAGCGGTGAGGTCGCACCTTAACCTTTTGGCCGCCAAGCATTGAACAAAAATGACGCGCCACCGACGCCACGTAATCGCGTTTTGTCAAGCGAAATTGAACTTTGCGGAAGCCCGCGTAGGTCCCTATTGCATTACAAAGCCAGTCGGCTATAGCCGTCGTTGGCGTCCATGCGACAACTTTTTGATGTCGGCCACAGCCGACTGTGGCGGTCAAAGGGTTAAAGAGGAAGCCACCCGACTACGTAGGGAACTTGGCGCTACGGCTTTCCATCCCTGATAAAAGAGGAAGAGAGAGTAAATAAAATAGGTGATTACCCGAGCGGCACTCCCTGGTGACGACGGGCTCGATGTACGCGTGGTGCGGCGCGGGGGGCAGGGGGGCGTCGCCCCCGTCGCCCCCCTCCCCCCCGCGCCCCCCCGACCCCCCGAGCGCCCCCGGCGGCGCGCGCCACAGCGCCAGCTTGGAGTCGCGCGACCCCGTCACCAGGAACTCGTCGTCCAGCCAGCACATGTCCAGGATCTGGCCGAGGTGAAGGCACGGGTCACGACGATATACATATGCGTGCTAAATTTCAGCTCAACCGGGAAGTGAATCAAATTTAACTTGCAAGATTTGATTACAGACCACGAGACAGATGAAACTAAATAAGAGCTTATAAAATACTAGCATTTTCCCGCGGCTTCGCCCGCGTATTATAAGTACTCAAAAAGGAGGTTCTCAGTTAGACTGGTATGTTTGTATGTACCACATTTTCCCCTTTTAGGGGTTGAATTTTCAAAAAACCTGAAACACGTGTTTACTCATTTATCGTTAGGAATACTCCTGTAAAGTTTCGAATAAAATAGTCTAACAAATCTTGTTTCACCATACAAACTTTGGACCCCCATTTTACCCCCTTAGGGCGTGAATTTTGAAAAATCCTTTCTTAGTGCACCTTATAAGGAACCTACGTGCCAAATTTGGAATCTCTAGAACCAGCGATTTGGGCTGTGCGTTGATGTGTCAGTCAGTCAGTCAGTCAGTCAATCAGTCAGTCAGTCAGTCAGTCAGTTTCTTCTTTTATATATTTAAGAAGAAGATAGACGATTTAAATTACCCATTAAAAAAAATGTAAACGGTAAATGTTACTCTGCGTCCGTAGGAAACACCTTAGACAACCCTACACGTGATCCCTGGGTGGTGCTAAAAGAGTAACAAACTTGGCAGCTACACTGTCCCATCTGGGCCTCGCAGCACTCACTGGATTTTCTTCATCATCTGCTTTCCCACTATACTATCCCAGGCAAGAACTGCCTATCTATATCCAGTAACATATTGCCATACGATAAATAAAATAAACGACAAATTCGTAATTATTAAAAAAATATGCTGCCAATCAATCCTGTTTCTTCTCAAAAATCTCTTACTTTTTAAACTTATGTCGCACAAAACTTCAATCATCCATAAAACTCGATACTTAAATCTAAAGGAAAAAATAACAATACATAAAAAAATATAACTAATTTTAAATGACTTACCCAATCTTTATGTGCTTCTCCAACACAAACAGGGTCTAAGGTAGGCAAGCTGTAGATAGCGAGCTCACAAGAATTCTGGGCGCCCGTCGCCAGCAGTGTCCTAAAATAATATAGTAGATTGTTTGACAAGGGTCTAAAGTAGACCATATTATCACGAGGTGGTTATTTTCCCAACTGTTCGAGTGGTAAGAGACCAGAATAATGCATACTATTTTTCACTTCGATTGCGAGAACATAAGATAAGAATACTTATTATTTACGCACAATAACTAAACTAAGGTGAAATTATGGTTTAACTTGACGGTCTTTTAATTTTTTTAACTTCTTTGACATATATACAAAATACAAACACAGCGAATAAATGCCACAGACGATGGTATAATTAGCTCTTTAAACTTTAACGCTTCCAAAAAATTTAAATCTTTTTTAATGATTGCGAAGTAGGAACTAAAAAACACATCATGTTTTGAGAAATAAATTGCTTTTCCTGATTGGTCGATTTTAACATTGCTGTATTGTCTGATTGGTTGATATTAAATACAATGTTTTTTTTAAGGACTTAAATTATTTACACAGTATACGCACAAAAAAGTATCTAGCGTTCCGATGAACTTCGATGTGTTGTGATTGGTGGATTTAATATGGTGAAGTGTTCCGATTGATCAATTTAAAATGTTTTGTAAATCATAAATATGTATACATATTAGCCCTAGGCTAAATGTAAAAATTTTAGTCCGCCTTGGTAAGCATAATATGACACACTTTTTGAGCATGAGAAGTGAAAAAGATTATTTAATATTTTTTTCTCAAACATGCTCGGAAATGTTCCTGTTACGTTAGTAATTAGAGACCAGTAGGGACTCTATTCCAAGGCAGGTTCAGCGCGACGTACGTAAAGGATTTTCATACAACATTAAATCACTCAGCCAGTAACTGAAGCACTAAACAAGTAATTTTATTTCCTTACATGTTTGAGAAAAGCACTATACATGCTTCGACCGTAATCAGCTTACCTGGCTTCGTATTGTAGCCGTCCTCGTCTTCGACTCGGACGGCTACTAAATACTCAGCCAGGAAAGCTTACTTACTGGTCTCTGCAGTAATGTACTATTGCTGTCCAAAGACTCCACTCGCTTCTGCTAGTTACCAGCCACCACCTTTATTACCTAGGCACTAGGGTTCACAGTTACCTGGAGGGGTTGATCTGTAGCGCGTGTATGCCGGTTTGATGCTCGGCGCCGGCCCAGGGCGCCCGCGGACGCAACGTTGGGATGTCGTCTAGGGACCGCGTGCGGACGTCGTATACTTTCAACTGCGGACACATTTCATTCAATTAGGAACATGCATGTTTTTTTTGGAAGATGTCATTCGATTCTATTTCCCTGTAGAGTCAAATGTCTCTAATAAACCTACTATCTATGATAGCCCTGAAACGTCAAAAATGTGAAAATACGTTAAGCGTCTGCGCCGCGCGTCAAAACGCCCCATACAAAAAGTGTGAGGATTGTGACGTCACCGACCACAAAGTTGCAGAAAACTGTTTGGAAGGAACAAGTTATTGGAAGTATTTTGTAATTTTAGGCACGAAAAGATGCGTTTAGCTATATAGTTGTCGTACATTTTTTTTTCTTGTTAGAACATAAGTAATCGAACTGAAGTTTCGAAAATATAAATGAGGTATAAAAAAAATGCCTAAAATTTTAAGTTTTTAAACAGCAATATCTTTAAAAAAACTGTTAAAAATTATTACGGATTTCCACTTATTTATATTAATTTGGGGTTGTTGAACGTGTTTATGGAACAAATTCAATTATAGTACATTACTGCAGAGACCAGTAAGTAAGCTTTCCTGGCTGAGTATTTAGTAGCCGTCCGAGTCGAAGACGAGGACGGCTACAATACGAAGCCAGGTAAGCTGATTACGGTCGAAGCATGTATAGTGCTTTTCTCAAACATGTAAGGAAATAAAATTACTTGTTTAGTGCTTCAGTTACTGGCTGAGTGATTTAATGTTGTATGAAAATCCTTTACGTACGTCGCGCTGAACCTGCCTTGGAATAGAGTCCCTACTGGTCTCTAATTACTAACGTAACAGGAACATTTCCGAGCATGTTTGAGAAAAATATTTTTCATGCATGTTCTCTATTAACATAAGTTGTACAGCTTAAAATGTATCTTCAATCCTTTTGATAAGGTTTACTATTGCAAGTTGTATTGGGTGACCGCACAACAACCTTACGACGCTCCAGAAAACTGTCTAATAGGTTTAGTAAAACTCCCGTAGTTTTCGAGATAACGGATTTAAAAAACCCAACATGCTTCTGGGCACTATAATGATCGTTTAGGCCACAAAGAAATTTACTCATTCTGTTTGTTGCTAAACGCGACTGGCGATGCAAACTGCGCTGCCGCGAAGGATAACGTTGTCGTCCAAAACAAATTCATTCAAGTCTAGGTATACATTTTGATCGTAAGCTCCGAGTGACGAGCGTGAGCGGCGGGTCCGCGGCCTTAATGGTCATAGACGAAGAGCTAGCCACGTCAGATATGACACAATAATGAGAGCGACGAAACCCCATTCGTTAGTTAGCTATGCTATGCTTATTTCTAGATCCGGACATCTGGCAGCTCTAAAGTGGTGGAGGTCAAAAAAAGCAAACCACTTTAACACATTCATTGCCATCCAGCCAAACAAAACATCCGCGCCAGGCCACAAAAAATATAT
This sequence comes from Pammene aurita, assembly GCA_947086415.1. Taxonomy (NCBI): domain Eukaryota; kingdom Metazoa; phylum Arthropoda; class Insecta; order Lepidoptera; family Tortricidae; genus Pammene; species Pammene aurita. The sequence continues at coordinate 31,670,129 of OX352305.1, forward strand.
ACGACCCGATAGGCGGGTACAGTTGCGCACTTATCGAACGAATCGACACTACACGCCAAGAACCAGACAGTCGGGTAGACGACAGGGTTGCACTAAAAAACATTTGTTGTTATGTTGGTTTGTTAACTTATTACGTTATACCGGAAAATTAGGCCAACGTCTATCTCCGGAATCTGATAGATAATACACATCAATATCTAATTATTAGAAACAATTCAAGTTGAAAATTGAACGCGTGACGGGGATTCTCTAATGATTTTCGTTATGACTTCGCGATCACACGCCAGATCAAAATCATCAAGTGAAAAATGGTTAAAATCGTGAATTTTTCCGAGTATGTATGTTACCACTAATATTTTAGCGACAACCCTGTTCGTCAAAAACAGTACCCGATATCAGGTCTTCCGGCGTGGCCTTTAGTCATGTATAGCTATAGTACCACGATCCCGACTATCGGGTAGTGCGGGCTGGGCACGAAATCATAAAATACCCGATAGTCGGGTTTCCGGCATTGAATGTGTTAAGAATACTAATCCTAGAGTTCTGGTTTTGATGCAGTATTATGAAAAATTATATAAATAATTAGATCATATCATTGCCAAAAGTTTTTGATGGGGAAAAGTAGTCCAAAACGACGTATAATGTAATTTATAGTTTGTCGCCTTCTGTTTCCGTTTCCGAAATATTACGCAATGTTTTTTGTTCTAATGTTAAAATATAGGCCCCGTCCTCTATAAATAACATATCTTCGGCCGTTTTTACCTATTTTGTTATTACTTTCTTCCAATTCAAAACTTTTGCTGGTCTGTCACTCTGACATCCACCCATTAAAAGCTGCCAGATGCCCGGATCTAGTAATAAGGATAGTATTGCAATCTTACTAGATGGGTTTCATTGCTCTCATTATTGTGTCATATCTGAAGTGGCCAGCTCTTAGACCATCATGTTAATCGATTTGTAGGAAAGGTTTTTACGTACCTTGTTGCACTTAGTCCCGAAGACAACCTGCCGGTCCGAGAGCCACTGGGAACAGAACACCTTGTTCATGTTGCCTAAGTTAAGTGGAGTCTCTCGGAACAGGTCCCGGGTCAGCATGTGGCGGGTTGCGTATAGATGATCCACGGATCTAGGCTGTAAATAAAATCTTCTTTGAATATCAGCATTTTTTTTATATACCACGACAGTGGCAAACAAGCATACGGCTGATGGTTAGCAGCTACCGTAGCCTATGGACGCCTGCAACTGCAAAGGGGAGGATTCACTGTGTTGACGGCTAAAGGAACAATAGGGTCCCTCGTTCTCAACACACTGGGTCTTCTTTGAGCTCTACCGAATTTACTTTAGATTCGTAACTTTGGCGCGCTTCGGTCCTTTTCACAAGCGTTTTTTTATTTTGCCCTATTTGGGTTAAATCTTGCATGTAGAATTTCACCTAATTTCAGTGGGCTAGTTGCCTTGAAATTTGGTATGGATAGCAAGTCGGATGACAATTGACATCACAAAATGTCGAAAAATAAGTTTATACCCATCAACACTTAAGAAATAAAGTTGTTTGGGTATATAATATTTGTAATTTTATTTACATAGATGTCATATACAAAAGAAAAAGTGACCTAGGCCTCTGGTGCCCAGGACTGAGAACAAACTAGCGTCTTTTGCATTTGGCGGCAGACGCCCTAACCACTAGGCTACCCGGGCCACCACAGGTCCCAGCCCTGGGCACCGGGGACCTAGGTCACTTTTTCTTTTGTATATGATATCTATATAAGTCTATAATTTATATAATAGTGTGTCTACTTAAAAATAAAACAAATCAAAATATTTATTAAAATAATTTGATTTCTTATTCAGCTGTACATTTTTCAGAGTTTCCGAAGGCTAAAAATGCTAAAATCAATAACTATTATGTATTACATTTCTGAGAAAATTCATTTTTTTTTAAATTTATATCATAAGGAAATACAAAAAACCGGCCAAGAGCGTGTCGGGCCACGCTCACTGTAGGGTTCCGTAGTTTTCCGTCCGTCACAGTAAGTGTCCCCACTTAAGAGTTAATAACACCGCCATGTAGGATATGATATGAGAGTTCCACGTACAGCGACATCTATCGGCAAATTAAGTAAACTATTGCGCGCGAGCATAAAGTATGGAAGATGATTTTTATGGGATAATTCTTTATTGCGTGAACCGATTTTCACCGTTTTTACTTTATTTGAAAGCACGTCATTTCATTGTAATTTTGTAGAAATTACAGGTACAATAAACACCTGCTTATACGGTTAAATTACAAACTTAGTTCAGAAATTATTTTGTATTTTTTTTTCAAAAACTATTCATCCTATCAAGTTCAAAATAATTTTCCTAGAAAGTTTTTATAAAGTTCTACTTTTGAGATTTTTTTCATATTTTTAAAACTTATGGTTCAAAAGTTAGAGGGGGGGGATGCATATTTTTTTACTTCTGGAGCGATTATTTCCGAAAATATTTACATTATCGAAAAATGATTTTAGGAAACCCCTATTCATTTTTAAATACCTATCCAATAATATATCACACGTTAGGGTTGAAATGAAAAAAAAAATCACTCCCCACTTTACGTATAGGGGAGGTACCCTAATAAAAAAAAAAACCCACTTTTTATTTTACCACTTTGTCGGCGTGATTGATATACATATTAGTACCAAATTTCAGCTTTTTAGTGCTAACGGTCACTGAGATTATCCGCGGACGGACGGACGGACGGACGGACGGGCAGACATGGCGAAACTATAAGGGTTCCTAGTTGACTACGGAACCCTAAAAATGAACCTTTTAACTAAGATGCGCCACTGAAATTATGCGTGGTTTCTCTGTTACCACTGAAGTAAAAGGCAAAAGTAGATTTTAATATAATAATATAGTTTAATTATTATTTTGTTGTGTAATAAAATAAAGAACCAGAGGTCGATTGCATAACAACTTGTAAGTAATAATATTAGCGGAAGTCTCTATCCAATTCCTTTTATTAGAAAGAGACTTCCGCTAATATTATTAGTTACAACCTGTTATGCAATAGGCCCTAGTTGTCGAACTGTAACATTTAAATAGCTTAAAGTCCATACAAAGTCGTCGAAAATTGACTATCTGCTTCTCAAACTGGTTCGCAGTACTAGGGCTAAATCGAGGATTTTAGTTATGAGCTTATCATGACAACAAAGAATAAAACAATAACTTCGCCGAATCTCGATGTACCTACAACGGCTACAACATTTCCGCGAATTCTGCAATTTTCGTTGCATGAGTCAAGGGCATCAACAAGTTCATGCACCACAATTAGATTAGCCGATAAAAAAATGCAACAAAGACGCTTCTATAAATATTTTGATAAATAAGAAATGTCCGTATGAGTCTGTCGTCCTATGACCTTGCTAAAGCCAAAAAAAGTCTTAAAATCGAGATCTTTCCCTATATGATTTAACTAGCCTTAACCCGCGGCTTCGCCCGCGTACAATAAGTACTCAAAAAGGATACGATACCCATGTTGATTTTCAGACATTGTGACCACATTTGCCCCTTTTAGAGGTTGAATTTTCAAAAAACCTGAAACATGTGCTTACTCATTTATCGTTAGGAATACTCCTGTGAAGTTTCGAATAAAATAGTCTAACAAATCTTGATTCGCCATACGAACTTTGGAACCCCATTTTACCCCCTTAGGGGGTGAATTTTGAAAAATCCTTTCTTAGTGCATCCCTAGACCTTATAAGGAACCTACGTACCAAATTTGGAATCTCTAGAACCAGCGGTTTGGGCTGTGCGTTGATATGTCAGTCAGTCAGTTTCTTCTTTTATATATTTAGATGAATAGTTTACATTCCTTAACATAGGTTTTTCAATGTCTATAATAGGGCAGATGCCTCGGTTGTCGCCACTGTGCCGATTTTGGCCATTTTCGATTTTATTAAGGTATAGACTACAAGTATATGGTTTATAGTTAATTTAAGCGTAAATTATGACTGTCTTGTATCAGTAGTCATTCAGTTGTCAGGAGACATTGAAAAAAGTGGCCAAAAGTGGCTCCTGGGCCCGTTTCTGACATTTCATCAAAGGAAAATTCAAGATCTAATATCAGAATCTTAACAGTGGAGATTCATATAAATATAGTAATATATTTTCAATGACTCAGTGCATAAAGAGTGACATAATTCCTTATTGACACAAAATGGCGGCGATTGAACATACATACTCTCCTTAAAGTGGCCAAAACCAGGGCATTTGCTCTACTATTATTTATTAAGTAGGATATTTCAATTACAATAGTCTTTTACAATACATTGTAAAATTTGAATAACATACCCAATAACAGCATAAAAAGTAAAAAAAATATAATGACAAAATACAAATACCCTTTATTGAATATTTCAAAAAGAAAACCCATACAGAAAAAATATATAATTAAATTTAGGTAAAGAACAGGCGGTCTTATCGCTAAAAAGCGATTTCTTCCAGACAACCCTCAGGTAGCAGAAATTCTTTAAATAAGCTGTCAGTAGGTAAAAAAAAGACTATGTTTTTTTCGAGAGGTTGTCATCTATTTTTCTCCTAATACTTTATTAGTAAAGTTTCTTACCTCCGGGGCCTGTATTTCTCTAGAGCGGACATAGTCCACGAAGTTGTATGAGGTAGTGAGGATGCGGTGCTGCTGGAACGGAGTCTCCTCCTCGCTGTCACTGTCCGAGTAGCACACAAAGTCCTCTGGCTTGTCGGGGCGGCTTACCCTGCAATCACATTACACATTAAAATGTTAAGCTAAGGAGATTAAAACAGATTATAATTGCAATTTAATAATTGAAAGAAAAATGGAAAAATTCAGCGCGTTGAGCAAGAACTTGCTCGATGCGGTGAATTTGCTTGCAGACGTTTCTGCTTAATACAAAAGAAAAAGGATTATAATTGGTTCCGACTTTCTTTTGTTTAAGAACCAAATAAAACTCTACAGACTTTCATGTCTATGGTGTACGTTTTAACATATATAAAGAAAGAGAATTCCAAATTCCGTACCGTACCTATTCCTTTCCGCGTCCAATTTCCCACCTTTTAACACTTGACGTTGGCTACGGGCAACATCGCCCTAAAGTCCATTAGAGAAAAAAAAAAAAAAAAAAAAAGAAAGAGAAGTGTTATTGTCATCAAAAGGCTGCTTGCAGCTTTATCTTCACTGTTAACTGTTCTAATTTTAAGCCACAAATAAAGAAGCAGGTGCGGCGGCCGCGGCTGCTGCTAAATTTAAACTCGGCAAATACGCCAACCTTGGACGAGAGTGTAACTTTGTTCCGATTGCTGTCGAAACCGCTGGGCCATGTTGTGCCGAGGCCAAGAGGCTGGTTAGAGATATTGGGTGCCGGTTAAGGGAAAGGGGCTGCGACCCTCGGGCTGGATCTTATCTGGTCCAACAGATATCTTTAGCCATTCAGCATGGCAATGCAGCTGGTGAATTTGGAATGTTTGGGCCAGGTAGAGATCAGTTCGGGGCTTAGTTTTGATATGATAGGTTAGAGTAGGTAATTTTAGACGAGGCTTGTTGTGGATTTGGTTATTGTATTTTTTGACGAAGCATGTTGTGGATACTAATTTGGGCTGTAACAACTATGACGAAACCTGCGCTGTGGATATGATATAAGGTGTGTGACAATTTTTACTGTGATTTAATTAAGATCAAATAAAGAATAACATCACCCAAATATACAAAATATGGCATGATTGCAGCTTGTTGAAGTATTACTATTATGCAAAGTTTCCCATGTTGTCAGACAAACTACAAGAAAACCTGCCAAGAGCGTGTTGGGCCACGCTCAGTGTAGGGTTCCGTAGTTTTCCGTCCATCACAGTAAGTGTCCCCACTTAAGAGTTAAAATAACACCGCCATGTAGGATATGATATGAGCGTTCCATGTACAACATCTATCGGCAAATTAAGTAAACTATTGCACGCAAGCTTAAAGTATGGAAGATGGTTTTTATGGGATAATTCTTTATTGCGTGAACCGATTTTCACCATATTTACTTTATTTGAAAGCACGTCATTTCATTGTGATTTTGTAGAAATTACAGGTACAATAAAGACCTGCTTATACGGTTAAATTACAAACTTTGTTCAGAAATTATTTTGTAAATTTTTTTTCAAAAACTATTCAACCTATCAAGTTTAAAATAATTTTCCTAGAAAGTTTTTATAAAGTTCTACTTTTGAGATTTTTTTCATATTTTTAAAACATATGGTTCAAAAGTTAGAGGGGGGGACACATTTTTTTTTACTTCTGGAGCGATTATTTCCGAAAATATTTACATTATCAAAAAATGATTTTAGTAAACCCCTATTCATTTTTAAATATCTATCCAACAATATATCACACGTTAGGGTTGGAATGAAAAAAAAATCACTCCCCACTTTACGTATAGGGGAGGTACCCTAATAAAATATTTTTTTCCACTTTTTATTTTACCACTTTGTTGGCGTGATTGATATACATATTAGTACCAAATTTGAGCTTTCTAGTGCTAACGGTCACTGAGATTATCCGCGGACGGACGGACGGACGGGCAGACATGGCGAAACTATAAGGGTTCCTAGTTGACTACGGAACCCTAAAAAAGCAATAATATCAATGCAATCACTTTATAAAAAGCAAAGTATTCATTTTATGGTTTCACATGGAATTTACTTCAGTAATTTATATCTAAATAAAAATAAACACACGTTAGAAGTTAAATATTTGTTTAATGTACAGTACATAATGAGGCAAGGTTTTTTCTGTATCTAATCTTACTCTACATTTCTTCATTAGATGTTAATAATTAAACAAATAAGCAGGCATTATGACATTAATGGTACGACTCTAGAGGCAAGAAAAAACCTCAATTCAGTTTTTGGGTCATACCAAGATAAAACACCACGAAATTATTGCGTGAGTGTCAAGAACAAATTAACACAGAATTGGCTACATTATCATTATCAATTCCTTGGCCTAAATAGGATAACTGCGTGTAAAAAAGCATGTATTTAAAAAAAGTTGAGGGCAATGAGGGCATATTAATGGCAGCAACGTGTTATTTAATTTATTTACCTCAACATTCCAGCTTTTGCTTTGCGTTCCTTTAGTCTTTTCGGAATATAGCAGGAGGGATATCTCCCTTCGATCGCCCGACGTACAGTTTGTGCCATTTTAACTACAAAGACCTTGGTAACTAGGAACAATTACACCGAAATCCGCACGCTACACTATTTATTCACTTTCGTTTTGTCCTGTTGTATACAGATCCATAAATCGACATTGTCCGCACAGCAATGGAGTCCGACCATTCTTTCACAAGTCACTACTATGACGCAAGGAATTTATTTAACATTTTAGTAACCAAAGGATATTATGAATGTATTTATGAAGCAAAATAAAGATATTTTAAAAAGCCACGGAATATTTGCAACAATAAATACGCTGACGCTGACGGAAAGTAGGCTGACTGTCTGTCAGAGTCAGAATGCCAATTGTTGCCAGTAATAAATAAAATGTCATGCTAGTGATGCTAGGTTTTTGGAAATTATACTCTCCTGTCCAACTCCAGTCAATCATTGTACAAACAAATATTTTAATCAAACGTACTACCTATACCATAATAATAAAAGTAAAAAACGGGAAAACAAAATATGTACTTTTATTGTAATATGATCTCGAATAAATGCAAGTTTTACTATGATGGCCAATAGATGGCGTTTGAAACATCATTTCACAACAACTTGGATGGACTTTTGATTCCGAGTTTTTAAAATAAAATATCAATAGGATTCTGTTTAATATTACACTTTCTTTATAGAGTATCTTTACTGCCGCGCAAATTGTAACACAGGCGAGCAAGGTCATGGGGTAGATAGAGCAAATGGAGCGGTTTCAAGTCACTAGGCGCCAAATCACGACATAAAATTTCGAATAACCTTGAGGCCAGTCACAGAAACCGTAATCGAACGTAATCCGGCAGAAAAATGTTTAACTTTCAATTAATTAAACTAGTAGTCCGCCTGGAACTGAGAACTCGCGATTTACTTGCAAAGGATTAACCAATATAACAAGACCCTTATGAAGATCGTTTTTCCGCCTTCTAGCTCCATAAGCCATACTATACGAACTCTCAAATTATATGTATTTCTGCTACAACCCTACCCCCTTTATGAAGATCGGAAAAACAGAGGCCAATATGCCATTCGGTATTGTTCATAAAATCCAAAGTATATTCTTAATTATTTCGTGTTACGACGATAATGCCCATTAAAATCGATCTAAACTGTAAAATATAAAGGCATAACTCAAAGTCGGTAGGTTATTATTCGTTAGATTTTTTAATAAACATAACGTTGTTTTCTATTGTGCTTTAATTTACCTTATACTTAAAATTTAAAAATCTTCTTTCTGTAAAAGTTACAACTAATTCCGCGAATTTCATACATTTTTGTGTTTTTTTCAAACCTCTATCTCCTTAAAAACACAATTTTTGAAATGTGACGTTATTCTTGATTGGCGGTGAATAAGCGGCGACAGCGATATGGCAGATCTGTCAACTCTAATCCTATTCTAATCGCGGTTCAGTAATATAGATATGGATGGTAGAAGGTAAGGATATCAATCTCTATGTTACAAAAGTGTCCGTCAAAAGGCGCTAAACTGATGGCGCCACAAATAGCATGAGCATACGTTTCTAGCCCGGTCAGTAGTGACCCTGCCTACGAAGCAGAGGGTCCCTGGTTCGAATCCCGGTCAAGGCATTATTTTTTTATGTTTTAACGGATATTTGTTATTATGTATATTATGATTTTAGATAGGTATTAAGAAAATAAAAATCCATATATATTTACAAAATAATTATTTGCGGAGAAGAAAAACACTCTGAATATTAATTTTATTTAGAACGTCATATATCGATAATTTCAAATTTAAAAAATATCATAAGTAAGCGTATTTAATGCAGCTCTTAAATATTTACATATTTAGACACATACAATATAAAGTTCATTTCATACGCTCAACTATACCCTAGCGCCACCCGGAGAGATTTGGAACTATTGTTTACGCTTACAGCTGGACACTTTTTCGACCTTTCCCCTATATAAGATGGCGGTCCTTTACTTTATGGTTCATGAATAGAGTCACATCACGGTCCCATAGTGATTAAACTGTAGTTAGGTCTATGGTAGATAGGTATATTCCGTAATCGCTATTATGTAGTTAATATGTCAGCTCACTTTATTTAATTAAATCAACGTCTCGCGGGACGTAAATTCCCTTAAACGAAAAACACAGGTCCACATTTAATATGAAAATGTGTATTTTCATAATCATATAACTACAACTACTACTACTACTACTAGGTGATGCGCAATCTCAAGCTTGAGACCGATTCTACAGACTTATGAAACCTAGGCACAGAGTAAATGATACTACTCGTACACTGTGACGTCACTAATCATATTGTTCATTCATAATGACCCCTTTTTCTCCTCGATTTTTAATAGAAATAGAAATATCTTTACAGAACAAATAAATTACAGATAATTATAGAATAAAACCGGTGTCACGAAATGGCCTCTTCTCAGTATGTTGCTAGCGTTAGCCAGCGCTGATCTTCCGAAAAGACCATCCGGTGAAAAACACATAACATACAACACGTAATACATTGCAACATTTGATTAATCGATTGATTTTGTTGCACCTACGTAGATTGCAATACATTGCGTATTGCAGTTGCATGTGATTCTTACGTCGAACTGGATGGCTCGCAGTATTTAAGCTCTCTACGTGTGCAACCCGATCGGGCCCACGTGGACTTTGTTTTTCACTCCCCCCTCATTTTTTCCGGCTTCCAACTCTGACGGATCGATAAGTTCGATAATCGACCAGCCGTGAATGGCAATCTACATGCTCGTTCTTCATCGCATACAGATACTGGAAATTGTGGATGGGAGGGGGGGGGGGGGGGGGTGAAAAACAATGTCCAACGTGGGTCAGTCCGAGTTGCATAGGGTGGATACACAACACGTACCTAAGGAGCTTAAATACCGCGAGCCATCCGGTTGAATCGCGAACAGTGAAACTACGCGTCATTGCTCTGAATAATAGACCGGGACTTGTCAAACACAATTACAACACCGATCAAATAATACTAGGAATACACAATCAGCTCAAAAAAATTGCCCCACATACCGTAAGAAAGACTCGTTGTTGTTGTGTTTTGTTTGACAAAGTTGCGTTCGGCGTTCGAGGTCACAAACTTGGATTTTTATTGGGCCAACATCACAAACAAGTTGCAAAAAAATCAGATCTACCGGAATTGACGCACACGATGATTGTATAAAGTTCCTGGATCATAGGGTAAAATACTGATACTAAACGACGCGAAGACTTTTTAGAGAAATTCCCATGATGTCATTTAAGACTGGGACGCGCGCCGTAAAATGTAAATCCGGTGGTTATGGTTCACCTACGTTGGGTTAATAACATATATGTTTAGGAGTATCACAGTGTTCGGCAAAGTTTATTTTTATTTTTAATAATTTTGGAATTTAGGTTCCCATTAGGGTAGGGTAACCAAAAAAGAGTAAGGGACGACCATTGATTTATTATAGTCTGGCAAACCATTTCTGTCAGTAGAAAAGCGCGGCAAATTCAAAGTACGTACAACTCTTTGTGATGAGACACCGTATCACAGAATAACTAATTGACCGTATTTCGTGACGAACATTTTAATTTACATTTGTTTTACATTGAATTTGTTTCTTGTGCATTTCACTTTCTCATCTTAAGCGCGACTGAGATAGAACTCCTGCAACGTTCTACATTAAATTTAAATTCGTTTTTAAGGCATGTGTCAATTGCCTCAACAAAACCCGTTACCGAGGGCTAAAATTTCACTAAAATACACCGTCTCGAAGCCTCTCCAGTGTTGCCAGTAACCGTAAAACACGCCGGCTCATATTACCGTTAACTTCCGATAACAACACTATTCGTATTCCGGCCCTATAGACAACAGACAATTTCAGCTACTTACTTTCAAATCCTCCTATGTCTTTTCGATAACTTCTAGCAAAATGAACTCTATTGTAGGTTTAATAGAGCTCTTTTTGCTATAAAGCTATTCTGGTATTATACGTTTGACTAACGATTTGTGTCTTAATGTAGTAAGGTTCTTAGGTTCGGGAATTGAGTAACCCTTTCATGGTCCAGGAGATATAAAATTTAATGTTGGAAATTACTTAACTTAGCTGGGTACAGCGGCAGAATTAGCATATTGCGGTTAAAAAGTACCATTTATAATCTGTGGGTTTATATCCTCATTCTGGTCTACACATTTTCCGTACCTTTTCATATATTTTACGTGCTCTACAACACTAGTATATGGAAGCCAAACTGTATGAAATTTGATAAATTATAGATCTCCATAGCTCTAGCAAGTACCTATACTAAGGGTGTGTCACAATGTCCAAGTAAAGTATTGGATAGCTAATTAACAAATAAATTAACTGCCAGATAAATCTACCTGCAAAACTTAGCACTTTATCTACCAGTTAAGCTTATTTGAAGATTGTGAAACGCCAACGTTGACTTTATTTTATTTGTCAGATAAGTGGCAAGTAGCTGATTCAGGATTAAACTTAGACATTGTGAAACAGGCCCTTGAAATATGTAGAAAGTATTTAATTTGTTTTTAAAATGAAAATGATAGCTGCATTCGTTGCAACCTATGCACACGAGTAGGCATCTATATATGCAAGACAAGCTTTGTTGCTCCACACATCTAGTGTGTGTTGGCCTTAAAATGTTACTGTCTGTTAAAGATCTAAATCCCATACAAAATCGGGCAGGCCATTACGCTATACTTACAAAATGTCCTTATTGGCTCGAGTCCAAGCCCGCAGTGTCCTGATTTTGATGCTAACGCCATCACTACAAGCCATGAGCAGCATTCGGGTTATAATATCTGATCTTGACTTGATATTTATTTGACATTTCCTGCAGAGAATCTCGCTCATACTTACATATAAGAAGAATAGCCTCTGACCAGGAATTTGTACGTGTTAAAAGGTTTTACCCGTCACCTAAGAACGATAAAGCGAACGAAAATCTATAACGATTTTAATTAAATCCTTTTTAGTGACGCTCTTCGATTTTCGAGCGAGCGGAGCGTAAGCGAAGTGAAGTTCTTTCAAACAACTTCGGCTACCTTGACGTCTGTGCATTTCGAAGGCTTTTTGATTTTGAATAGTTGTCGCGCGAAAACTTTAGTAACGTTTTTCTGATTTAAATGAGTTGGGGTTGTAGTAGAGCTCAATACAATTTGAGAGTTCGTTCGGAGCTAGATGGCTCGAAAAAATGATCATTACGGTATTGTTGTATTGGTCACTCGTTTGCAAGAAAATCGCGAGTTCTTAGTTCGAGGCGGACTACTAGTTTAAATAATGTATGTTCTAATCTAAATGTATTATCGACTTGCACAATATCTCGCTAGCTCTTACTATTTCGGTGCGCACAAGATATTGACTATGAATGTAAAATCAATATCAAATCACGATCAATTTTTTAAAGTTAGAATGCCGCTCTAGGGAAATAAATATTGACGGTAACTTGATAGAGATATTTAGTTGTTTGCCGTGCTACGTGTTTGTTCACTGTTAGGGCTCGATAGAATCTGACGGAACGAAAATGTCAAAGATAGTTCTGACAGGATAGTAGGACAATAGGCATATTTACCTAACATTTTAGCTGCTGTAGGTTTGGTAGGTTACCTACATGCCTGAGGTAGGGTAATTGTGCTACTTTTCGTCCACTTATCGATTTTACCAGCTTTGTGATGCAAAAAGAATATCTTAAAGTACCCTTACTTAAATGTATTATATTTCATTTTATAGCTTATATAGTCTAGTTTATGTTAATATTACGCGATAATAATAATAATATAAAAAAAAAAAAAAAATTTGACGCCGTCAAAGTCAGTCGTGTTTTTGCTACTTTCCTATAAATTTTTGATAAATTATGTGTTTACGGGCGTTTTTACAAGTATTTACGCATTAGTTTTTGCGGAAAAGTTGCCCGAAATGTCAAGAACAGCTGCGCAAGGGCGCAAATAACTACAAATATGAATACAGGATGTAAATAACATGCCGGACACTAAACGTCAAACTAATATAACGGAAATATGATAACACGAAGTAAATCGCGACTGCAACAAGCGTCCCCACCAAACGCACGCCCACCATCTACGCCCGCCTCGTCCGTCTCCTCGCCATCCTCATCGGGCGACAAATTTGCTACAGCGCCCGAGACCAGCGAGTCAAGCGACGAGTGCGGGCCGCCGCCGCCGCCGCGACGACCACCAGTGCGACGAGGACGGCCACCGCTGTCGGCACGCTTGGGGCTTGCGGGACATCCTGCCCCGCCCAGGGCCCCCGCTGCCGGTGGTATAGTGCGTCGCATGAAATGGACTCCTTCCATGAACGAGAACGTCATGCGCGCCTATTATGGGGCTACAGAGGGGGGAACTAATCTGTGCGCGTATCGTGACCGGATACTTCCTCTGTTTCAGGCCCTTGAACCAGCTATTGACACGACTGCGCAACGCCTATCGGATCAGGTGCGCGTCATTCAGCGGCTAAAGCGGTTGAATGACGCGACACTTGATCGGCTTCGCCTGGAGGCTCTCTCTGTTCGCGCGGCCACCACCTCGGCGCGGGATCCGCCCGCCACGTCGCCGGATCCGATGCCCGCACCCGTCCTGGCATCGGGGGCGCTGCGGGTGGATCTCAGTGCCGATGAGGAGGAGATCGCGAATCAGAGTATGAGTAGTATAGCCAATGAGCAACTGAGGAGGACTTTGGAAGAGGCAATTACGCAGTATCGCTCCACAAACACCCCTAGGCCGCGATTACCACGCTTGCCTATGAATAGATGCAATCTAGCGTTAATGGGAGCCCTAAATGATTTGCTAGATCCACTCCTGCGGACTAGTAAAGACTTAGATGATACGCACTCGATCATGTACTGCGGAGCCATCGCGGCGTGCCGTGTTGCTCGAGTCAAGTTTCCGGACGCTGAACGTGCACCTAGGACCACCGGGGGTGTCCCCGCATGGCAAGTGCGGATCGAGCGTCGTATCAACTCATTTAGGACCCTCATTGCAAAGCTGATCTGCTTCAGGGGGGGCAATAACCGCCCCCGAGTAATGCGCTTTGTGCACCAGGCGTTCGCGGGGACGAATATCGAGCCCCGCGACTACATGGCCAATGTCATAGAGCGCATCGACTTTCTGAAGCAGAAAGTTTATGCATGGGCAAGCCGTATTCGCCGCTACAGAGAGCGTGTGGACCGATTCAAGCAGAATCGCCTTTTCCAAAGTGACCAAAGGAAGGTATACCGGAGGTGGGAGGAAACCGATCCCCGTGTGTCCGACGTGCGACTGCCGGATGCTACTGCCATGACTGATTTCTGGCGTAGCATCTGGTCAGCGCCCGTTGAACACACGAAGGGCGAGTGGATGAGCGTTGTCGGGCGTGAGTGCGAGTCCATCGAACCTATGGGGGCTATCACCATCAGCCCCGATGACGTAAGTTGTGCAATCCGTACGGCCCAGAACTGGAAAAGTCCCGGCCCGGATGGATTGCACAACTACTGGCTAAAATGGTTTCGGTGCTCGCACTCGCGGCTCGCAACGCAATTTCAACAAGCCCTCGAACTTGGCTCCCTCCCGCCTTCCTTAACAACTGGTGTAACCTTCCTGCTCTATAAGTCCGGTAGTACCACGGAAGCGAAGAACTATCGACCCATCACGTGCTTGCCTACACTTTACAAGCTCCTTACATCCATTTTGAGAGCAAAAATAAACGCGCACATGGTCGCAAACAACATTTTGGCCTCAGCTCAAAATGGATGTAGGGTTGGGTCCCGTGGTACTAAAGAGCTCCTCCTCATAGACATGACCATTTGCCAACGAGTCCGGCGGAACAGGGGGGCCCTCTCGACCGCTTGGATTGACTACAAGAAGGCCTATGATTCGGTGCCTCATTCATGGCTTGAGAGGGTCTTAGAGCTGTATAAAATTGATACAGCTTTAAGATACTTCCTTGGCGCGTGTATGAGGCAGTGGACCACAGTTCTTCGTCAACCAGGAGGTGGGGATGACCCCTCTGGCCCGCAGGACTTTATAAGGATCGAGCGAGGAATATTTCAGGGCGACAGTCTGAGTCCCCTGTGGTTCTGCCTAGCTCTAAATCCGCTCAGCACTCTGCTGAAGGATTCGGGGCTAGGTTGCCGGCTTCGGAGAGAGGGTGAAGTCATATCTCACCTTCTGTACATGGACGATCTCAAATTATTTGCACCAAATAACCGAGACTTGTTGGAGCTACTGAATACCACTGAAGTCTTCAGTAGTTCCATCAAGATGGAGTTTGGTGTTGATAAATGTGCGGTTATGCATGTACAGCGGGGGAAAGTAGTAAATTCAGCAAATTTACAGCTTTCTGAGACCATGACGTTCAGATCTATCTCTGAATCAGAAACCTACAAATACCTTGGTATGTCACAGTCCTTGGGTATTGAGGATGCGGGTATTAAACAGGCGTTGAGGGAACGCTTCTTCGGACGGCTGACAAAAGTACTCAATAGTCTTTTGTCAGGCGGCAACAAGGTGCGCGCCTTCAACGCCTGGGTGATGCCCCTACTCACATACTCCTTTGGCATACTAAGGTGGACACAGACCGAGCTGGATGCCCTGGATCGGAGGGTCCGTCTATTGCTCACCACACACCGTATGCTTCACCCACGCTCGTCTGTTATGAGATTGTACACCCCACGGAAGTGTGGAGGTCGCGGCTTTTTAAACGCCAAAAATCTCCACAACCGTGAGGTGTACAATCTTAGGAATTATTTTCTTAACAACGAGTGTGGGATGCATCGTGATGTGGTGGCAGTAGATAAAGGCCTCACGCCGCTCTCCTTGGCAAACGAGAACTGGCGCAAACATGTGGTGCTAAGCACCGAGGATCGCAAGGCGGTATGGAAGAGCAAGGAGCTACACGGGCGGTTCTACAGGGCCCTCACGGGACCCGACGTAGACCTGCTCGCGTCGGTGAACTGGTTACGATTCGGGGACCTCTTCGGAGAAACCGAAGGTTTTGCCTGTGCAATTACGGACGAAGTTATCATGACGAATAACTACCGGAGGTATATCCTGAAGGACGGTACGGTCGACATTTGTCGGGCATGCCGCCGTCCCGGAGAGTCACTCAGGCATATCATCTCCGGTTGTTCTCATCTTGCTAACGGCGAGTACTTGCACAGACATAACCTCGTAGCTAGGATTATACACCAGCAGCTTGCTCTTCTATACGGTCTTGTGGACCACGAAGTACCGTACTACAAGTACACACCTGCGCCAGTTCTCGAAAATGGTCGTGCCACGCTCTATTGGGATCGATCTATTATCACGGACAGGACTATTGTAGCCAATAAGCCTGATATCGTGGTAATAGATCGACCGCAACGCCGGGCCATGCTCGTCGACATCACCGTCCCATGTGACGAGAACCTCGTGAAGGCCGAGAAGGACAAGTCCAGCAAGTACCTAGACTTGGCTCACGAGGTAACCGCCATGTGGGAGGTTGATTCGGCGATCATTGTGCCGATAGTTGTTTCTGCGAACGGTCTCATAGCGAAGAGTCTCGACCAACACCTAGAGAGACTTTCGCTACGGGGTTGTGGTTGGATCAAGGGTCAGATTCAGAAGGCGGTTATCCTGGACACGGCGCGCATAGTCCGAAGGTTCCTCTCTCTGCGACCCTGACCACCGGCAGCCTGGGCCTTGCTCCGTTGCCGGCGGCACCCTAGGATAGGTTTTTTACAATGTTTTTATTGTTTTTCTATGTTTTAGATGTATTTTTATATTTTACTTTTATAAAAATATTGTAAAAACCTAATCCTAAGAAGGAAAATAAATAAAGAATAATAATAATAATAAATACTCTTTATTGCACACCTCATACAGTTACAAGCACAAATTTCACAATTAGATAAATTTAGGTAGAGGTAACAACAGGCGGTCTTATCGCTAATGAGCGATTTCTTCCAGACAACCTTTGGGTAGTGGAGACTAGAGAAAAACAATAAGCAGTAGGTGGTGCATAGAAACAAAAGAGACAAAATAGATAACACAGCACATTCATATGAATATACATACTTAAATAAATACAAAATAAACATACATATACGTACATATATACATATATAATACACACAGTAAGAAACAACAGTGTCGACTTAAAAACCTAAGGAACAGATAAATAGTATTCCTTAAGTTGCGATTTAAAGCTACCAATAGATTGCGCGCGTTTTATGTTGAGAGGGAGAGAATTCCACAAACGAACGGCCTGGAACGTAAATGAGCAATTATAAAATTTGGAAGATGAAGATGGCACTTTTAGGAGCAATTTTTGAGAGGATCTAATAGAATTAAGATAAGAGAAACGCTCTTTGAGGTAGCGGGGAGTTGCAGGGTTAAAAAGTATAGAAAAGAGTAAAGAAAGTATGTGAGAGTTACGGCGGTGACGGATAGGGAGCCATTTGAGTTGAGAACGAAAACTAGAAACATGGTCGAATTTGCGTAATCCGAAAATGAACCGAATGCAGGCATTTTGAATACGCTCAAGCTTATTAAGTTGCTCCTCGGTTAGGTCTAAATAGAGAGATATCTGCATAATCAAGAATGGGGAGAAGTAACGACTGAGCAAGCGCAATTTTAGTAGCAATTGGCAGGAAATTCCGGAGCCGTCTGAGAGACCCTATGGCAGCAAACATCTTCCTGCTCACTTCACTCACCTGAGGCACCCATGATAGACAACGATCCATGATTACGCCACGATTTTTCACTTGGTTGGAAAAAGGAATTTGGATACCATCGAAGACTATCGGAGGGAGCCTGAGAAAGTCAATTTTGGAGATTTGTTTAGCGCTACCCATCACAATTACCTGTGACTTTAGGGGGTTTACTTTTAAACCGTAATTTTGACTCCAATTTGATATGCAGAGCAGATCAAGATTCGTGGCTTCTATAACTGAATTGAGATCGCTATGCGTACCCTGCGAATATATTTGAAGGTCGTCGGCATAGAGGTGATATGAAGAGGAGAGATCAAGAGTTATGGAATTAATGAAGATAGAAAATAAAAGAGGAGACAGCACACCACCCTGTGGAACACCAGCTGATGTGCTGCACCAGGAAGAACACGAAGAATCTAGTTTTATTCTTTGCCGACGACCAACCAAATAGCTGCGGAACCAGTCAATCGCTGCAGCCGATATGTTAAGAGACTGTAAGAACGCGAGCAAAATGTCAAAATCGACCGTGTTAAAGGCATTACTGAAATCTAGAAGTGCAAGAACTGTAAGCTTCTGGTCATTCATACCCAAACGGATGTCATCGATAACCTTGACAAGAGCCGAGGTAGTACTATGGCCCGGACGAAAACCAGATTGAAATGGGTTTAGGAGGTCATTTCTATTCAGGAAGGAAGTTAGTTGCTGATGCACTAGCCGTTCGAGGACTTTGGTTAGGAAAGGAAGAATGGAGATGGGGCGATAGTCAGAGAAGGAACTGGGGTTGGATTTTTTGGGTAAAGGAATAATATTGGTATCCTTCCACAGACTGGGAAAAGTACTTGATGAAATGGAAAAATTCAGAATACCGGTGATAATAGGAACAAACAAATCAAGGAGAGGGAGTATCATATTTCGGCTAACACAGTCAATACCAACGGCGTTAGAAGTGATATTCAATATACCCTTCCTAACATCACTCTCACAGAAATGGCTAAAATAGAAAGAAGAGAAATCTAAGGCAGGAAGTGATGAAAGATGATGAAGTGAGTTAGATTTCTTAGGACCACTGAAACAGGTGGACGATGAAAAATGCTGGTTAAGCTGGTCAACGCTAATATTGTTTAAATTGGTTGCCTGTTGAGATTTGCCAACTCCGAGACCTTTCAAAAATTTCCACACTTTGGCTGGATTTCCATCTTCAACAGAACTGTGAATATGACGCCTCTGAGCATCTCGACACATAGTGCTACAGCGATTGCGCAGGGTATGATATTTAAGTTTATTTTTCTCAGAGTTGTTAGCCTTATACTTAGATTTAGATTGATTCTTCCTCTCTATAAGGGCTTTAATATCCTCAGTGAGCCAAGGAGCAGGGAGATGCTTGACTTTTATTGCACGAACAGGAGCATGAGCGTCATAAAGTTGTATGAGGAGCGAATTAAAGAGAGAAACTTGATCGTCTACCGAACCCGCTCGAGCGATACTGCTCCAATCGATTGTTAAAGCGTCATCTCGAAGCTTTTCCACATTTAATCCACTAAAATTGCGCTGCAAAAGAATTTTTGATTTAGATTTGGGAGGACGAATTTTGTAAGAGAGATAGAGCAGATCATGATATGAGAAGGCATCTGCGGAGTATTGTCCAAATTTAGACACATGAGAAGTCGAAGAAACTAAAGTTAAATCAAGAAGAGAAGGCGAGCAATTTGGAAAATAGTGTGTGGCGTCTGAAGGGAGAATAGTTAGATTGCATGCATCTACCAGGGATTTAAGGCGCCGGGATCGACTGTCATCCTTCAGAAGACACGTATTTAGATCTCCCATATGAATGTGATGATTATAAGAAGGCATAAGGTCTTCGAGAAGTTTCTCAAGAGAATCAAAGTAATTAACGTGAAGGGAGGGGGAATAAAAAACGCCAAGTAAAAGTTTGGAATGAGAGAGGGAAACGTCGAGAAACATATACTCTGCGGCATCAGAAGTAGAAGAACTGGCAGATACATTAACAATTGAATAGGGGATGTAAGAACGAAGGTAAATCGCAACTCCACCGCCACCTCTTCCAAGGCGGTCGTGCCGAATTAAATTGAAACCAGGTAAAGAGTAAGACGTTGAAGGCAAAGCTGGTCTGAGCCACGATTCGGAAATTAAAATAGCATGAATGTTCTTAATGTCAAAAGAGAGTAACATATCGCTGTAATGTGCAGGAATACTTTGCGCATTTAAATGCACAACGTTAAAATTTTTAGGTACATCATTAAACTGAGATTCCAGAAAGTCGTGAAGCGAAGGAGGCAAACTATGGAAACTGTCTTCACTTACACTATCTAAGGAGGAAAAAGCTAAATACTGATCACTGTTATCACTGAAAGGCATCTGAAAAATATATATGAAGTTAAAAATATAATAAGTATATAATAAGTGTATACTAATATTCAATAAATATAAAAATATATACAGTAAAAACTAAACAAAAACTCCACAATCTACCCGCCAGAAGCAAATAAAGAAAGAAATACACTTATAAAGAAACGGAAGTTCAATTTAAAAATACATGTTGGCTTCAGATTCGACAGGCATTAAGTTAAATCACAAAACTAAGGAAATAATTAACTAAGAAAAACGGAACGTAATTTAATAAGGAAATATTTAACTTGGTAAAGCGGACCGCAATTTAACAGTTGGCAACACTATACCTGCCATCAGTCAGCACACATGTCAAACTGTCAATGTCAGTTGGAACTTGGCATCTTGGCAAAGTGACATTTAAAGTTAGCAATGAAGTTATTGGAATTGGCTACTTTCCTAAAAAAATATATTTAGTCCGTCAGTTAGATTATCAAAAACTATTGGACACGAATTTTTTATTTTGTCAAGCAAACAAAAATTGGTGAAGATATAGCCCGTTAAAATTCCGCGGACCGTCACATTTCAGTACAATTTTTAGTATAATGTGACGTCACGCGGAACTTTAACGGGCTATATCTTCACCAATTTTTGTTTGATTGACAAAATAAAAAATACGTGTCCAATATTTTTTGATAATCTAACTTACGGACTAAATAGAATTATATATTTTTTACCCAGGAAAGTACCCAATTAATTTATAATATTTACGGGAGACTATTAAAGAGGGTATACAACAAATAACAGTGATTACACGTCGAAATAGAAAAGCGTCAAGCAGTATAACCCGAACAAATACAGAAGAAAGCTACACTATGTAACATACTAAGGCTTCAATATGGCAGCCGCACGTCTGGGCTTTATCTGTTTCTCCGGTTTCTCGGCTTTGCTGCAATTATCTGCCTTGGGAGGAGCATCTACGCTTGGGGTCGGAGTCACAGGCTGCTCTGGCGCATCCGAAATCGCCTTAAGCTCTGCAAGGCTCACCACACGCCTGCGCACGTCGCTCGCATCCAAGACATGAACAACGCCGTCCAACGCCATAATTACCGATACGCGATAATTATCCATACTTGCGAGATTTTGTATAAAAAATATTATTTGAAAAAGTGGGGTATTCGTTAGTTTTCGTCCATAAATGTCAGTTTTCCGTCTTGGGCTCTGCTAGTTTTCGTCCACTGAGAAGGGCGATTATTTCTGAAAATATCCACTTAATCAAAAAATGTTAAAACAAACTTCAATGTTATTTTTAAAGTCCTATCGATTGATGTGCAACATGATGATTTTTGGTAAAAAAAAATTGTTACATATATGGAAAACCCCTTGTGGCTCCCCCCTAAAAAAAATATTTTCAGCAATTTTACTACAATATTAAGTAGGGGTATACAAAATACACCTTCTGTTATAATTTCATCAATATTAGTTATAGTCTCCAAATAAAAAATGGCCATGGCATACGGACGAACTACGGACATGACGAAACTATAAGGTTTCCGTTTTTGCCATTTTGGCTACGGAATCCTAAAAACGAATGATATATTAACACCGTGTTTCTTTATTTCCGTTAATATTAGCATACAGTTAGGTACGATTAAGGAAACGAAATGGCGTAGTTAGTTTTTATAAATTTGTTTTTTCCATACAAGTATATGTATTGTTAAATCGATCACGGTATTATATTTAACTCAACCAAACAATCGAATATTATAACTAAGGCATTTTATCACCAAACAATGATATTGTAGGCCTTTAATGTTAACCACTGTCACTGCTTGTACTATAAAGCCTTGGCCAAACAGCAAGCGTGGCGCAGCGCAGCGGTCGCGCGGCGCGACCTCCCGTGCGACGACATATCGCCTGACATCGTGTCACTGACTTTGAATAGAACTTCATACGCGAACGTACTGCTGCGGCCTGCGGTCGGGTTCCAACTAGGGCTCGCGGTCGATTCCGGGTTTCGGGTACCCGTTTCCAAGATCCGTTTCTGAGTAACACGAACACGGTTTTCTGGCCCGTTTCCCACATGTAATAAAGAAACGTGTAATTAAGATCCGTTTCCACGAGTAAACGTGTAGCCGAAGCAACGTTCCTTAAATACACGCGGATCTCGAAACGTCCTTGACGAGTGGCAGAGATACGAGTCGAGACGTTTAAGAGCTACTAATGAATACATGTGGTAGCTTAGGGAATTTTAGTCATGTTAAATCTTATTGCGAGTCCATAGAGTTGAAATTTAGTTAACGGTTAATTTGAACGAACCTTTTTTCCACGAAGGTAGGAGCACGGGTTTGTATTCAATAAATAAAGGATGAATTACCTATATTAAAATAACAATTATGCCGTTTTAGCAATATAAATATTACTTCGTGATACTCAATACTTATTTCATTGAATTAATAGTGTCTCCGTTCTTTAAAATAAAGGTTCAGGTAATTATTACTTTTATACTACGACGGTGGCAAACAAGCATACGACCCGCCTGATGGTAAGCAGCTACCGTAGCCGTATGCGCGTTGCTGACCCTTTACAAAAAGGAGGATTTACTGTGTTGACGGCTAAAGGAACAAGATGGTCCCTCGTCGTCAACACACTGGGTCCTCTTTGAGCTCTTTGTATTAGTTGTTTATTGATAAAAAAACACTATATTTGATTAAAATTAGATAGTGGTCTGCGACGGCGGTTAGAACGGTTTGGTTAGGTATTCAAATCCGGGCAAGAAAAATAATTTGAAACTTACAATGCACAGCAGCTGTAGTTATTTGAACATTTTATCCCCGATTTATTTACCCTAGTTCAACGAACGGTACTCTAAATTAACGCTGAAAATTGTGTTGCCTATTATCAGTCTCCAACAAACTTTTCGCGTAATTTCACATCGCGGAATGATCATGTGCCAACTTATCAAAAGATTTTGTTTTATTTATCTCAGTTACCAACTGTACGTTTGGCCTGTTTTTATAAAGTCACTTTTCTAAATGCCGCCTTTCGAGTATAGAATGGTTTAGTTTGCGTAATATTAATTTCGTAAGGATGCCATTTTCACTGTGGGTAAATTATATACAGGTAGTTATTATTATTTTAATACAATAGTTTATTCATTAGACTTATTGCTTAGGATATTTTTTATATTAAAAAGTCGATTCTGGCACTCGCCGGCCGTTATGACGGCACGCTCGCTTCGCTCGCTCGGCTTCGTGCACTGTTTGCTCACGGTAGATCTAATACGCTCCTCTTCGCTTCGGTCGTCGTCGCACCTAACTGGAGTCCGTCACATATGCATATGAGATTTCTGTTGTTAATATACTTGCTAACGAAACGTTATTCTTTTAATAGTTGCTTGGTCTAGTGATAGATTTGACAAATGATATTAAGTATCCCAAAAGTTTTGTGTCATTATAATAATCAGTTTTAAAACAATTCTACCAAATGAAACGTTATCATACAAAATTTTGCTAATAGTTAGTTGTTAAATGTTGGTTAGCAAGTGAAATTCGGCCAAAAAAAGTACGACGAAAAGGCAGAACACTACAACGAACATGTAGGACATGTTCGTTGTATATATGAATGAATGTATTATTATATACATGAATATATTACTATCATTTACTAATAAATTGTTTTGAATACAATTAATTGATTTACGGTGTCATTAAAGGTACAACTTACTATTTTAAAGTTATGAGCATCAGAAGTAACAGAACGGTCCTTTTTAAAATTATCAACCATTTGTTTCCATTTCGAATAATTTTTTATCTGAAAACAGGTAATTTATTATTTTGGACACTAGATTATGTTACTATATACATTATAAATATTGTACTCATAACATGATTATCCATTATTACTAAATACACTCAACATTATCTTGATTTGTATTAGTAGTCAATAAATTGGTATTAATGCTACTTACCAGTTAAATTGGGTATTTTCTACAATTTTTTTATATTCTTCTGGGTAGCTCGTTGACATGCAATCATAACAATTTTATAACAACAAAAACCAACAAAACAAAAAAAAACTATTAACAAAACAACTAACACTATTTTAAAATGGTAAGACTAACTCGGGAAGACTGTAGTATCCAACTGACCGACTAAATGGAAAACTGAAGCCATACTAAAACTCAATAGGATATTCTATATCTTAGGCATGTTTTTTAAAAAATTATAATGAAAGTTCCTTCTACCTATAAGTATCACAGTGAAATTGGGCCGCGTGGCGTCAAAACAAAAGGAAACATTTACTATGCTATAGATTAAGTAAATCCTTTTAAAATCGTGCCGCTTAAGGTCTTGTGTTTATACAGATGTGTTGACTTTATTACAACCACATAGAGCTTAAAATAGGTGGCCATTATGATTTGGAAATCTACACGTTTGCACCAAAGGGTGTCGTAAAATCTGCATTTTATTTTATTACCTGAACGCTAATCTCAAAGTGACCCAAGTCAACTAGCAGTTTACCTGTTTTAGGATCTAAGCTTAATTGAATAAGTTATATTATCGCGGGATAACCAAAGTAGCATAAGTAATATTGGTTCTTTGTTAAAAACACCTGTGCATGGTACTTTGATAAGGCCTCTTAAATTGGTGGTTAGTTTTTTTTGCCGCTGCCGCGTATCTCATGGTAGTGAATACCAAGGACGAGATAAAACTAACAGTTCAATTGATGATGATGATGATTTTATAAACTCTTAATATAGTATAATAATATCTTGTACTATGAAGCTGCAAATATATGTGGCATGCTCTTAAGTCTAGAAATAAGATTGGGTAGATATTTTTACGCGTTGGGTTGTGTAGTATTATTCCAGATTACTGTACCTTGGGTTCAAGGTTGCGTTATTTTTTATCTGTTACGAATATCACATGAACACTATAGGAAACTTTATTATTAATTAGCAAATAACTAGGTAGAATAGAAAACAATAAACTTAAATATAAATTAAAAACTATCTTAAATAAATACACACTAAAACAAAAAAATCTCCCCATGGTACCGTAGATACTGGCAGCATTTCCCCTTTGTATGGCAATACCAATACGTTGGGCGAGGAAACTGCCAGCTCTACGGTCACCAGTGGCATCTACTAGACTCTTCGAGTTCTCTGAAGAGGGCCTGAACACTAGGACCCCACGGTCCTAGGGTCTAGACGCCGACCGGAACGAAGTTATATGGCAAATCGATCTACTTAGGTACAATTATTAATTAAAATAAGTACCTACTCATTTAGCTTATGTTATCGTACAAAACATTTTTTTCATTCTTTAATAATTATAAGTAACAAAACTAGTTAGGTAACCTCTAATATTCTACATTCAGTTCAGATTATCTAACATACCATACGGACTCAATAAAAACTCTAATGGAGGATATGGAGCGTTAAACTATGTAATTAGATTCGAACTTTCGATATCCTAAAATAACGCCTAGATGATTAATGTAACTACGTGTAACTAACTTCCGTCCCAAAGTTATAGCCTAACTAACCCCAAGTTATAGCCTTAACTAACTAACTAATAACATAATGAGTGTTAAATTCACGAGTTGGCACTAGAACCTCGTCTGTTTCTTGGCCATCGTGCTTGGCATGCTTGCAAGTTCAAAACAAGTCGACTTCACGAGTTTCACGATGGTTCCAGTCACTGCACTGCCAAAGAATTGTCTACTGTCGGTTCAAATATTTGTTAAATACTAATCTACATTTCCATTGGAAGAAGGACCTTGAAATTTGGCAGGTAAGGGAAATGGAGCCCTAGAAAGAAAATTGTGAAATATAACCCCTACATGGGTAAATTGGGGTTAAAAGTTTAACAATTTCCGTGCCGCAGTTCGTTACGCGCTACGTTCGTTGCCATTCCTAGCGTCGCTCAGAGATCCCGCTTAGCGAGTTCGGGCAGTCAATGTGTTAGGTGCATATTATTTGAGCGGAATTCAGCTATATTAGACAAAAAAAATACGGAGAACGGAAATTTTCCTGTAGTATCTAGATACTAAACTTTTCTATGGAATTAATTTTTGTACTAAGCAGAAACGTCTGCAAGCAAAACTACAATTTTATAATTGAAAGAAAAATTGAAAAAATCGCCGCGTCGAGCAAGATTCGAACAGCGGTCCGATTTCCGAATTGTCGCAAGTTCGAATCTTGCTCGAGGCAGTGAATTTTCCCACTTTTCTTTCAATTATAAAATTGATATTTTTGTTTGGAGAGCAAAGACAGCCGGCAGTTGGCTTTTCCGTTTTCAGGCTGATGTTAGTGTAGGTATAATAGCTGGATTCCTATCAAATGTGTGATGCGCCTTAAAATACTTACCTAAAAGATACCAGTTGCTACAGGATGTAACAGGAATACTGGTGATTCGTTTACGGGCATAATTGGTATCGTATTCCGAGTAAAAAGCAATAGGAGAAAAGGAGTTATTATAACAGGTAAAGCTAACATAAATAAAATATCCTCGTGTCGTGTCGATTTTGACATTTTGACATTTCGTCCAACCGTCTGTGATGTCCGTGAGTTTTGACGTCTCATCAGAATCGTCAATGGGGTTTCGACTTGAGTCACGTGACGCTTTTAAAAAGATATTTTAAATTTGTAATTTTAAAAAATATGCTCAATAGAGGTGGACCTCTAATGAGCATATTTTTGTGGACAAAAGGTAGTTTTACATGTACTTATTATAATCCAAAATAAATAAATGCGTTAAAATTCAACCCTAACTTTTGTAGGTGGAAACAACCCTATTATGCCTATTATGGCTTATTCATATAATATAAGGATCACCATCATTTTTGTTACATTTTGTAAACCTTATAGTAGTTTATGTAAGTATAAGGCCTAATTACGTACAGTTGCATACACTGCTTTATCTACACACATATTATAAATCCTAAATGAAGTGTTCGGAAACCAGTAGAATATTGGCCATTGCACCGCCATGCCCAACTCGATTGTGTCGGCGGTCGCGCGGGCTCGTGCCGGCGCTCGGGGAGAACGCGGATCTTCGTAACATTACCGTGGGTAATGGATTTTCATACGTTTTTACCACACTGTCAGAGATGTTACGTTACTGGTTGCAATAATGGTGGTCGTTACATACGGTTTCCGAACGCGGAATAGAGGATTTATGATATTGGTGTAGATAAATATACTTATGCACCTTTTCCTTACCTTTTTAGTCAAACTTCGCGTGTTTGCCGAGCGCCCACCTCACTGGCCGTAAGCCAAAACTACAATTCTGCTGACTTGCACATTCATATCCCAAAAACGTGTAAGCAATTCTAAACCTTATTTCGTTGGAATACGTAGCAAAGTGTTAACATAATTATGAGCGCGGTATAAGGCTTCGCTGTCAGGTGTTATGCATTTCGCACAGCAAATACGGCTTTACGGATTTCGTTACCGTGTCTTGTAATTGGGATGTTGGCGCTGAATTTTACACTTGAAGGTGCCGTATTTTACTTTTTAAATACATAAGTAAACTGTACATTAAAAACACAATTTATTTCCGACATAACTCCAACACACGATAAATAATCAACCAATATTGGATTTGTATTGGAGTTGGATCGGAATAATTCAAGCAAATTCTGATATTTCTGATTCTGACGTTTAGGCGTTAGCTGTCTCAATACAGCTAGTTAATGCAAAGGTATTGTAATGAAGAAGGATCGTGTCTAAACATGTTTTAAAGTTAGAATACGGCCCAAGTTGTAGTGTAAAACCACAGAATAACTAATAGTGTAAAACAAGATGGCTGCCAGCCGCCATACATTTATTAAGTGAGAAAATATACGGGAGATGGGGTCAGAATCAGAGTCAAAATTAGAAATGCTTAATTAGGACATGTTGGTTTATTCATAAAAAAGAATCATATAAAAATGCGTGAAGCAAACATTATAAGTACATAAAGAACTTCACCCCAAATAAACACAAAGAAAGTACCTAATTTACAATAGCCACTTTTCTTTACCGATATCCCGGATAACTTCGAGCGTTACTCACAAAGTTTTCTATAGAAATAAAAATTATGAGCGCGCCGCAAAAGAACGTACTGGGAAATATTCACTGAGCCTCGTTGCACAATGAACGTATTGTTGGACTGTGTTGGTGATTTTATGGCCCGATCGACGTCAAAAATGTGTATTATTTCCCTTATTGAAAGGAGTAAGGGACAAAAGGATAAACATACGTATAAACTTACACGATGTCTGATCTAAAGGTGCGACCACACCGCTGCTTAAAATACGGCGACGTTACGGAATCGCAGTGACGCATCGTATCCGCACCGTGTTTATCGCATGCCCTCCACACCGCTGCTCAAAATACGCTGACGGTACGGAATCGCAATGACGTGCCGTAAACGTCACGAGTTAAACGCATGCTCTCCACACCGCTGCTCAAAATACGCAGACGCAACGTGTACGCGGTGACGTGCCCCATACGAAATGTTTTTGACGCGAACGTTCCAAACCGTATTTTGAGCAGCGGTGTGGAGGGCATCCGATAAAAACGGTACGGATACGATGCGTCACTGCGATGCCGTAGCGTCACCGTATTTTAAGCAGCGGTGTGGTCGCACCTTAAACCTGTTAGCTCACTAAACCCTTCTTTATACAGGGTGTAACAAACATACTGGTGAATCGTTTAAGGGCATAATTAATATCATATTGCGACTATGAAAAAGTAGGTGAAATTTTTATTCGACGCGAAAAAAATTTTTCTTAGTTTTTCATAATTAGAATACCAATTTATGGTCTTAAGGGGCTGACAACAGCTAAATTCCCTCCCTATCTTTTTCAGCGCGAGTGAAAGAGAAACACTGTGTTACGATTAGTATGGAGCTCATTGCAAATTTTGCAAAATAATGAATTAAAAAAAAAAACTACGCATTAATTGAGAAATATAAAATAACGAAGTTTTTAGTATTAGTGCGGTGGAATTTTGTCCTTAGTTACAGACGTATAAGTCAAGAAACTAAAGACATACGACTGTTTAAAGTAAATTTTAAGATGTAACTTTGGAATTATTTTCTATCGAGCCGATTTCGTCCAATCGTGTATCGGAATCAACGAAGTTCTTCCAAACATAACGAATAATAACATATATTTTTTTTACTTTCTCAAAACAAGGAGTTATAGCTAAAACACTGTTTGAGTAAAGTCAATTTGAAGGTCATCGGGTGTTGTCAGCCTCTTAAACGGATCACCAGTATTTTTGTATAAAGTGTCGGCAACGCGCATATGACACATCTGGTGTTGCAGGCGTCCATAGGCTACGGGTAGCTCCTCTCTATCAGGCAGCCCGTATGCGTGTTTGCCACCTTCGTGGTAAAAAACAGTGAAGGAAAAATTCAATTCCTCCATACCCAATTCGTCCGAATGGAAGAAACGCAGAATACCTCTTACGCAAGGAGGTACCTATTAAGAAAACCTGACGTAAATTATCTTCGCTTCGCTTTTAAATTATTTTTACGGCACTTAAAGCCGTTTTCAATTATTATCCTCGTTTACAACGCTTATAAATAGTAATAATTTCCATTTTCCATTAAAGGTGCGTCGCGAACTTTATTATCGCACCTGCGGCTGCATTGTAATAAGAAATTAACCAAAATTACAAACTTTTATTTCAATTAATACATTTTATGGTAGGTACAAAAACTACAGCGAGAGACATATAATACAAAATATTCGTATAACGGCGAAAGTATTTATTTAAAGGATTTCTTCCAAGACCTTAAAAAAAGTTTCTTGCATATGTTAACAGTAGTTATCGTGACGATAGCATAAGCTTTTATAAAACGATATTTGCCGCTATTTTTATCATTCACGTGATTATATATTTCATTACTTATTCGTGATAGGTAATGACAAATCCTATTGATGGATCCTATGATTGGCCTAGCCGTATTCTAACTTTAAAATCATGATTTGTTATGGATTTTTATTAAGACGGTGTTCTTTCGCTAATAAAGTTACATATAAACTCCTTACAGTTTCTGGATAAAGCTTAGGTTATGTCAGATTATATTACCTAGTAAAACTAAAAAAAAATCGTGTGAACAGTGGTTCACACCTAATGGGTTAGGTTAACACCTAATATTTAGCACACATTAACATTACAATCACGGTATTCGCGATTGAGTTTTTCATAGATAGCAGCACCGTGGCGAGAGGTCTTTTTGACAGCAGCTGTCAAAATACACCAATAATTTTTTTTTAACGGTGCTGCCATCTAGAGAAAATCGCGATCGCGGAAACCCTTATATCTTACCGTATTTCTTAATCTGTCACTAACCGGCTGATCAAATAAACATACTTTAACAAAATCTTTCATTTAAAACTAGACTCTATTTCTACCACCATACGGCTGATTTCAGCTTCAAACGCCTGTATAAAAAGGCACAGTTCTATTCAGCCGTGTAATCACCAAGTGGCATTTGACCTTTTTTTCAACGTGTCAGCCAGAGGCTTCGCCCAAAGAACCGCATTCTCTTATTCCGAAACAGCGTAAGCGTCAACAGTTTCTTAACGCACTTACACTCTTTGATTTTGGTGTTCCTTTTTGTAAACAAAGTTATAAATGCGGTCAGTATAACGCTGCCAGTGAAGGTTAGATAAGGAATTGTTTGAAGAGAGTTTAGCTTCGGGTTTTGCGGCCGCATAGTTAAGTTTGCTGTGCTATATGTTGGAATAAGGGTAACTATGATAATGTTAGTGAAATGGATGGAATATACTAATATTCCATCCGAAACCGAAACTTCGGTCGGACACTAGTACTAAATTAGTACTTAGGTTTATTGACATATTATTATCACTTGGTTTGACCCGTGTTTAAACTTTAGGTATGCAGTATTCTAAAAGCCTAACTTAAGACGGCCAATATGTCACATTGCCTGTTTTACGCAATTTTTTGGATTTGGACTTACGGTTCGAAGGTTAGAGGGAAGAGGACACCAATTTATAGTTTTTCGAAGTATTCATTTATAAAAGTATTCACTTATTTAAAAAAATGTTGTAGTTAGGAATTAAAAATAATTAGCACTTATTTATTCCTCCTGGCGTTTGTTCCAGCTTTTTGCTCTATTAAGCCTAGGGTCCGCTCGGCAACCTAATCCCATCAATTGGCGTAGGCACTAGTTTTTACGAAACCGACGAAGGCCTTATTGGGATTAGATACGGTTTCCTCACGATATTTTCCTTCACCGAAAAGCAACTGGTAAATATCAATGTACTGATTTAAACTTACACGATTTTCACTCATGGTCGCAGGCAGACTGTCTGCCTGCGACCACGAGCGTTACGGCACGCTCGAAACGTCAGGAAAATAATAAAAGTAAGTGTACGCGATTAAGTCCCGTTTTTGTCAAAATAATGGTAAATATCAAATGATATTTCGTACATACGTTCCGAAAAACTCAGTAGTACGAGCCGGTTTGAACCCGCGACCTTCGGATTGAATGTCTGACGTCTTATCGCCATGCCACCAGCGCTTAAACAGAACTCTGAACTCCGGTTTGCATTTTGCCACTAGGCGATAAGGCGTTAATTCCTAAAAGACCAACATCACCAATAAACCTAGAAAATAAACTATGCCACCTAATCCTGACTCTATCTCTAGCTGATAAATGATGGATGCGTTTGTCCCGACAGCCACGGTACACTCTTCCGCTCTCAAAACAGGCTGATACACATACTCGTACATAGTTAAAGAATAACCTCGAAGCCAAACGTTCCAAGTCACTTGGCACCGGGCTCAATCCAACTCGTAAATAACAAGTTTGCAATAAATACAGCTTAAAACGACTTATGTGTATAGGATTGGCTTAAGATGTTTTGTAGTCGACAACGCGCATGAGACACCTCTGGAGTTGCAGCCGTCCATAGGCTACGGTAGCGCTCGACGTTCCAATAGACTGCCTCATTTGTTTTAACCCTTTGACTGTCAAGCATCGGATTGAAAAGCGCGCAAGGCGCGTCACATCAACGAAAGACGAGTGTCGATTTTGAAGTATCGGAGCTATCAACATGGCGGTTATAGTGTACTAGCTTTTGCCCGCGGCTTTGCTCGCGTTAAATTCGGGGTAACACGGTTCCCCTTTGCCCCCCGGAATGCTCCATACAAACTTCCACCCCCCATTTTAGGCAAGTGGGGGGTTAGAAAGAGACAAAAAGTAGCCTAGGTCACTCTCCATCCCTTCAACTATCTCCACTTAAAAAATCACGTCATTTCGTCTCCCCGTTTTGCCGTGAAAGACGGACATACAAACAAACACATACACTTTCCCATTTATAATATGGCGGTTATAGTGTATAGGTTTTGACGTCCTGAGCTCTCAATATGGCGGATTTTTCGGCCGCATTGGGTTTTTACGTATATACTCGTCATCTCTTTTTGCTTATGAATATGGCGCTGAGTTAAAACGAGGCGAACATATTTGTATGAGTTTTGATTTACATATGTCGGATCCCCTATATAGTACATCCATAAAGGCAATTCCCTTATGTTTTGGACTTTTGGACGTGATATCACGCGCTGGCGCTGAAGGCACGACATTCTGTGCGCGTGATTTGACGTATTTGGCGGTCTAAGGTTAAATAATGTTCCTATGGTGTCGGCGGAAGCGTCGAGCGATATCGCTTTGAGCGTTTTTTCCGTGCCCGAGGCGTTAAGGATTAAAACCGGTTCACAGAACGCGACATGCAATAACGTCGTAAAAAGGCTTTTTATGACTTAGAGTCTGCATACCTACTCAAGTTAATGGAAATAATAATCCACGTTTAATTTATATAGGAAAAGTTCATGACAGCGTAGCGTAGGACTCAAATTCTTAGTCCTCGAGAGATTTAATCAAAGTTTTAGAGACACAGAATAATGTATATAATAGCAGGTACGGTCAGCTGCAGAGAAAAAGGCTCACGCTGCATACAATGGGGGGGGGGGGGGGGGGGGGGGGGTGCTGTACTATAGGTGTAACTCACTGTTTATAAAACCCATGTGTAGGTGCTCAAACGTGCCTTAAGCGTCCGTCTTCACGTATCACATTCTTTTAAGCGAATTCAACGTCACTTCGCTACGCATATTAAATAAAATCACCGACTAGATAGAGACAAAACATAAAGCGCAGGTAAATAAACCCTTTTTCATGAAGGTTACGTATTATGCATCATCTAAAGGCTATAATATTCTTGGATCGGAGGTATCCGGTGAATATACCCGTGTAACACATAAGCAATCGTGACTTCGGATTTGTCCAATTCGTGTAAGTTATTAGATTATTTTTGTGTAAATTATATTTTTTATTTGCATGTAGTTGCGCTCTCTCGGAAGGGTTTCCACGGAAGACCAGCAACGTGGACCTGAAAAGGTACCTTGACATTAAGTTGAGTGGAAACAATTTCAGTGTCGCTAAAAAATCCATACTTACTTAATATTATAAATGGGAAAGTGTATGTGTGTGTTTGTTTGTCCGTCTTTCACGGCAAAACGGGGCGACGAATTGACGTGATTTTTAAGATATTTTAAGATAGTTGAAGGGATGGAAAGTGACATAGGCTACTTTTTGTCTCTTTCTAACCGCCCATTTCCCTAAAATGGGGGGTGGAAGTTTGTATGGTTTGTCACCCCGAATTTAACGCGAGCGAAGCCGTAGGCAAAAGCTAGTAATATATAAGTACTGACAGTGTTTTTCTTAAAATAATAATATGCTTAAAACTATGTTTAAATATTAGTCAAGTTTTTCTGAATAAATTTTCTTCTATTCTTCTATTCTATACATATGTCCGGCAGGCGCCGAATTTCTGCCACACATTGATGGATTTGTCCTTCAGATACATCCGCCAGACAGATCCAGTGGACAGATCAGTACGTATATGGATCGCTATTAAGTGTATATTATTTCAACCTAGATCTAGAACTATCGCGCCTGCAATAACGTGCTACCTGCGTTGGTGTATGGCTAAACTGTTATCAAATAGACCACAATTACTAAGTATCCTAATCAGCCTCAAAATACTCAAAAATGTATTTAAGAGTCCGGTAAAGTTCTATAGAGCAATTTTAAGAAAAATTGCTGAAGTTTAGGTGATATTTTCGGGTTTGTATTACAATATTTCATAATAATAATAATGTGAAAATAAACTTGACTCTATGCTTTAATCAGATAATGTAATATATAAGAAAGTACCCAAAAATAATAATAAAATAACAAGCGATAAGTTTGTACGAAACAACGTCCTCGCTAAACAAGCTTTGTAAGAATTGATATGAGTTTTCGGGTATTAAACAATAATATACATAGATTAAAAGTATTTTTTGCGATTACAAGACTTTAAACTATAGTCTGGCCAGCCAACGAACGCAGTAGAAATGTACAGCGAACAAAAGTATGACAACACTAAGAATCAGTGGAAAAAGCAGCAATGATCATCAAATTATATGTTAATTATGTTTTTAATTTTAGTTGGTATTTCCGCCCCTTTCATTAGGCGACATTTACGGTGTGTAAAAAGGAGACGGATATATTTCGTCTGATCTGTCATCAACTGCAACAGATAATCTGGTTGAGGCAATTGACATATGCCTTAAAAATGAATTTAAATTTAATTGGGAACGTTGCAGGAGTTCTATCTCACTCGCGCTTAAGATGAGGGAGTGAAATGCACTAGAAACAAATTCAAAGTGAATTGAAATGTTCGTCATGAAATACGGTGTCTCATCACAAAGGGTTGCCACATGTACGTATTTTGAATTTGCCGCGCGTTTCTACTGACAGAAATGGTTTGCCAGACTATATCTTATCAAATGCAATTCATGTGCGTTATTCCATTAGTAGCGATTTTTGTCTTCTAATCGTTACCGGCCCGGAAGTACTTCTAATTTAAACCCTATAACCCCAAGATTTTGATGTACAACTAGCCTTTTCCCGCGGCTTCGCCCGCGTACTATAAGTACTCAAAAAGGATACGATACCCATGTTGATATTCAGACTTTGTGACCACATTTGCCTCTTTTGGGGGTTGAATTTCAAAAAACCTGAAAGACGTGTTTACTCATTTATCGTTAGGAATACTCCTGTGAAGTTTCGAATAAAATAGTCTAACAAATCTTGTTTCGCCATACAAACTTTGGACCCCCATTTTACCCCCTTAGGGGGTGAATTTTGAAAAATCCTTTCTTAGTGCTCCCCTAGACCTTATAAGGAACCTATGTGCCAAATTTGAAAT
Source organism: Pammene aurita (assembly GCA_947086415.1). NCBI lineage: Eukaryota > Metazoa > Arthropoda > Insecta > Lepidoptera > Tortricidae > Pammene > Pammene aurita. The sequence continues at coordinate 31,705,641 of OX352305.1, forward strand.
CTCTAGACCCAGCGGTTTGGGCTGTGCGTTGATATGTCAGTCAGTCAGTCAGTCAGTCAGTCAGTCAGTCAGTTTCTTCTTTTATATATATATATAGATTTAGCGGATATTCTATTCTTACCAACATAAAAGTATAGATCAATGACCTCTTTAAAAAAACTATCAAATACTCTCTCATCAAAGTTCGAGTCATGGGAACCATAAAACCCTACAATGACGAATGACGCAATCGATCAGCTGACCTTGAGGTCGACGACCTTTGCAAGTGGGTCGGCAAGGACGAGGGTCGATGGTGTATGGGTGGGGGTATAGGCTTGCTCGATAGTTGTATGGTTTTTAAATGGGTTATGTTTTAGTTGGCAGTATAGGCCAAATGGACTGACAATCAAATTAAATGATTCTTCGATCGATTTTTTCACCAGACGGCAGCACCGCACCGTCACGAGAGGTCTTTTTGACAGATGTCAAAATGTACCAATTAAAAAAAGAACGGGGTGCACTCGGAAGTGCCGGCAGAAGTGAAAACTTGAATATTAACGTTGTGCATTTTTGATATTTTGGAATGGTTAGGGTAGGTTTTGCACGAAACGTGCGTTGAAAAATGTTTTTCTAAACGCGCGTAGCCACACATTTTAGTTGAACAAACGGTTATTCGGACTCGGCCACCACGTGTTTGTTTGTAGGTAGGCTCACCTTACAATCAGCAAGGCTTCTACCGAACAACGTTGCCTATATTTTTCTTAAGTCATAAAAAAGTGTAAAACGTCGTTATTGGCAAAATTCCCATTGCTGTGTACAAAGGGAGAAAGGCATTATATTATACGGCACCTTATCATGTACACATATTTTGCTGAGAAAATAATCGCGTCAATATTTAGAAACTTGCCTGTGTATCGATATCGTTCGATTCTGCACAGCTCAGCCCTTGATGGGGTGGAAGGGCAATCGATGGCCCTTTCGTTTCTGACCCACATTCCGCTATAGTGAGATGTCTTTATTATACACGGGTTTAGAACAGATCGCCGAAGAAAACTATTAATAACAAGTATAATCATAGACCTAATCCATACTAATATTATAAATGGGAAAGTGTATGTGTGTGTTTGTTTGTTTGTCCGTCTTTCACGGCAAAACGGGGCGACGAATTGACGTGATTTTTTAAGTGGAGATAGTTGAAGGGATGGAGAGTGACATAGGCTACTTTTTGTCTCTTTCTAACCCCCCACTTCCCTAAAATGGGGGGTGGAAGTTTGTATGGAGCATTCCGGGGGGCAATCAGGAAAGGAGAACCGTGTTACCCCGAATTTAACGCGAGCGAAGCCGCGGGTTAAAGCTATTTACAATATTTCTGGTAAAAGTTCAGTACTAAAGGCTGACAACACCCGACGACCTGACTTTACTTAAACAGTTTTTAGCTATAACTAGTCGTTTTGGGAAAAAAAAAACAAAATGTTAATATTCATTATATTTGGAAGAACTTTGTTAATTCTGATACATGATTGAAAATAACTCCAAAGTTACGTTTCCAAAGCTTTCAACAGTTGTATGTCTTTAGTTTCTTGACTTATAGATGCTTATAGGTACGTCTGTAATTCAGGACAAAATTCTACCACACTAATACTAAAAACTATTATATTTCTCAATTAATGCGTAGTTTTTTGAAATAAATCACTTTTCTAAATTTGCAATGAGCTCCCATACTAATAGTAACATAGTGTTTCTCTTTCACTCGCGCTGAAAAAGATAGGGATGGAACTTAGCTGTTGTTGTCCACTTAATCTAATTTTAAAGGTCTGTTGAAACTAGTTATTTCTAACTCTAAATTAACACTTTCGCTGCCAGGGAAGTCACTATTCGGGTTCATTTTATATAAGACTAGCTTTTGCCCGCGGCTTCGCTCGCGTTAAATTCGGGGTAACACGGTTCCCCTTTGCCCCCCGTAATGCTTAATACACACTTCCACCCCCCATTTTAGGGAAGTGGGGGGTTAGAAAGAGACAAAAAGTAGCCTATGTCACTCTCCATCCCTTCAACTATCTCCACTTAAAAAATCACGTCAATTCGTCGCCCCGTTTTGCCGTGAAAGACGGACAAACAAACACACACATACACTTTCCCATTTATAATATTAGTATGGATATGGATTTAGGGAGTTGGGCACTGAAATTGTTACACTGGACAACAATGAAAACGGGTCTCCTTGTATAGGTATATGAGTACATTAAAAAATCTTACTTTTTATGATCTATCAAAGAGCTCTCTCAACTGACAAAGACCTCGCTCAAAGCCGTTCATTAGTTTGGGAGTTATGTTGGTACAAACAGACACACAGTTACAAATGGTGAACGAAACACACGATGAACTTATAGTATCCACTTTTTTGTCCGTGACAACCAATAAAGCTTCTAAAATATTTGAGTTTAATCACGGACAATCTTTACTCGCAAAATTTCCATAATCAATGATAGAAAATTTTGTCACAATAAATGTCCTAGTGCTCGACACACCAATGCCCAATAGTTGACACCCTGCTAAAGATGACATGTACTGGGACAGTGTCGATCACTAGCACGTTTCTTACACCTACAATTTTTATTGCCCTGGAATGTACAATCTATAAGTATACTTATAGGTATGTTGAATACTCATAATGTACGGTAAAAGCATTCACATATTTTCTCGTAAAACTTCAGCCTTAATTTCAAATCAATTACTAACTTTCGAAACCTCACATCACTCTCTTTATAATTTTGAAACTTCAACCTTATATTAACTTGATAAGGTTGCTTTTTGTGTACAGGTAAGAAAAAGGTGAGAGTTTGGAAAGAGAATAAAAAATGCAGTTCTGTACGTTTAAATCAGCATTACGGCAAGTGCTACGGCTACGAATGCTACGGCGTAGAGGGGCTACGTCCTCAGTGCTACGGGCATTAATAGGGCTAAGTAAATTATTACGATCGCCTTTGAATGTTCAACAGAAAGTTAAAAAAAAAAATTGAATTAAGAGTATCATATTTGAATGTCATATTTGTATTTTAACTGCCTCCTAACCTAGTCGGTAGTGACCCTGCCTACGAAGCAGGAGGTCCCGGGTTCGAATCCTGGTCAGGGCATTTATTTTTATGTTTATCATGGATATTTGTTCCTGGGTTATGGATGTTTTCTATATATTTAAGTATTTATCCATATTTATCTATTATATATATCGTCGTCTAGTAGCCATAACACAAGCCTTATTGAGCTTACCGTGTAAGATTGTCCTATAATATTTATTTATATATTATTTATTAAATGCAGTTCTTAAAATTGTTTTACTCTTTCAGCTAGGAGTGGTATTCTAAAATTATTAACATTCAATCCTGATTTATTACGTACTTCTTATATAAAAATAATCTTTTTTCATCATGAAATGAAAAATTGTGACCCTGACAATCAAGGGACAATTTGTCATGTATTGATCAGCAATCTAATTTTCCAATTATATTTCACAATAACTAAGCCAAAAATCGCTTTAGTTGGTTCAATGTCAAATTAAAATAGAATTAATGACAGATTATTCTTTGAATAAACCTATAGTAGCATTGAACTCATAGTCATATAGGTGATATAAAGAGTTACATTAAGCGCGTAAAAGTGGCACAGAAAAAGAGATCCTAATACGACCACTTTTGCAGAGACAGCCTTCATAATTCATTTACTATATTTTTTAAGTAAATGTAAGTAATATTAAAGAAATTGTTGTTATATTCGTATGCCAAAGGAGCTCATCATAGCATTGAACATAAAGTGCAACTTGACAATTTTTAGGGTTCCGTAGCCAAAATGGTCCGTCCGTCTGTCCGTCCGTCCGTCCACATGTCACAACCATTTTACTCGGAAACTATAAGACGTATCTTAATAATATTTAGTTATGTAGTTAAATTGCAGAAAACAATATTTTTAGGGGATATTATTATATATTTTTATATTTATACATCTTACCAAATTAAAAAAAAAATTGTTTACCAAATATCTACATGTTGCATATCAATCGATAGGTCTTTGACAAATAACATTGAGGTTTCTTTGAACATTTTGTCAAAAATTGTCCAAAAAACCGGCCAAGAGCGTGTCGGGCCACGCTCACTGTAGGGTTCCGTAGTTTTCCGTCCGTCACAGTAAGTGTCCCCACTTAAGAGTTAATAACACCGCCATGTAGGATATGATATGAGAGTTCCACGTACAGCGACATCTATCGGCAAATTAAGTAAACTATTGCGCGCGAGCATAAAGTATGGAAGATGATTTTTATGGGATAATTCTTTATTGCGTGAACCGATTTTCACCGTTTTTACTTTATTTGAAAGCACGTCATTTCATTGTAATTTTGTAGAAATTACAGGTACAATAAACACCTGCTTATACGGTTAAATTACAAACTTAGTTCAGAAATTATTTAGTATTTTTTTTTCAAAAACTATTTATCCTATCAAGTTCAAAATAATTTTCCTAGAAAGTTTTTATAAAGTTCTACTTTTGAGATTTTTTTCATATTTTTAAAACTTATGGTTCAAAAGTTAGAGGTGGGGGGACGCATATTTTTTTACTTCTGGAGCGATTATTTCCGAAAATATTTACATTATCGAAAAATGATTTTACAAAACCCCTGTTCATTTTTAAATACCTATCCAATAATATATCACACGTTAGGGTTGAAATTAAAAAAAAAATCACTCCCCACTTTACGTATAGGGGAGGTACCCTAATAAAAAAAAAAATTCCACTTTTTATTTTACCACTTTGTCGGCGTGATTGATATACATATTAGTACCAAATTTCAGCTTTCTAGTGCTAACGGTCACTGAGATTATCCGCGGACGGACGGACGGACGGACGGGCAGACATGGCGAAACTATAAGGGTTCCTAGTTGACTACGGAACCCTAAAAATTGAGAAGATACGCCTTATCAGATACTTTCTACTAAAATTGTTTTGAACTTACAGGTTCAGCCATTTTTGAGTTCCACCTAAAAACTTCTTCCATAGGCATCAGATATGACCTTTTGGTAATAGTTTGGTTCTTATTCCATTGAAGGTACGGAACCCTCCATTATGAGTGGTCCGACACGTATTTGGCCGGTTTTTAGGGTTCCGTACCTCGAAAGGAAAAAACGGAACCCTTACAGGATCACTTTGTTGTCCGTCTGTCTGTCTGTCTGTCTGTCTGTCTGTCTGTCTGTCTGTCTGTCTGTCTGTCAAGATCATTTTTCTCAGGAACGCGTGGAGGTATCAAGCTGAAATTTATATCAAATACTCAGGTCTAGTGTCTATTGGTATATATGGCTAATAGCTCTACTGTCCCGAGAGCTCCGAGGAGCTGTGAAAAAATCAAACTTCTGAGCCAACGCAATCAAAAGATACAGCCGTTTATGCCGCAAATTTTCGAAACTCGCAAGGGAATCAAACAGGGTACTTCCCGTGAACTCAGAATCTTGAAATTTGGTACGAAGCAACGTCTTATAGCACAGATAAAGGAAAAATTGCGAAAACCGTAAATTTTTAATTACATCATATAAAAAAAATATTTTTAATAATTTTAAAGTTACTACCCCTATACACCTACATGTCTGTACGGAACCCTCGGCGCGCGAGTCCGACTCGCGCATGGCCGATTTTTTATACCTATGCTTACGAAATAAATATATTGATTGGTTGCTTGATTGATTACTCTCTGTTTGTGAGTTCAATGTCTAGTAAGCAAAACTAGATAGAAATATCAGTTGGTGTGTAATATTTATCACCGAAACTGCCGAAATATCGGAAAGCCATTTGCGGCTATAATGGCGCGGGCTTTAATGAATTATCTGCGAATTCCATCGTTAACGACCATTATAGCATTTAGTACAATATTTTGATCAATAGTTACTTACACTTGACATTTGGAGCTAGATTTTATTATTTGATTTTGGTCAGTTACGTTTTTTTTCAGGAACTTCGCCCAATTGCAAATGTTTGTACATTAATTATATCTAGCCATGATAAATAAATTCATAAATTAAATTACAGTAACTCATGCTAGGCAAAAACATATTTTTTTGCAATTTAATGCTATTCAAATTCATTTAGTAAAACTTATGATACTCTAATATCATGAACTCTAATCACAAACGCATAGGTATGCACACATACACACACACTTTGCTCTCTTTTTTATTTTATATTTTTATTATTATTTTTTTAGACCACGACGGTGACGACCAAGCATACGGCCCGCCTGATGGTAAGCAGCTACCGTAGCCTATGGACGCCTGCAACTCCAGAGGTGTCACTTGCGCGTTGCTGACCCTTTACACTGTGTTGACGGCTAAAGGAACAAGAGGGTCCCTCATCGCATCGTCAACACACTGGGTCCTCTTTGAACTCTTTGGCAACCTTACTTACCAGCAGGAACACGTCTTGTATGAGTAGGGTCTAGTGCTATTTGGCTGTGGTTTTCTGTAAGGTGGAGGTACTTCCTCAGTCGGGCTCTGCTCCAGATTTGAGCGAGATGATATTCGCAGTGCTGTGCCCTACCACACATAGCGAGATGACATTCGCAGGTATTCGGTGGCATTCTTATTTATGTAAGTCTGCTCATTTTAGTTTTTTTCTGTTTATTTATTTTCTTTACACAATCAGAAATTGTAAATGACTTGGTTCTACATTGCTAGTTTAGCGACACTCGAGGGTTTGACGCCTGGTGACCTGACATACAGGTTTTTTACTAGTTCGGGCACCAGTCTTCACCACAAATCAATTGTAAGCTAGTATTTTAATACTAGCTTACAATTTTAATTACCTATGTAATTACGTAATTATTTGTGGTGAGAAATAATTGAAATGTATTATTATAATTCTCTTTATTTTACTGATTTCTTAGATTAGGCTTTTATAATATGTAAACACACAAAAACACCTAACCTAGGGTGCCGCCGGCAACGGAGCAAGGCCTAGGCTGCCGGTGGTCAGGGTGGCAGAGAGAGGAGCCTTCGGACTATGCGCGCCGTGTCCAGGGTTACCGCCTTCTGAATCTGACCCCTGATCCAACCACAACCAAGATGTTGGTCGAGACTCTTCGCTATGAGACCGTTCGCAGAATCAACTATCGGCACAATGATCGCCGAATCAACCTCCCACATGGCGGTTACCTCGTGAGCCAAGTCTAGGTACTTGCTGGACTTGTCCTTCTCGGCCTTCACGAGGTTCTCGTCACATGGGACGGTGATGTCGAAGAGCATGAAAAAAAAAAGATAAAAGATATTTATTCTTCAATTTAGGCATATTACAATGCACTTATGAACGTCAGAGAGAAAAAGAAAAACTACCACCGGTTCTAACCCTACACCTCTGACCCGAGAAGTATTATTTATGACCGGCAAGAAACTCGGCGGGACTTATTTTTTTTAAACAGTAATACAGTAATATTATATCTTAAAGATACACAATAATGCGTAGTTCTATAAGAAGACATATCAAAACAGCTTGAGAGATATTTTAATTAAACAATGTACGTATTGTTTAATTAAAATAAAATAATAATAATGAAATCCAAATCTGATTGCTTCACAAAACGTTTGATATGCTTTCCTATCTGAACTGTGTCCTCTAAATCTTAGAAGATTTTGTAGTAGTTTCTGGTTTGGGCCATGCATGTTTGTCCGTCATATAGTCGTCGACCCTGTAATAACCCTTTGACATTAAACTTTTTTTCAAATATTTCTTAAGAGCGGGAAATGATAAATTTAAAGCATCGACGGGTAACTTGTTATAAATGTGAATACCTTGACCAAAAAATGACTTATATGCCTTGCGGATACGACTACTTCTGATAGCAAGCTTGTTTTTATTTCTAGTGTTATAGATGTGGATGTCAGAAAGTTTTTTGAATGTATGTATATTCTTTGCAACATAAATAATATTGTCATAGATATATTGGGAAGCAACAGTTAAAATATTAATTTCTTTAAATAGTTCTCTAACTGATGCACCTGCCTTTAAGTTATACAGAAAGCGGATGGCTCTTTTTTGTAAAACAAATATAGTCTGTATATCAGCTGCTGCATGGCCCGGCGTTGCGGTCGATCTATTACCACGATATCATTCTTATTGGCTACAATAGTCCTGTCCGTGATAATAGACCGATCCCAATAGAGCGTGGCGCGACCATTTTCGAGAACTGGCGCAGGTGTGTACTTGTAGTACGGCACGTCGTATTATTATTATTACTTTTTAGCAACTGTTTTAAATAACTATTTTCTACTCCAGCACTGCAATATGCCAATTGAATGACTGATAGTGGTATCTAAAACTACATCATTTAAGTGAAGGTGCTAAAGTCTACTTGTCTATGGGTACTTTCTATAACTGCTAGCAGTCACACAAAACATATTGTGCAACTGTTTTTGTTTTTTTAATGCACTGACTTCCAGGTACCATGTCTCAAAAGGGTTCGTTCTTGTTTTCAATATAAATTATATTTTCAAATTAATATATACTTAAAATTATTTTTGCACAAAATATGATAAAAATATTATTATATCTTTTTTTAAGTATTAATATCTGAAAAAAATTTAGTTTTCATATTTATGAAAAGCACAATTGTACCTTAATTTAAACTTTTGCATTGAGAGTTACTTGAACGAAGCCATATTTTTTCGCAATTGAAAACCAACTCGTAGTCTATGACATTTAAAAAGTTACAATACAACACAATGTACGGCTTCATTTTTGTATTTAAACTCGTATATTTTGTTAATATCAAGAAGTTTATGTTAATTTTGATAAAATAAGTGACAAGAAAACTTCACAGTGAATATCCGAAGACTTCGGCACAAAAGTAAGAGTTAATTAGTTGACAGAAAAATCCTAAAACAAAATTGATTTATGTTCTCTTGGCACTTAAGAACTTTAAAATTATTTATTAATTAAGTTTTTGCTATTGTCGTAGAAAAAGTTTCGTGTGCAACGGTACATAATTAGGTCTTAAAATTCTCGGGTCTGTTATTACAAAATTCGGCTTCGCCTCATTTTGTAACGTCGACCCTCGAATCTTAAGAACCCTTATTATGTACCTGTTGCACAAAATACTATTTTCTGAGAGCCGTGCCGTGGCGTAATAGGTCGCACCTGGGACCTAGCACACTAACCCACTCATTTACTTCTGATAGAATACTCCAATATTACTATTACTGTAATATTTCAGCGGGAACACCTAATAACACAGATCTGACACCCATTCCAAAAGGACTTTTATCCCATTATCATATCTATTTAACACCTTACCACTATGAGATAAGGTTTAAGGTTGTGTATCATCGTGTATTGCTAAGGCGTTCAGGACGTTACGGCGTAGGTATTAGGAAATATATCGTCCGTTAGGTTTATTTGAGGCTCGCGTGATCTGACGCCGTACCGAAAGTTGTGGTGGGGCCAGGAAACTGGCTTGTTTTTGAGTACCTCTTTTGATTCAACTCACTCACTCTCAAACTCACTGAAGATTTAACGCGCTCAGTAACTCATCTATCTCAGTGTTTACAGTATAACTTACTAGCTCTCTCCCAGTCATGATTAGAATGAGCCGGCCGAGTCAAACTAGTAAGACGATGCGAATATGCGATCAGATCCACCGAGCGAAAAGAGTGATACATATCTCCACGAGCGAAAAACATGCGTTTTGCGCATCTCTACCCAAAATTAAAGCATGTTTCGTGACCATACAGTCCCTCTTCGGAGCCCCATATCGCCCTGAACTTTGCCCTTAGTTTGGAACCGTAACTTAACGCGCCGCCGCAACGTGATACAAATGCTTGTTTACAATCAAGGAGTACAAATAGAAATACCTTAACATTATGTCACACTACAGCTGTTTGACACGCACGAAAACAGATTAACATACCTACTTACTTACTTTAACGGCCTCCTAGCTCAGTGGGTAGTGACCCTGCCTACGAAGCAGGAGGCCCCGGGTTCAAATCCTGGTAGGGGCATTTTTTTGTGTGTTTATCACATATATTTGTTCCTGAGTTATGAATGTTTTCTATGATTATAAGTATTTATTTAGTTTAGTATTTCAGATTAGTTTTTATTTATATTTAAGTTTACTGTTAATGTACCAATTTATAATGCTTGAATAAATAAATTGTCGAGTATTTATCTATGAGTATATCTATATATAATACACGGTGCCCACGAGGAAAGGGAAGGGAAGATTTTAACAGTATATTCTAGATCCTATTTATAGACAAAAATGTCATATAAACATTTTTGAAATTCGCCTAGTTTCTTAGGACCCGGGAGGGACCCGGGGTATGTCCTTAAACTACGTCCGGACCTGGGTATGTCCTTAAACTACGTCCGGACCTGGGTATGTCCTTAAACTACGCCAAAAAGAGAGGTATGGGCACTGCGAATGGCATCTCGCTAAGTGTGGTAGGGCACGTTCAGCGAATGTCATCGCTCAAATCTGGAGCAGAGCCCGACTGGGGAAGTACCTCCACCTTACAGAAAACCACAGCCAAATAGCACTAGACCCTACTCATAGTGTTGTGTTCCTGCTGGTGAGTAAGGTTGCCAAAGAGCTCAAAGAGGACCCAGTGTGTTAACGATGAGGGACCTTCTTGTTCCTTTACTCGTCAACACAGTGAATCCTCCTTTTTGTAAAGGGTCGGCAACGCGCATGTGACTCCTTTGGAGTAGCAGGCGTCCATAGGTTACGGTAGCTGCTTACCATCAGGCGGGCCGTATGCTTGTTTGCCACCGTCGTGGTATAAAAAAAAAAAAAAAAAAAAGTTTCAGAGTTAATACCAATTTATAAAAAACTAGCTTTTGCCCGCGGCTTCGCTCGCGTTAAATTCGGGGTAACACGGTTCCCCTTTGCCCCCCGTAATGCTCCATACAAACTTCCACCCCCCATTTTAGGGAAGTGGGGGGTTAGAAAGAGACAAAAAGTAGCCTATGTCACTCTCCATCCCTTCAACTATCTCCACTTAAAAAATCACGTCAATTCGTTGCCCCGTTTTGCCGTGAAAGACGGACAAACAAACAAACACACACACTTTCCCATTTATAATATTAGTATGGATACACTTTTTATTATAACTCAGCACAAAACGCCTTTCTGATGGCGTTGTTGCCACTATTGGGCATAGTTTACACATCTTTATTGACAGATATCAAAGTGACAAGGAAAACTATGCAGCAACTAAATTTTTCAAAAAAAAAATGTACCAATTTCTTTTAGACGACAATTAATAACATTTACTTTTCATGTGCAAGAAACATTCAAAAAATAGAAAAAAAAGAATTTTTTTTTTTAAATTCGCGTAGTGGACCTAAAGTCACATAATATGTTTTCCTTCTTTTGGTCTCAGGAATGCCTGGTTATTTTTTTTCCCTTTCCTCGCGGGCACCTTGTATGTATCGTCGTCTAGTACCCACAACACAAGCCATATTGAGATTACCGTGGGTCTAGGTCGATTTGTGTAGGATTGTCCCATATTTTATTTTTTTATTTTTTACTTTGCTGGCTCAGTGACCTGAAATGGATCTTGGCCTCCGACACTTTCGCTATTCGTTCCTATCCTGTGCGATTCGGTGCCATTCGATCGCTTGAATGTCGCATAGGTCACATACCTCGACAATCTATTGAGACCAAGGCCTTCCGATTGGACATATGCGATAGTATAATTGTAAGTATACTGTCTCAGTGGAGAGCCCGGCACTCGAAGGCTCGATCAACGATTCGTTGAGCTTCCAAGGGTTTATTTAGCCGTATTCACCGACTCCCATATGTTTCACTTTGTTGGCTACGGGTGCGCTGCCTAGTCACCGTCGCTCCAGCGGCACTCACTTTACTATCAGGCACTTCCGGTAGTTTATTTTACCTAGGCTTTATATTAGTTACATAACAGTTTATAAATTTGACCGACATTCCGGATGGTTGCGTGAGAACAGCGGGCCGATTTTTGACAATCGAGCGCTCGATTTCAAAGAATTTAACCTCGAATATAATCACACACAACAGTCTGTCGCCATTATTTTCGCATGAAATTAATAGTATAAATAATCATGATTTTAAATTACTATCGCTGTTAGTTTTAAAACATCATTTCTTCGTTTTATTCAGAGTTTTAAATGTCACATTCGAGCGCTAGAATTTCAAAAATCAGCCCCTTGAGATGATATTAAAATTCATATTAAATAAATTAAAATAAGCTGAAAATAGATGTCATATACTTCAGAAAAAGAGACCAAACCCTCCGGTGTCCGAGGCCAGATTTGAACTGGCGTCTTCAGCTTTCGCGGCTGACGTCCTGACCACTAGACCACCCGGTCACGGCGGAACTTGACAAATTTTCTCATGTATATGCAATCTCTGAATTTGAAACGGCTAGGCACCGTTGACCATACTCTAAGGGCATGCGCAATACGTGCTTGCACCTCCTATCCGAATCTCTTACGTGATTCTGGTATAGCGAGAGAGATGGTCCTGCCATCTATGAATCTTGAAGCAAATCAAATTATTTTGTTCAATATTTTTTGATTTGCAATTTTTAAGTAGTTACACTACTATATATAAACTGAAAATAGATGTCATATACTTCAGAAAAAGTGACCAAACCCTCCGGTGTCCGAGGCCAGATTTGAACTGGCGTCTTCAGCTTTCGCGGCTGACGTCCTGACCACTAGACCACCCGGTCACGGCGGAACTTGACAAATTTTCTCATGTATATGCAATCTCTGAATTTGAAACGGCTAGGCACCGTTGACCATACTCTAAGGGCATGCGCAGTACGTGCTTGCACCTCCTATCCGAATCTCTTACGTTATTCTGGTATAGCAAGAGAGATGGTGCTGCCATCTATGAATCTTGAAGCAAATCAAATTATTTTGTTCAATATTTTTTGATTTGCAATTTTTAAGTAGTTACACTACTATATAACAAAAACAACAAAAACAAAATCGGATAGGCAAACCAAAATCTGCAGTAACAGTAAAAGTATTAAGCCGACAGTTATCCCTTTTTATTGGTTATGGTACTAGCATAAGAAAAAGAGTACAATGCTCTAAATAATAAACTGCTGAAACTTGCTGAACTATAACTTCATAATAACCAATCCTATTCCTATTTTTCTTCTTACCTTTCCTTTCTCATTTCATTTTTGAAGTGCCCATAACATAGCCAGTTTTACGGGTCAGAGTTACGGAGTCTAATTTAGCTTGTAATAGGCCTGAATAGCTCGCATTCCGGGCTAGGCTATTGGACGAATGCCTCTGTGCCAAATGCTCTTTCCACGTAAATATTCAAACCATGCACGAATGTGAATGACTATAATGTTTTCTATAAATTTATCGTCGTTTATTACCCTCCTTTTAGAGCTTCCGGTGAGGCTGGGGGCCGTATTCTAACTTTAAAATACGTATAGACACGATCCAACTTCAATACAACTTCAATGCATTAACTACGCACTATCTACGCACGCAACACAGCTAGCGCCTAAACATCTGAATCAGAAATTACAGACTGCTTGGAAATTATTACGATGCAACTCCAATACAACTACAATATTGGTTGATTAGTCGTTGTGTGTTGGAGTTATGTTTGAGATAGATTGTGTTTGTAATGTGTTGTTTATGTATATTAAAATTGGAATATGGCGCTAGGTCGATTTGTGTAAGATTGCTTTATAATATGTTTTTTCATTTGTTCTTAATGTACTTAATGACAAATTATTTGGCATGTTCGTTGAAATAATATAACAGCCGTATGTTTTCTCTTACATTTCAATATTATTTACTTGCCTCGACACATATGACCCTTATCTTCAATTTATATATTTATGTATTAACATAGATGGTCTCCAGCCTCCCTAGGCGCGATTATTTTGGACATTATTTGCTCCGTGTACGTAAATAATAAATACCGTTATTTGGTCATTATTGCCCTTCATAAAATTCTCGAGCGGTACATTGGGGAGACTCATTTGCCCAAGGGTAAATATTTATTATATTTTATCTAACTATTTCATCAAATAATCATTAAAATCTACCATGTTTATTATGTTATAGATAATGTTAGATTCGTTTGACTATTGCTACCCTAGTAGCGTCGATTTAATAGCCTGGATTAATTCTAGTAAGAATATTTCACGTATGTTTTTAAGTAGGTACAACGTGGTAACGCTAGCGTGATGGGCACCTTTGCGCCGGGGACAACTCGAGGGGGACTTTATTACTAGACTTAAGCTAGTCTTAAGTTATTTTATATATACAGTATTTTGTTGACTTATTGAATAAATGTTGTTTAGTTTATATTATAAACTAGCTGTGCCCGCGGCTCCGCCCGCGTGGAATTCGGTCTGTGTCAGTAAGCGGCTAATTCACCCCTAATTTCTCTCCCGCTACCCTGGAGGCGGAACTTGAAGTAAAGTTGACAGATGGATACGCTAGAGGACAGTAGTCCTAATAAAATATTTTACAATTACCACTAAATGAAACTGCACTCAAAAATGAATACTTTTTTTATCATATTTTTTTGCATGATTTAAACGACATAGAGAGTAGTAGGTGTATATCGGACGATACAGGACCACTTTTGTATTTATACGTTTATGTCCACGGCAAATATCATCCAAATCGATCCTCCCGTCAAATCAGTCGAAGCATTTCAAAAGGTCGTTTATTAAGGGATATTTGGCGGCGCCTCCGTCATTTTACTATTCGGCACTTCCTTTCACTATGAGTTTTTGACTGATAATTCAAAAACAGCTGAACCGATTTTATTCAATATAGTTTTTATTGAAAGTTCTTATCAGGCCTAATTATGTACAGAAGCATACACTGCTTTACCTACACACATATTGAAAATCCATTGAAACCATTAGAATGACCGCCATTACACCGCCATGACGAACCTTATTGCGCCGGCAGATTTTCATTACGTTACCTTAGGTAATGAATTTTCATACGTTTTTACCACACTGTCACAGATAATATATTGATGTTACGTTACTGGTTGTAATAATGGTGGTAATTACATACGGTTCCGAACGCGGAATAAAAGATTTATGATATGGGTGTAGATCAAGATATTTATTCTTCAATGTAAGCACATTACAATGCACTAATGAACGTCAGAGAAAAATAAAATACGTACTCACGCATCACACGTCGTGGAACACTCGATTGGAACGAAGTTATGTTTAATTTTATTTAATTTTTGACTTTTTCGTAAATTTTGTGGTTTTAATTTTGTTTGTATATTTTTGAAATTTAGAAATTTAGCCATTTTTGACATTTTCGACATTTTTGACTTTTTTTTAATTTTAGGTTCTAGACTTTTTTCACTTTGTCACTTCTCACTTTCACTTTTCACTACACTTCACTTTATTCTATTCTATATATTTTTTATTTCATTCCATTTTAAATACATGTTTCTCAATCGTATGGGTGTCGCGTTTTCGTGACGTGACGCATTATCGTGACGGTCACGTGACTTTTTTTCGTCTAGCCCCCCATCCGCAAACCGTCCGAGAAGGAACTTCGTTCCAAAACTACCACCGGTTCTAACCCTACACCTCTGGCCCAAGAAGTATTATGACCGAAAAGAAACTCGACGTGACTTATTTTTTCACAACAGTAATACATTATTAGATCTTAAACAAAAAAATTATGCGTAGTTCTTCAAGAAGACATATCAGAACAGCTTGAGAGACAGATAATGTACCTATTGTTTAATTATAAAGAAAAATAAATCCTAATCTGACTGCTTCACAAAACGTTTGATATGTTTTCCTACCTAAACGTTGTCCTATAAATGTTAGATGATTTTGTAGTAGTTTTTTGGTTTGGGCCATGCATCTTTGTCCGTCATATATAGTCCTCGAACCTGCAATAACCCTTTGACATTCATGACATTTTCAAATATTTCTTAAGAGCGGGTAAAGGTAAATTTAAAGCATCGTGGGGTAACATGTTATAAATATGAACACCTTAACCAAAAAATTACAAATTATTTCAATACCAAATTTCATCTAAATACGTACAGCGGTTATTGGTTGTTTCTTCCCCATGTAAACTTCCACCCCTTTTGAATCCGCTTAAGGGATAATTTCCGAGATAAACAGATAAACAGACAAAAATTCTAAAAATTGTTGGAACGTGTTCTGTTATCGATTCTAAGTATCTCCAGCCAACTTTTTTTCGAATATATTCCATGAACAGACTTTCGACCCTCTTCAGTTTTATTATATGTATAGATAGTTTTTATTGAAAGTACCTTTCAGGCTTCACTTCCATTATTTTTTTCAAATTTTTTGGACCTACGGTTCTAAAGAAAGAGGGGGGGGGGGCTTTTTTGAAGATGAAACTATCCTTTGTCCTTTCTCGAGACCCATACTATCCCTATACCAATTTTAATCTAAATCAGTTCAGCGGTAAAAAAATCCTCATACCAACTTCCAACCCCCTTTTAACTCCCACAAGGGTTTGAAAACTATTCTATGACGTTTCTCGAGACTCAAATTATCTCCATACTCATTTCTATCTAAATCGTTTCAGCAGTAAAAAATTCTCCATACAAACTTTTAACCCCATTTTTACCCCCACCAGGGTTGATTTTCGAGATTAAATTATATATTATCCTTTCCCGGGACTCAAACTATCTCTATACAAAATTTCATCAAAATCCGTTCAGCTGTTTTCACGTGATGCGCGGTCAAATAAACAGACAAACAGATAAACAGATAGACAGACAAACAGATAAACAGACAAATATTCTAAAAATTGTTGGAACGTGTTCTGTTATCGATTCTAAGTATCCCCAGCCAACTTTTTTTCGATTATCTTCCATGTACAGACTTTCGACCCTCTTCAGCTTTATTATATGTATAGATTGAAAACAAAGTAGGTACTACTATTAAATAGATTATTTACATCCGAATTTAAATAATTGTTGAATTTTTCAAGATCCTTTCATCACTGGGATCATATCATCTGATCTTAGAACAATGGAATAAACTATGAAACTGTTTATCTGATGACAATAGGACCAACTATCAAGCATACATCATAAAGAAAAAAAAAATATTTTTCCAATCGGTACAGCCGTCTTCGAATAATCGGTGAACATACATAAAAAAACAAAAAAAAACTACAAAGATTCCGACGAAATAACATTCTCCTTCGAAATCTTGAAGTCGGTTGAAAACACCCTGTCCTGTTTTTTTAATACATAAACAATACATTAAAAAAAAAATACAATCTATACACGACAAATAATCAAGTGTGACGTGACGCTGTCAGGAAAAATAAATTGTTTGTAAATAAATCAAAAATAATCCTTTAATCACACGAAAATAAGTGTTTTTTGCATCTAATCTTAGCGATAACAATGTTTGTGATTGTCAGCTATACATATATTTATCTAAGTTTTTCCATGAGCGCGCCCTCCAAAGTACTATGTCCACATTGTCCCGGCTCTTCCAAACTGTACGTTGCGCCCCGAGGCCTCAACATACATATAAACCGGATCCACCGGAATGATAGGTCACCACCTCCGCCCCTACTACCCGATGTAAGTAACACTACCATCAGCCACTCTCTCTCCGACATCGCAAAGCTAAAACGAACGATTCCAGTCCTAAAGCATATCCCGAAAGGTGCAAGACACATCGCCGCTGGCAAACTTAAGGACATCATCAACCGCTGCATAGATTCGAATGATGCTAACGATTGGTTCTCTCTGCTTTCTTTTGCCTTCTCTGCCCTCAGAGTTCCAGAATGCACCACACGGAAATCACTAACGACCAAAGTAAAAGAAAACATAAATAACCCCAACATAGAGAGCCCAAACGAAAATAGACCCAGAAATTTCTCAATTTATCGCTCCATAGAGAATAAGGTACACGATGGAGACCTGAGAGGGGCGGTGCGTCTTCTCCTCTCAGATTCAACACTCGCCCCTGACGACGCTAATACTGTGAGAGCCCTAGCTGAAAAACATCCAGTACCATCAAGACATCTCAATTATCCTCCAGATCCAGATATATCTAGTCCCCACTTACAAGCAACTGTCATCGATGTCACCACTGCCATAGCCTCGTTCCACAACGGTTCCGCTTCTGGGATGGATGGACTCCGACCACAACACCTGAAGGAGCTCACATCTCCTTCGGCAGGAGACAATGGATCAAAACTGTTAGAATCAATTACCCATCTCTGCAATTTTCTCTTGAGAGGCATGCTAAACCCCCAGATCACCCCCTACTTCTATGGGGCCTCCTTATGCGCTCTGATCAAAAAAGACGGGGGAGTGCGACCCATCGCAATAGGAAATACCTTTCGCCGACTCGTTGCGAAAATCGGGTGCCGAGCAGTCAAAGAAGACATGGCAGGTTACCTCCAGCCTCATCAAGTAGGAGTTGGTACTCCCCTAGGCTGCGAGGCCGCTATCCATGCATGCCGATCCTATACCAACAATCACGAAGACACCGATACCGTCATCGTAAAAGTAGATTTAAAGAACGCGTTCAACAGCGTCGAGAGAGACACGATGCTGAAGAACATAAAAGATCAAATTCCGTCTCTGTACCCATTCCTTTTCCAGTGCTACTCATCACCCAGCCATTTACTCTACAACGACTCTATGATATCGTCACAAGTCGGAGCCCAACAGGGTGACCCGCTCGGACCGCTGATCTTCTCCTTAGCTATCCAGAATATTATCAACACTCTAGACTCTCCATTAAACATATGGTATCTGGACGACGGCACCCTAGGAGGAAGACCTAACGTCGTATTAAGTGACCTGCAAAAACTCATCTCAACTCTCTCGAACATCGGCCTAGAAATTAACACCGCCAAATGCGAACTTTATACATGCGGACCCGTCGCTCATCAATCCATCCCCAATTTCACACACTTTCTTCCAAATTTAAAAATAATAGACAAAACATCCTTCACTCTTTTAGGCGCTCCAATTTTCCATGAAGGTATTAGCCCAGTCTTGAGTAGAAAAACTTCTAAATTAGCCGCATCACTACCCGATCTTCAGCAACTGTCAGCACACACATCCCTTTTGTTGCTGCGAAACTGTTTTTCTATGCCCCGTCTAACCTACACCCTCAGAACATCCCCCACATGGAACTTTCAACAAGAAATCCACAACTTCGATTGGACTCTTAAAAAGGGGCTGGAGAATATCCTAAATATAAACTGCAACGATACTCAGTGGATCCAGGCTACCCTCCCCGTCCGCCATGGCGGGTTAGGTATCCGGCGAGCTGAGGACATCGGACTGATCGCTTTTATCGCCTCTGCTCACTCTACTAAGCAACTTGTCACTCAGATCCTTCAATTTAATGGTGACAATGCTGTTATTCCATCATTAGACGAGGCCCTCACAGAGTGGTCAGTCCGATGCCCAAGCGGCGACTTGCCGAAAAACCCAAAAAGCCAACGCCAATGGGATGAAATTATTTGTAAAAAAACAATGGAAAACTTAATTAATAGCGCATCAGGTGCAGACACAGCCCGCCTCAAAGCTGCTATGACCCCTGAGTCAGGAGCCTGGCTGCATACACTCCTTGGTACTGGTAAACTCCTTGATAATGACTCCCTCAGAGTAGCAGCAGCCCTGAGACTCGGGTGCCAAGTCTG
Organism: Pammene aurita; assembly: GCA_947086415.1. Classification (NCBI taxonomy): domain Eukaryota; kingdom Metazoa; phylum Arthropoda; class Insecta; order Lepidoptera; family Tortricidae; genus Pammene; species Pammene aurita. The sequence goes on from OX352305.1 coordinate 31,725,315, forward strand.
CGAGCCTCACCCCTGTATTTGCGGAGCTGCAGTAGAGGCCAACGGCCACCATGGCTTAAGCTGCCAACGCGCCGCGGGAAGATTCCCGCGACACCACGCCATCAATGACCTCATACGACGCGCCTTGGTCTCGGCCAATATACCATGTATATTAGAACCCCAAGGCCTAAGCCGCACTGACGGCAAGAGGCCGGATGGACTCACACTGGTTCCATGGGTGAGAGGTCGCAGCCTACTCTGGGACGCAACTTGCGTCAGCACCTTTGCTCCCTCTCACCTAGCTAATACGACGCGTGCAGCAGGTGGCGCTGCTGAAGCCGCCGCCAAACTCAAGCACGCCAAGTACAGCAACCTGGAACCAGTGTATGAGTTCGTCCCGATAGCAGTAGAGACTGGTGGGCCCTGGTGTGCCGAGGCCAAAGCGTTTGTTGCGGCCCTAGCCCGACGGCTAAGAGACCGCGGAGCCGATCTCCGTTCTGGAGAGTACCTGGCGCAAAGAATATCCCTAGCCATACAACGCGGTAACTCCGCCAGTATACTAGTGTTAGCCATTTATATTTAATTTTATTATTAGGTAATTTGATTGATTTCCTTTGTACAACTTTGGCGGTATCAATATTCTTATATAAGAGGTAGTTTGACATTTTGTATCATTATGCTGTTGGATTTTGTGAAGTGAAGTTCAAGGAATAAAACTGTGATTTGTATTTGGAGTTGTTTTAATCTAGATAACAGTTCAGAAGTTGGAAACGAGTTCAAACACCCACAGGTAATCGAAATTTTGATTTTAAAACGAAGTTTTAGTTGCATGAGTTTGGCTTTCTTGACGTTAGTTATTTAACAATTCAAGTAAGATAATAAGTAATGGAAAACGTTATGAACCATTGTGGACATGATTGACAATACCGATTAAGGTTAGACTAAATAAATGCATGAGAAAATGTCATATTCACAAACGTAACCGTCAAAGAAGGAATTCGAATAATTTCTTATTTACGTACTTAAACTTAATTCTTTATACAATAAGTTACTTAGTGGTTATGTAACTGATTGTACGAGTAATTACCCAGTACATCAACAAAGGTAGCAATATTGTGTTATTTTGTTATGTTTTTTTTAAAGTTGTTATTAAATACTACCGCACAAGAAATAACGTTAGTGATAATCATAAATTAAATATAACTGACGCTTATTTTAATCATTAATGTGGAAATTTGTGAATTGAAAACAGTTATACTTGTTCAAATCGTTTAATTTCAGTATGGATGATAGAAGATTTGTACAGACGCCTCCGCTTCCAAGTGACAATCCCAATGGAGGCCAGGCGATGACACCACCAGCAGAAAATAGGCAAAGCAGACCTCGCGATCATGAGCGAGAGAGGCGCAGCCGGACCAGACGGAGTCGCTCCAGACGCAGCTGCGGGAGAAGTAGCCGCATCACTTCCGACGGGTCGAGGAGCAGCAGGCGCCGCAGCCGGTCACACTCGCGTCGTAGCCGGTCGCGCTTGCGCCGCAGCCCGCCGCACACGCATCGCAGCCTGACACGTGCGCGCCGCAGCCGCAGCCGCTCGCGCCGCAGCAGGACCCGCTCGCGCCGCAGCCGCAGCCGATCACAGTCGCGTCGAAACCGGCGCAGTCAAGCGAGGTATGGTGATAATGATTTGTTAGGTACTTTGAAAGATTTATTTCGAGCAGTTAGGACAGAGAACAGGTCAGAACATATTGAAAGATTTCCTGTAATGAATGTATTACCTGAATTTGATCCCGGAAATCGTAGCCAACCTATTGACGTTTGGTTAAATAAAGTAAATGAGACTGCTAGTATTTACAATTGGACAGAACGCCAGATCATTCACTATGCCCTCCCTAAATTAGCAGGGGTTGCTCAAAAGTGGTACCAAGGTTTGACGAGTTTAAAGCACACTTGGCGCGAATGGCAAGCTAAATTAAAAACAGCTTTTCCTAGCAAGGAAAATTACGGTTTGTTGTTAACGGAAATGCTTGAAAAGCGCGCGAAGTATGGGGATTCTTTAGAGGACTATTATTATGAAAAGGTTATGTTGCTTAATAGATGTAGAATCACAGGTACCGATGCAGTTGATTGTATTTTATTAGGGATCGATGACAGGGCAATTAAAACCAGCGCCGAAGCCGCCCAATTTACAGAGCCGGACAAGTTGTTAGTTTATTTACGTAGTCAGAAAACTACCAAGCCTAGAATTTTATCCCGACAGTTAAATGATAACAAACAAGTAAACAATAGGAGCTCTAAGCCAGATAATAAAGTTATTAAGTGTTTTAATTGCGGCGAGGATGGACATCCTCATTTTAAATGTAAACAACCAATTAAGAAATGCGAAAATTGTTCTAGATTTGGTCATGTTGCAGCAGATTGTAACATTAAGAAGAATTTAGATTTGAAGAATGAAAAATCTGTGAAATTAATATCATGACTAGGCATCTCTAACAGCAAGGATCAAAAATATTACAAAACTGCATTTGTAAACAAAGCTAGCCTATCGAGTTTTATAGACTTTGGTTGTGAGTGTACACTGATAAGAGAGTCCGATGCAAGTAATATTTTTGGTAATTGGTCTAAAGATAATTTACCTATTTTAAACGGTTTTCCGCATACTGCAGTTCAGGCAATAGGTAGAATTCTCGCAAATGTTGCAGTTGACGCCGCTGACGCCACCATAGAGATATTTATAGTACCTGATAGTTATTTAGATACATCCTTAATAATCGGACAATCATTTACTGAGTTGGATCACCTAGCTACTCATAAAACGAGTACTATTCTGACTTTTTCAAATAAATCTAAGGATGATGAATACAAATCTATTGCTTTGGTTATTAAAGATACTGTAATAATAAATGATATTACTGAGGTAGATTTTTATACGAAGCCATTTTACAATGGAAATATATATGTAGATTATAGTTTGATTACGCAGCCTGAAAAAGAATATGAAATAATACCTGGTTTGATTAGTGTGACAAATGGACATGGACGAGTACTTATTAAAGGTTTATTATCTAATGCATTCGAGTTAAAACAAGATAGTATTATTACTCGTGCGTGTATGGTAAAAGAAGCTCAGTCTTATACTATTAATCGCATAGATTTGAATTCAACATCTAACGCCGATGAAGAGATAACTTTGTCAAAAATTCAAGTAGATCAGGCTATAGGCGAGCAAGAGCTGAATGAACTAGTCAATTTGTTAAACGAACATCGCAAATGCTTCGCATTTAGTATCAAAGAATTAGGTTGTTGTAACTCTACATCTTTGAATATTCAATTAAATGATAAAACTCCGGTAGTATACCGCCCTTATCGCCTTTCTTATGCGGAAAGAGAAGTTGTTAGGGATATGGTTAGTGAACTAAAGGAGTCAGGGATTGTTAGTGAGTCCACATCTGATTATGCATCACCGATCATATTAGTAAGGAAAAAGACTGGAGGTTATCGTATGTGCATCGATTATAGAGCATTGAACAAAAAAACGATAAAGGAGCACTACCCTTTGCCCCGAATAGATGATCAATTGGATGGATTAGCGGGCTACTCATACTATACGACATTAGATCTGGCATCTGGTTATTACCAGATACCATTAGCTGACTCTTCAAAACATCTTACTACATTTATTACACCAGATGGGCATTACCAATTTAACAGAATGCCGTTTGGTTTGAGTAATGCACCGGCTAATTTTCAACGCACCATTAACAATATTTTAGGTAATGCTCGTTTTAAACACGCTTTTGCTTACATGGATGACATAATCATACCATCTAAAGATGTACAAGATGGTTTAGATAAATTAAGACTCACATTGCAATTATTTAATGACGCAGGTATGACTTTAAATTTAGACAAATGTAATTTCTTTAAGAAATCAATTGAGTATTTAGGATTCGAAGTTGATCGAAACGGTATAAGACCGGGAGAGAAAAAGATCCAAGCAGTAAAAGACTTTCCTCGTCCTACTGATCAGCATAAAATAAGACAATTCTTAGGATTAGCCAGTTTCTTTCGGCGGTTTGTGAAAAATTTCTCTATTATTGCGAGACCACTAACTCAACTATTAAAGAAAGATTCTAAATTCACGTGGGGTGAACAAGAAGAAAATGCATTTAATCGGCTTAAAAGTGATTTAACAGACAGACCTATTCTTGCTTTTTTCAATCCCTCATATGAAATAGAGTTACACACTGACGCGTCTAAACTTGGAGTGGCGGGAATTTTATTACAAAGAAAAGATAAATCAAAACCGTTTGAAGCTGTTGCATACTACAGCAGACAAACCTCCCCCGAAGAGATGCATTTTACTTCATACGACTTGGAGACGCTAGCTGTAGTATCGTCATTACAACGATTTCGAGTTTATTTACTTGGGATACATTTCACCATCGTCACAGATTGTAATTCGTTGAGAGCCACATTTGAGAAAAAGGATGTTATATCTAGAGTTGCGCGTTGGTGGAATGTAATCCAGGAGTATGACTTTACAATCAATTACAAACCAGGTAAATCGATGGCTCACGTAGATGCGTTGAGTCGCAATCCCGTTAATGAAGTGTCCTTTAAAGTTAAAAACATAACAGTTGACTGGATAGCCACAGTACAACAAAATGACCCCGAAATTCAGCGTTGTGCTAGTATACTTAAAGATAATCAAACTAATAATATAATTGAAATAACGAAGAATTTTGTTGTAAAAAAGGGTTTATTATATAGAGTTACTAGTGATGGGAATCGATGGGTTGTGCCTAAAGGTGTAAGATGGCAAGTAATGAAAAGTAACCATGACGATTTAGGCCACTTTAGCTTTGATAAGACATATGATAAAATTAAATCCACGTACTGGTTCCCCAAAATGAGAAAATTTATTAGGAAATACGTTGAGTCTTGTTTAGAATGCGCTCATGCTAAAGTTCCTGTCGCTAAAAAGGCTGGGAAATTACATCCAATAGAGAAAATAGCTGAACCCTTTCACACGGTCCATATTGACCATTTAGGGCCATTTGTCAAAAGTAAACACAAAAATACTCATATTTTATTAATAATAGATGCGTTTACGAAGTTTATTGTTATTACTCCTGTCAAAAATACAAAAACAGCTAGTAGTATTAAAGCATTAACTGCTTGTTTTCATACATTTGGAGTGCCAAAAAGAATTATTTCAGATAGAGGCACCTCATTCACTTCTCGCAAATTTAAGGAATTTTTTAAATGATTTAGGTGTTAAACATATACTTAATGCCGTTTGTACCCCAAGAGCCAATGGACAGGTAGAAAGGTACAATAGGACCTTACTAGCTGCAATGACGGCGTGTAACGTAGGAAAATCCGAACGAGTATGGGATGATAGCATATCTAAAATCCAGTGGGGTATGAATAATACTTTGAATAAGGGGATTGGTAAGACACCTGCACAGGCTTTGTTTGGCACGGAATTGTCGGGTATGTCAGATGCATTATTGCGGTTAGGAGTAGCTTTAGATGAAGATAGTCTAGAAAGGGATACAATTAGAGAGGAAATTACGGAACACATAGAAATTGACCAACAGAAGCAAAAGGATAGATATGATAGAAAAAGAAAACATGTCGAATATAAGGTTGGTGATTTAGTAAGAATTGAGAGAGAGATACAGTCTACCGGTAATAGTAAAAAGTTGATTCCAAAAGTAAGAGGTCCATACCGCATAAGTCGTGTATTAGGGTATGACAGATATGAAGTTGAGGATACGCCACTATCCAAGAAGGGTAATAGGCCATTTAAAAGTATATTTGCAGTGGATAAAATTCATTCTTGGTTAGTATTTGAGAGATCTGACGGTCAAAGTGACAATGAAAATAATTCTAGTGAAAACTATCTTGAAGTAGAATCTCAAATGTCTGAATGATTTGAGAAAAGAATATTAGTATGTACGTGGGAAATATGAAAGAGGTTTCCATGTATTCGATCTGATTGACACATTTAAACGGAGAAGAGCTTTTGGATTGGACAAATGAACAAATAATTCATCTGATAATACATGGAAAATATGTAGGAGGTTTCCATGTGTTAAATTGATTAGGGTATTAGAAATATGTATGAGGTTCTAATACCCAACTGAACTAACAATAATATTGAATATATGTATGAGGATTCAATATTTAAATGATGTGATTTTGTTGATAGTATTATGATAAATAATAATTTAAAAACAAAATGAAACTTAGTAAAAAAAAAAACATGATTGATTGATGATACATGGATTGTTAACAAGTCATTTATATTTAATTAATATAATAATGTAATACCAGATGCACCTGATTAACAATATACCGAGTTAAATATGAATGTGAGTTTAGATTCAGTTTTAATGAATTATTAAAAATTTAATTGTATTATTCACGTTTAACAGTTGGCCATCTTGTTACGTTTTACTACCGCATACTGATCAGAGCTACTTTTCTTAATATTTTACAATTAATTCCCGGGACGGAAATTTATTCAGGACGGCCGAATGTTAGCCATTTATATTTAATTTTATTATTAGGTAATTTGATTGATTTCCTTTGTACAACTTTGGCGGTATCAATATTCTTATATAAGAGGTAGTTTGACATTTTGTATCATTATGCTGTTGGATTTTGTGAAGTGAAGTTCAAGGAATAAAACTGTGATTTGTATTTGGAGTTGTTTTAATCTAGATAACACTAGGGACCTTTGCTCCGGGCACTCACCGGAACGAGTTTAGTTTTTAATTTAGTTTATTTTTAATATAGTTTTCTTTGTAATTTTATGTACTATAGTTTACTGTTGTAAATAAATGCCTTTAGTTTATTGGCTAGTCAAATAGTGACTTTGTGGACGTAAAATAATCCTAATCTGTGAAAGAGTAGCGTTAAAATAAGCTATAAACCATTGCAAATAAATAATCAACTAATATTGAAGTTGTATTGGACTCACATTGGAATAAGTTTCAAGCTAATTCTGATATTTCTGAATCAGGCGTTTAGGCGCTAGCTGTATTGCGTAATTATAGTTATATTGAAGTTGGATTGTGTCTAAACGTATTTTAAAGTTAGAATACGGCCCCTGTCCGGTGCGGCGTCAAGTGTCGCTTATTAACCTTAAGACTGCGTCGACCGTCCAGTGGCGCCCTCTTTGGGGGGATTGTATTTCCTAATAAACTAATCAATTTCTGTATAATCCATCATATCATGTTGTAGTCCTACTAATTCCGCAACTTATGATCTATGTGATACAGTTTTATATTACTTACTTTTGGCTTCATCACCTAAACGGAAAAAAGTGGCCACCATTTGCCGTTTAGGTAATGAAGCACAAAATACGCAAAATGAAACTATGTGATAAAGATAAAAAGTTGCGTAATCAGTAGGACTACAACTTAACACTGAGGGATTATACATATGTAAATTGATTCGTTTATTAGGAAATACAATCCCCCCAATGAGGGTGCCACTGGACGGTCGACACAGTCTTAAAAACAGCGGTTTAGTAGTCAAACTTGATATAAATTATTTTAATGTTTTTAATGAGGATAATTATTTATTTATCGTATGGCTACATATGTCACTGGACATAGATAGGCGTTTCTTCTCCCAGGTAGTGGGAAAGCAGATGATGAAGAAAATCCAGTGAGTGCTGCGAGGTCCAGATGGGACAGTGCAGCTGCCAAGTTTGTTACTCTTTTAGCACCACCCAGGGATCACGTGTAGGGTTGTTTAAGGTGTTTCCTACGGACGCAGAGTAACATTGATCCCATATGATGATGATCCCATATGATATTGATGAGGATATTGATTTCAATTAAGATTAAAATACAAACTTTGGTATGCACAGGGTTGTCAGCAATACTAAGCCGCAATGATTCAAAGCGGGCTGTTTGCTTTGTGTTAGCAGAGGCAGCCCTGCGTGCCTTCTACGTGAGCCCCTGTATTATCCACGGTCGTACGGTAAAGTGAGGTAAGTCTTGAAAATATATTCTTAAATTTGACCTAACCCTAAAACAATTAAAATACTATAAAAGTTTAATATCTTCAAGCATTAAGAATGCTATCTGAACCAGCCCGTACCGCACTGTTGCTCGTCGTGTTCCCGACTGCCGGCCTGCATCCGGCACGGCGTGACGCGCGTTGCGCGCGCTTGGACAGAGCTTGAAGTCTCACGAAAGTTTAAAAACAATTAAAATACTCTTAAAGCAAAAAGAAAGTTAGGTAAATAGTGTATTACTTATTTTATGGTAAGTAGATATATGTATTCTGAAAAACTTAAATTATGTGCAATTTAGCAGGCATTCAAGTTAAGCGGTTGGTCATTATATGTTGAGTTCTATTCCAATAAGTCAAAGTTGTAGTAGTAGTAGTAGTATAACACTTTATTGTACAACAAAGAATTATACAACAGAAAGAATACAACAGTTGTTTTCAAATTATATAAATATTAATAGCAATTTCATAATTTTACCATACTTTAAACAGGGCCACTATTTAATCGTGAGGTCACATTTGCCGGCCATTTTGTTGGGAGCCGTTTTGAGAAAAAAATGCAAATCTCAGACTTTAAGTCTAATTTCTGACTTGTGTGATGCTTTAAAGCAATTGGCCCCATATATACATTTGATCATCCTAACAAAACGAATCGATTGATACCATACATGAAAATAATTTTAAACAAAAAAGAACCGACTTCACTTAGCCTCCACCTTTCCAAAAGCACATACTCGAGCCGAGCTGCTGTAAAAAATACTCAAATCACTATAGGTGTGCCTATAAAAGTTGAAGAGTTACCTCGATTTCTCCAGGATCCCATCATCAGATCCTGACTTGGTTACAATGGAACCAACTGTGAAGTATACTCTTTCAAACAAAAAAAGAATTTTCCAAATCGGTCCAGCCGTCTTCAAATAATCGGTGAACATAGTACATAAAAAAAAATAGCAAAAACAAAGATCCCGATGAATTGATAACCTCCTCCTTCGAAATCTTGAAGTCAGTCGGTTGAAAAATCATCATGCCTATTGGGTGTCGGAGTAGTCGGTATAAGTTTACAGAGCCACTAGTTTAGGTATCCATCTTCCCATTTCACCTTAAAATTGTAAATCCTTACTTACCACAATTAATATGACGATGTACACTATCTTCTAATGTACACATAATAGTTAATAAAGCTGTGCTAGACCGTGACGTGTTTAGTTTAGTAGTTAGGCGAGTTACTTACCTCATAGCAATATTGCTCCTTATCTAGTTAGCTTATTGTTAAACCGTGTGTTACCCATTGCTTATAAAATTATTTAATTAAGTATTTAATGATGTCCATATTACATGTAGGCACCGAACATACTTACCTAGTATTACTTATATATTTAAATTATTAAAAAATAACTCGAAATAATATTAGAGTTGCAAAATAATACAAGGCTTTTGTATTTATTTAGCTAAATGTGTATCAATTATTGGGATTTGAAGTTAAGCTTGAGGTTTTATAGAATCACTAGCATTTGTCATACTTGATAATCATACTCTGATACAATTTACGAATATCATTACCACATTTCACCCTTACATAAAATGTTACGTATTCAACTAAAAGGTACTTACTTCATTGTCGGTTGTCGATGAGGCGCTACTGTAATGAAAAAATGTAGCGGGTTTGAACTCTGTACCTACGCAATGTTGGTCTGAACTGAAATGGTTATCTCCGAACCAAATACTCTCAACAAATATCGTCGAATTTTACGGTTACAATCTGCTCTAGGAGTGATGATGTTGCGAAATATAATTTTAGTAAAATGTGTCTGTAACATTTCTTTCAGAAAATTTTTAATCAATTATGTCACTTTCATAAGTAGAAATGTTACACAGATAAGGAAATGTATGAAATGTTTCAGAAATTGCCCATCTCTATCAACAACCGACAATAAGGTACCTTTGTTTTTGAAAACATCACAATAAAAAAATATTACCTAGGTCATATTTTCGTGAAATGCCTGCATTAGTTACGTATCGGCAACTAGGAAAAACAATCAAAAAGAAACCCGGAACACAAGGAAACCTGTTAAGGACTTCAAAAGAATCGCATTTATCATAGTGCTGGCAAATATGGCCCCGTCATTCAGGGAGCATTGGCCTGGAAACCTGAAACTACGATGTTAGTGACCCTCAGCTTCGTTTTCAATGAAGAAACAATTCGTTACGTAAATTGTCTATTGTAAGCATTGAGTAACAGAAGATGACATTCCTAAGAAATTCTTTGTATCAAAAGATGTAGTGAAAATCACTACAAGTTTATACCACTCTTTGCTTCAGTCACAGCTGTCAACCGCCAAACATGGCACACAAAATTTGTTTTAGTATATATATAATAAAATTAATAAACCAATGATTGTAAGTAGTAAATTCTACTATTTTCAACGACCACCATCAACAACACCTCAGACTTTTTTCAATCAGTTTAGCCATCTTTGAGAAAACTCTGTTAACACATTCAACGCCACCCAGTGCTACGCGCTACGCTTGTAGCCCGTAGCCACGTATTCGTTGTATGTAGCTCGTAGTAGCTACGAAGAGAGAACCCGACAGTCGGGTTCTCGGTGCTAAATGTGTTAAGGATCACACACAACGATGTAATCACAATTATATTAATAGTGTTAGCAATATGGCCCGTCAATAGGTCCGGCGGACAAAGCCGTGCGTATATGGCGAGCTATCAAGGGAGCGTTGGTGTGAAAACCTAAAACTACAATACTAGCGACCGTTAGTTTTGGTCTGTATAAGAAAAGTTATACCTAATTGTTTTGATACATATATACATATATTTGTAAGTGATTTCCACCTCACTACTTTAGGTAGTGAATTACTTTATTGCGCAAAACAAGTACATGACCAACAAAAATATTAAGAAAATTAAAGTTATTTATAAATTAAAACTACTAAAGCTAAACATAACGTCGGCAACGCGCATGTGACTCCTTTGGAGTTGCAGGCGTCCATAGGTTACGGTAGCTGCTTACCATCAGGCAGGCCGTATGCTTGTTTGCCACCGTCGTGGTATAAAAAAAAAAAAAAAAAAACATAACTAGAAAAAATAAAAATACCTAAAACAAACCTTGGCTTCAAATTCTTGGCAGGGTGCCCATCACGCAGCAGCATTCCCGCGTTGTATTGAAATGTCAAGCCTTTGTGCGAGAAAGCTGCCCGCTCGAGGGTCCCCCGTTGCTTCCCACAGCCGCTTGCTGAGCTCCTTGTTGAGCCCACGCGCACCCCTGCCCCACGGACCTATGTCTCGACACCAAAAGCTACAAATTCGTAGTTGGTGCCGAGACAGCTATATTTATTAATAAGGTAGTAGTCTTTTGTGAGAGCGATGAGAGAAATTGATTCTCATATAAAGGTTTTTACATATCCTTTTTTTTCAATATATAGTTTTTTTATTAGGGTTTTTTTATTAATATGCTGAGTCTTCTAGTGTAATTCACAGTATTTTATTGCAGTACTAGCTTTTGCCCTCGGCTTCGCTCGCGTTAAATTCGGGGTAACACGGTTCCCTTTTCCTGATTGCCCCCGGAATGCTCCATACAAACTTCCACCCCCCATTTTAGGGAAGTGGGGGGTTAAAAAGAGACAAAAAGTAGCCTATGTCACTCTCCATCCCTTCAACTATCTCCACTTAAAAAATCACGTCAATTCGTCGCCCCGTTTTGCCGTGAAAGACGGACAAACAAACAAACAAACAAACACACACATACACTTTCCCATTTATAATATTAGTATGGAAGTATGGATTCATCATACATTTGTATAAAATGACTGAAGAATGAATGAATGAAGTAAAATATGCAATCTACAAACTAACCTCTATCGCTTATTCTCCATATGCTCATACAAAAAAACACGAATGTGATATTATATCATATACTATTGGCCGGTACTGTACACTGTACGTATGTCCCCGTCATCCAGGGAGCGTTGGCCTGGAAACCTGTACTAAAACTACGATGCTATTGACCGGCAATGACCGCCAGCCAGGATTAGATGAAAATGTTGTAACTATTCTTCGATAGGTTTAGTTTCCGTAGTCAGGACTAATTTTGAGTGTTTTTGGAGTTGAAAGGGTTAGTGAAACAAGGGCCAAATGCATATAAAATATCCTACAAGTTTTACAGTACGTATAGTATAAGTCAGTAAGGGAGGTATAATCGCTAAAGAGCTATCTTTCCCAGGAAACCTTTGGGCAGCAAAGCTGTTGCAATTTTAATAGAATTGAATTCGTATACCTACAGGGCAGGGTGATTCAGGAGACGTGAGCAGGAACCACATTTTTTTTTACCTTTTTGTTACGTAGAAAATTCATTCCCTGTTATCTTGGTCACCCTTCATAAACAAATCAATAAAGATAAAACCTCTTTAACAATTATGACAGCACTTTAATTATGAAAAAACATAATTGTCAAATTAAGAACGATAAGATACGATGTTTCCAAAGTAATCAGATATCAATATGACACATATCACAGAAAAACAAGAGAGTATCAGTACTCGACGGAGTATTCTAATTGTAGAGTGACCATGCGTGTCGTAAACAATTTAAAACTTTTTATTTTTTACTTGATTTTATTTTAGCAATTACACTGGTATGAAACAATAGCTTGTTATTAACCTGAATCCGTAGTGTTAATCCTGTTCATGTCTACTGAATCACGCTGCATACATACATATTTTTTCTTTTTGGATGATTTCGTTGCAAGTTTTTATAAATGTCTATTACTGGGCAAAGGTTTCTGCTCTTCTTTTCCATTCAATCTTTTCCATAATATGTATATTTCCACCATACCAAGGAAAATCTATCCAGGTCATACCACCATCTCATTTTCGGGCAAGCAAAATATTGTAAAAATTCTCAGCTATATGCCCTTTCAAAGGCTCTCAACCTAAATAGCTAAAGTTGCGGCCTTATTGAAAATAATGTGGAGGAAAATTGGGCCATATGTTACATAGCTACTCGTACGCATTATTTAACCTTTCGACGCTAGGGTTTATTTATCTGCAAATTAACACAGTTCGATCATAGCTGAATTAAAACTTGGTATAAATTATCCGCTTTTACCTAAAAGTAAATGTTGATTTTTGCTGTAAATATATTCACATTCCTATTATAGAACAAGAGCCTTTTTGCATTGCAGCACCGCTATTTCGTGTTCCCCTAGTGAAGACGTAACTAACTATATATAAATATATATACAGTGTGTTTTTTTTAAGTGGGACAGTATGGGGAAATCCTAAAGTATAAGAGATACAGGGAAACTGTCTTAGGAAACATTAAGTACTTTTTTGTGAAAAAAAAATTGGTATAGTCAAAGTTTTGGTCAAGTGTGAGTTGTCCCTAAAAATGATTAATTTTGATGAAATTATTTTTTGACGCACATCTACTCAGTTTCATGAGGGGATCATTTTATTGTATGGGAAGAAAAAAATCGGGACAGCAGAAGTTAGTCAAATTTAAGAAAATCGTTTTCATTATTACAACCCGTGTAAATTGCCTACCACTGCCCACTGCAAGGTTTTTATTAAAAAAAATAAATATTGCCTATTCCAGTTTTACATTTGAATTTGGAACACTTTATTTGGTTTAAAAAGGATTAAAATACTTTAAGGTATTTTTACGCGAGCACCTTACCTTACAAATCTAATTTAAAAAAAAATCAAATTTTAAATTTGGAACTTCTTGAAACAAACAGTATTTTACTTGATATTTCATTGTTTAAAGTTTACATTATGTTAAGTTTTCGTCATGGAATTACCAAACTCGCATAAAGTAGATTTAATTGAAGCGTATTTTGTAAATTATCGTAGCTCTGTGAATGCGTTACAGTGGTATCGGGAACGTTATCCGGACCGCGATCAACCGGACCGCAAAATTTTTGACAAACTGGTGAAAAATTTAAGAAAGGAAGGCTGTTTTACACCAAAACGGAAGAGACGAGCCACAGTAATAAATGAATTTACAACTATCGCAATCTTAGGATATTTTGAAGCCTACCCAAAAGCCTCATTGAGGGAAGCTGCTAACAATATCGGTGTGCATAAATCTACAGTACGAAAGGTATTGAAGGCTTACAAGTACAAGTGTTACATAGAAGGTCATCTTGTACAAGCATTGCTTCCAGGAGACACTGACCGGAGATTAGCATTTTGCCAGTGGTTTGTAGCATGCTCGATTAGAAACCCGTCTTTTCCAAGCCGGATTATTTGGACAGATGAATGCAATTTTTCAAACAATGGCATGTACAATAGAAAAAATAATCATTTTTGGGCACGTACAAACCCCTTCCAAACTACGGCAACCCATAACCAGGAGTGCGATTTTTGAATCTCACCAAGTGACTAATTCTCACCGATGTGAGTGATTTCCGATAGTAAATCACTCACATCGGTGAGAATTAGTCACTTGGTGAGATTCAAAAATCGCACTCCAGGTCCGCTTTTCCTTTAATTGTTGGTGTGCAATATTAGATAATAAAATCTTTGCCATTAAAATTTACCATGGAACATTGAATAGTCAAAAATATCAGGAAATATTAAACATGGCTGTGGATTTAGTAGATATGGCAATTCCATTAAATAATTTGAATAATATCATCTACCAACAAGACGGCGCCCCTGCCCACAATAGTATCGATACTAAACAGTTTTTAAATGAACATTTTCTTGATCGCTGGATGGGCACAAATGGCCCTATTAAATGGCCACCACGTTCACCAGATTTAACACCGTTGGATTTTTTCATTTGGGGGTACCTTAAAGGTCGAATTTATGCAGATACTTACAACTCGGTACAAGAGTTAAAAGACGCAGTGCATTATCATTTGAACAACATACATCACAACGCCTTGTCTAAAGCAACCAGAGGTGTTCTGAAACGCGCTCGTGCCTGCATTCGACAAGAGGGAGGCCACTTTGAACATTAATTTAATGTAAAATTATTTTATTAAATTTACCTAACTTCTGCTGTCCCGATTTTTTTCTTCCCATACAATAAAATGATCCCCTCATGAAACTGAGTAGATGTGCATCAAAAAAAAATTTCATCAAAATTAATCATTTTTAGGGACAACTCACACTTGACCAAAATTTTGACTATACCAATTTTTTTTTCACAAAAAAGTACTTAATGTTTCCTAAGACAGTTTCCCTGTATCTCTTATACTTTAGGATTTCCCCATACTGTCCCACTTAAAAAAAACACACTGTATATCATCTAGGAGACTTATCGAACTAGGTTTAGTGTCATGGGCTCTTATACTATTAGTTACTTACTTTAAGTTATGTTCAAATACCAGGAGCCCTATTTGAAAAGTATAAAACAAAATGGTTCTTCTATTGGTTTTCTTTTAATTTGATATTAAACATGGACTTGTGAAAGGTGACGTTTGCCTTATTCAGATCGGCCGTCTTGTAATTAATTGGTTATCAAGTGCATGTCAAATAAATGTCAAAAATACGTCAATATCGTATTAGCGATATTGATTGTCGACATCTATTAGAGTCCCTTTCTTTAAAAACCAATAAACACAAAACCCAAGGACCAGGAAGCAGAATAATTTAACCGATGTTTAGCATTCACAACACCCTGAACCGCTGGGGGATAAAATTTAAGCTTTATTGAGTAGGTAAAATATATTGTCTTGAGGGCCCATAATACATGTAACTCTTAAATACTTACGGCTTTTAAAATCTGTCTTTTGCCGCGTCTTTAATATAACAATGATTTAAACAGCATTCTACTTTCTATTCTATTGCATTACTTAAGCCCTTTCCGTATTAAGCTGGCAACATAGCCTGTAGCATCAGGTATGATCACCGATCTATCGCATCCAAGTTGGCCTTTCAACTCAACTTTTTACCATTTTAATTTAAACCTTATTACAAAATTATAAGGTTATTAATTGTGTGTAAGACGTTAATATTTAGTTTATCTAAAGGTGCTACAGGGATCCTTCATAAATCAGATGGCGACCATATTTCATCGTATGATTTAATAGCAGGGTTTACTCGAGCACGTGGAAGTTACAATTTAGTGAACGGTTCGGACGCTATTTTATTATTTGTACGAAATTGGAAGATTTTGGAGATCGAAATATCACGTAGAACCTTAGAGAATTCAACCAACCGGAGTCGCCATTGACAGGCGTTCCCCTCTGCCGAAAACATATGACCAGTGGTAATAATCATTGTACAGACTGACGTTTATCTGACGTGGCTATTTGTCCGAATAGTCATACATTTGACGTTCCCCTCCCACGACAGACTTTTTTGTATAGAAAATGTCAGACATGGCTACTCCGGGTTGAATTCTCTAAGCGTAGAACACATACAAAAATGTAGGTATCATTGATTTATTATGTATGTGACATCTAGGACAAATTTTGTGCGCCATGTTTGGCGGTTGACAGCTATGAGAGAATCAAAGAGTAGAGACTTCTAGTGATTTTCACTACAACTTTTGGTTCAAAGAATTTCTTAGGCATGTCATCTCCTGTTACTCAATGGTAGTTATACTTTTTAAGAAATCCGGCAGGAAAAGCTGTTGTATAACATTGAGGCTTAGAAGTCTTACTATTTAGTAGTATACAAAGTATTTTAAGTAGGGTAATTGTTCTAGTTTCCCGTCCAGGGGGGTGATTTTTGAGATTCGAGCGATCGAATATGACATTTAAAACTCTGAATAAAACGAAGAGATTATGTTTTAAAAATAACAGCGATAGTAATTTAATATCATGATTATTTTTACTATTAATTTCATGCGTAAATAATGGCCACACACTTTTGTGTGCGATTATATTCGAGGTTCAATTCTTTGAATTCGAGCGCTCGATTGTCAAAGTGATTTTTGAGATTCGAGCGATCGAATATGACATTTAAAACTCTGAATAAAACGAAGAGATTATGTTTTAAAAATAACAGCGATAGTAATTTAATATCATGATTATTTTTACTATTAATTTCATGCGTAAATAATGGCCACACACTTTTGTGTGCGATTATATTCGAGGTTCAATTCTTTGAATTCGAGCGCTCGATTGTCAAAAATCGTCCCCCAGGTCGAGTTTACCGTCCACTTGATTAAACTGCTGCAAATAAATGGGAAAAACTTTTTAAGGGCAACATAGTTTATATTTATCGTTTATTCTTTAGTAAATTTTTAATTTTAAGCTTTTATTTTGGGAAAAACTTGAAGATTAACATATAAATAAGTATGGACGGAAAACTGACAAGAGTGGACGAAAACTAGCACAATCACCCTATGTAATGAGGGGTATCTTTTTATGGGCTTTTTATTAATATGAAATAAGGATGAAAAAATAAGGATGGCTGCATATACATTGTTGCCAGACCACCATTATAGACTGTCATCAGTTAAGTGAGGAGAGGAGATCTAAAATGTTGAGGGATTTGTGATAGTTTTCCGATGAAAAAGCACTGATCTAAAACATGCTTGTAAATATACAGGTTGTCTTTTACGTGATTTATACCACGACGGTGGCAAACAAACATACGGCCCGCCTGATGGTAAGCAGCGACCGTAACCTATGGACGCCTGCAACTCCAAAGGAGACACATGCGCGTTGCCGACCCTTTACAAAAAGGAGGATTCACTGTGTTGATGGCTAAAGGAACAAGAAGGTCCCTCATCGTCAACACACTGGGTCCTCTTTGAGCTCTTTGGCAACCTTACTCACCAGCAGGAACACAACACTATGAGTAGGGTCTAGTGCTATTTGGGTGTGGTTTTCTGTAAGGTGGAGGTACTTCCCCAGTCGGGCTCTGCTCCAGATTTGAGCGAGATGACATTCGCTGAACGTGCCCTACCACACTTAGCGCGATGCCATTCGCAGTGCCCATACTTCTCTTTTTGGCGTAGTTTAAGGACATACCCCGGGTCCAAAACGTGATAACAAACGTGATATGTGGTTATATGAACAAGAATTACACTGACATTCAATTTTCGTTTCTAAATGAGGCCGTCGTATGTTGCAAGTTTCTCATTTTCCAGCTCAGATAGAACAACGGAGAGTCAGGTGTGGTCTACGTGCACAGAGTTTATTGAAGCTAAAAATATGATGCATATTGTGTTAAAAATAAATATTTATTTATCGTATGGCTACATGTCACTGGATATAGATAGGCATTTCTTATCTGGGGTAGTAGTAGTAGTGGGAAAGCAGATGATGAAGAAAATCCAGTGAGTGCTGCGAGGTCCAGATGGGACAGTGCAGCTGCCAAGTTTGTTACTCTTTTAGCACCACCCAGGGATCACGTGTAGAGTTGTCTAAGGTGTTTCCTACGGACGCAGAGTAACATTGATCCCCAGGAAAATAAGTGAAAGCGCCGAACTCTGAGAATGATTAAAAGAATCCTGCTTGGTCGGGGTTTTGAACAGGCACTAAAACGATTTTTTTTTTCTATTTATTAATAAAGCATTATTAATAGAGCATTAAACAATAACGGCCTCCTAGCCCAGTCGGTAGTGACACTGCCTACGAAGCAGGAGGTCCTGGGTTCGAATCTTGGCAAGGGCATTTATTTGTGTGTTAATCACAGATATTTGTACCTGAGTTATGAATGTTTTCTACGCATTTAAGTATTTACCTATATCTATTTATTATATATATCATCGTCTAGTACCCACAACACAAGCCTTATTGAGCTTACTGTGGGACTAGGTCGGTTTGTGTAAGATTGTCCCATAATATTTATTTATTATTTATTATTTTTCTTGGTTTGAATGTTGCTAATTCACGCCGCAGTGCGCATCAACCATCATAAACTAAACAAATCGCCTAACAAGGAGTTCCGCTATGGTTACCGCTGATGATATCCACCTTAACCAATTTGAGCTCTCCAATAGCAAATGCCCCAGATACTATGAAATAAGAGAGAGGGTACTGCGAATGTCATCTCGCTATGTGTGGTAGGTCACAGCACAGCGAATGTCATCTCGCACAAATCTGGAGCAGAGCCCGACTGGGGAAGTACCTTACAGAAAACCACAGCGAAATAGCACTAGACCCTACTCAGTGTTGTGTTCCTGCTGGTGAGTAAGGTCGCTAAAGAGCTCACAGAGGACTCAAACTGGCCAAGTCAAATGTAACCTACTTTAAGATCTCACATTTTTAAATAACAGCAATTGTTATAGGTATCCAATAAAGCAAAAAAATAGAGTTTAACTTGTTCATAATGTTATTTTGTTCCTATAAATACATATTTGGATTTTGCATAGAACTTGGCACTCATTTAGATCTCCATTCTTTTTGCGGCGAAGCCCACAGCCAAGCATGATTTTTATATTGAACTTGGCTCTCCTTTTTTAAATTTATGTTTTTGGTGGGATATCATTACTTTTTGTAAAGAAAACTAGGCACGTATTGAGATAACTAGTTTCAAATATCTGCTTGTAACGGTTCCAACGATACAATAAAAAAAAAATTGTATGGGGACCCCCCTATTTTTTAACTTTTTTTTATTTTTAGATTTTTTTCTACGCTTACACACAATTACCGAGCTGGATTCCAAATTTCATCCTTCTAGGTCATCTGGAAGTATGTCATATGTCAGTCAGTCAGTCAGTGCTAAAATTTACGACATTTTGACCTTCATATCTTTATAACCGTTTGAGCTAGCTTCATGAAATTTGGGCTTCTAGATGTCCTTATGGACATAATTAAACACACGTAGTTTTATGTGTTTACGTTAAAGAGGTTTTGAGTTATAGAAGGGTCAAAAGTGGCACCAAGTGGTTCGTGTAATATACACTTTGGCGCTGGCTAGCCAGTTCCTTTGCTTGAACTTGGCTTGACACGCTGCCGCGTGTCTAGATATGTTATGTATATCATTTCATTTCATTTATCCCTTGATAAAATATAGTTTTACATGTCAATATAATAAATTAATAATATATACAATGGCAATAGGTAACAAATATTCTTTTAAACAATTTAATTCCGCCCAGACAGCTACGCATAAAAAAAATTGCAAAAAAGCAATGACGTATTGAGAAATCTTGAAGTTGGTTAATAAAACGACTTACGTAATGTGTCGAGAAACTAGTATATAGTTACCATTATATACAATACATTAACCAACAATAATCTTGTGAGTGAAATTTCTCAATAAAAATAAACGATCTTTAATTCGATTTTGATCTCTCTCGAGAATTGGCCTCCATGATTGGATTTAGGATTAAAATTTACGAGGTTTATTTTAAGGTAAGGAGTGTTTTTTACCGTGGCAGTAAGGAAATATACAAGAAAACATCATAAGAAAGCATTTTTTTCAACTTGTCTCTAAAAATATAATCGTAGCATTGCTAGAATCAGCCCGGAAAGAGAAGTGTCGTAGAATGTATGAGCTCCCATATAAATCACGACACTTCTCTTTCCGGATTACCTCCATGATTTAATTAAAGAACAAATCAAAATATTTATAATAAAATAAATATTATGATTTGTTTATTTCAAGTAGACACATTATATAAATTATAAATTAATATGAACTACATCTTTTGAAATTTTTTTATGTTTTTTTTTAAATCACGGTCGTAAGCAAGCATAAAAAATTAAAAATTTATTAAGAAATGAACTAGCTTTTGCCCGCTAAGGTGCTTAAATAAAAGTTTATGGAGCACATGAACTTCCCTTCCGTTTTCACCCCCTTGAGGGATGATATCCATGATATCATAATCATTTATTTAAATAACACGTAAATTAACAGTAACTACACCAAACTACTTACATGCTAAATCTTAAACATACTGAGTATATAGTTGTACATTGTTCAATAAAAATAAGACAACTATATACAAAAAAGACCTATAGACAAAATATAAAATATAGAGTAAAATACACATTATACTTAAACAAAGGCAGTTATTTAACAAGCTGAAAACAGTATATATAAGGTGCTAACAAATTAGTCACGGATATTTTAAGAGATAATACAGTACATTAAAACAATTAACTTTTAACTGTAATTAAGGAACCTTTGTATATATTTTTTTTGTTTCATTTACCGAACAAAAAAAAAAAAAAATTTTTAAAATAACTACCCCTATAATGTACCTGTCAAGATGTTTAACACTGTCTGTCATGTTACGTCAAAAGTTTTTTTTTCTTAAATGTCATTATGATTCGGGTCTAAAGAGGTCTCATTAATTATCTTATTAACAGGGTGTTTTAACGTAGGAAATTTGTTTCCTAGTTTTCTCCAAAAAAACATAACAAAATGATGTTTCATACTTAAATATACTCCGAGAACCGAGTACTATCAGCGGTAAAAATATCCTTGACTAATTTGTTAGCACCTTATATAAATATTGTCGCAGATAGCTTAAAATTGCCATTGTTTGTGTATAACTAGATCTAAGTCAATCATTTTCTCGGTTTATACCAATTTGTTTGTGTTAATAACGTGTATAAATATTGTGTTTCTATGTCTAGTTGCTAAGTCTTATCTGTGTCTAATTTTATTGATATCATGTCATAATACGCAAAATGTCTAGATTATAAGAATTTTGTACTAATTTACGAAGAAATGTCCTATATAAATATCAATTTTAACCCTCCTACAAACATGTAATACTGTAAGCTTATTAGCCAATAAATGTCTCACATACACGGCACATACCAGCCACTAGTACGAGCACGCTAGAAAACCCATAAAAGAGGTCAGCACTCGTACTCGTCGCTCACTTCAACCTCACTTCTACAACAACTCCCAACGGGGAAACACCTGCAACTACACTGCTCAAATGTTTTACAATTTTAAATAAGCGTTATTATTCATCTCCCTACATGACCTGGTAAATGGTACAGCGGGTCAGCGCTGCTTGGTTCAACGTGGTAATCCGGTCTGCACACAACAGCTGGTCCTTCGAGCTCCGGATATCAGAAAACTGCGGCCAATTGAAGAAAGAAACAAGTACGCGCTGAGCTGGATTAATTTCGCTCAGAATCTTCATACGGTGTCCGGCCTAACCGCTGATACACCTGCCCGCTTTCGCGGAAGAGCCCTGTGCTATTTACCAGCTTGCTGGACGGACCGCTCGTGTAGAGGCCATACTCCACGTTCGTGTCCTGGCAACTTTCGTTGCAACGTCACATGGTTGACGTCTTCACACTGCTTTCGGACGCTCTGGCACTTGCACTTAGCCTTTGCGCGAGATTCAGTGCATCAGGGATTAACGCCCACGAGTAAGTAAAGTGAACGTAGGGCCGCTTTCACTGCACTAGGCAGTGTCAGCCATTAGGTAAAAAAAAAAAAAAAAAATTTTTAAAATTTAAACTGTTTATTTCTGAATAAATTACATTATAATTTTACAGTCTTAACTTTTTAATCTTAGTTTGAAAAGATTTTTAAAGTTAAGGAGTCTTCTACTTAGCTTATTTTATAGTTTATTAAAAGGATTAACTTAACATAATTTTACGGTTAGTTAGCACTTTCACTTTAGGTTTTAGGTAGGTAAGGTTAGGGAACCCCACGTGCGTCAAGAAGCAAGAAGAAAGAAGAAGATGTCCGATCATACGCTCAAGATGTCTCTTCGCTCACACAAGGGACAACCCTCCAGAGCCGTTACCCCGCCGTCTGGTGAAACAACCTCCGGCGATACCAATACATGGGACAAAGGCACCACCAGCACTCTTGGCGATGGTCCTAGTGTCGAACCGCGTCTACAGCCGCCGCCGGCAATAGCGCCGGCGCCCGCTTATTCGGAAATATCGGAAGACGACGCGGAAAAGACGTTAGTTAAAAGTCCACCGGGGACATCGTGTAAACCTAACACGTCCGCCGGGGAAAAAGACCGCTTTTCTCAGTGCGGCGACCGCGGTAGTAAAAAAGTGCGCGAAAATCGAAGTGTGTATAGTGAAAAGTGCGACGAAAAGTTAGCTCTGTTGCTAGCGGAACTCGAGGTTCATAAAGCCGCCCTCGCCGTTGCTAATAAAGAGACGGAAACTGCCAAGTTAAGGCTACAGATTGCCCAGCATGAGGCGCAATCTGTTAGCGGTAAGTCCGAACCTCTTGTCGAAAAAGACGAGCAACGCGTGAGGAATTGGGTAGAACGACAGTCCCAGCTAGATCAGAGCAATTACGTAACTAAAAATGAAGCGTCCGCGTTACACACAGTACGTAATTTCGCCTCTAGCGCGCCGGCGCCCAGCGCCCCCGCGCCCCGCGAGCCGCATATGAGTACTCATCGCCCGCCGCGAGATGTGTCTAGTCAGTATGCGCCCATTATGCATAGGCCACCCGAATTACCCGCTTTCGACGGTAATATCACAGAATGGATCGCATTCCGTGCCGAATTTAACGATACCGCGCCCATGTTTAGTTACGTAAATAACGTCAGTCGAATTAGGCGCGCGTTGAAAGGTGAAGCGCGTACCGCGGTGAAATCCATAATGTATACCGTCCAGGATCCATACGAGATAATGGAGGCCTTAGAGAGGCAGTTCGGGGACCCTGAAGAGATCGTGTTGACTGAGCTACATAATGTTAAACGCATGCCGCGCCTAGCCGAAGATAACAGTAATATCGTGTCTTTTGCCGCGCACGTCGCAAATGCAGTAGCGACAATAAAATCATTAAAGCAAGAAAAATACTTGTACGCGCCAGAGCTAGTCAACAAGATCGTCGATAAGTTGAACCTTATTGTTAGGTACGAATGGGGCAAGTTCAAACAAGCTAATTTGAACTCGCCCGATTTAGTCGCGATATCAGAATTTCTGCTAGAAATTAGTTCCGCGGCTAAAAGAACGAGTCGTCATCGAGGTCCGAAGCCGAAAAATGCCGTGAACACGGTTTCCTTTGAGCTGGACAATAGGTCAGGGCGTCATACCGCCCCCACCCGTACTCCCGCCCCCGTGTTCTCCCGCGACTATTCGAGCGACTCCAACGACAGCTACCAGAGCACTCGCCCGCGAAATAGAGTATTAGATAGAGCTCACACGGGGGAGTATAGGTCGCCGACGGTAGCTCAAACGAAGCCCCGCGAGGCTAAAAGGCCCGCGTATACGGGGACCAAGCCCAAACAACATTCGGTACCAGCACGATTTACGTCACGTGATAAGTGTTTAATATGTCATAATCATGAACACAAAGTGGAAGCGTGTACTAAATTTTTGAATGCATCGGTATCCGAACGTTGGGATTGGGCGAAAAACGAAAAGCTGTGCTATAAATGTCTAGGCGCGGCGCACCGTGGTCGCTTCAAATGCAGGTATGTGGCTTGCGGAGTGCAACAGTGCGAAGCCGGGCATCACAGGTTACTACACGGTTTGAACGCATCTAAAGCGCCCGTGGAAGACAAAAAAGTCAGTAACGTTCACGCGATTAGAATAGCGCCCACGTTTTTGAAAATGATGCCCGTAGAGGTTACGGGCCCACTAGGTACTACGCAAGCCTTAGCCCTGTTAGATGAAGGGGCGGCCCTTAGTTTGATTTCACACGAAACAGCCGATCGTATAATGCCCCGAGAGCGGGGAGAAACGCTCGACATAGAAGGTATAGGTGGGAGCGTGAGCGATCCGGACTCTTGTACCGTGCGATTCGCAATCCGCGGCTTTTGCAGTAGGCATCTAGAAATGATGGAAGCGCTTACCATCAATCGATTGAACGTAGGAGCGCAAGGCGTCTCCAAAAACATAGTCGCGCAGTGCGACCATTTAGCCGACATAGCCGAGGAGCTGTGTTACGATTCTGCCGCGCCTTCAATAATTATAGGTCAAGATAATTGGCATTTGATAGTGACGCGCCAAATTATCAGCGGTAAATCGCACCTCCCGGTAGCTAGTTTGACGCGGCTAGGATGGTCACTGCACGGACCGCATAGGTCATCGGAGGCAACCGTAGCGTTTGTAGGCCACATGGGGCCACAAACGGCCGACGATGAAGCTTTAGCTCTCATGAAGGAACATTTCGATATCGAGTCACTAGGGGTAGTTAAAAAGTTACCTCGGGCCGATCCCGATCAAAGAGCAATAGATTTACTAGCGACATGTGAAAAAATCCCCGGGGAAGATAGGTTCCGAGCGGGTTTGTTATGGCGTACCGATAACGAAGAATTGCCAAATAATAAAGCGCACGCGTTACGGCGGCTGTACAGCCTGGAAAATAAGTTAGATCGCGACCCTATTCTGAAAATCGAGTATACTAAGCACATAAATAACCTGTTAGACAAAGGTTACGCGGAAAAAGTAGACTCGCCGCCCCCGCAGGACGCGCCTAGGGCATGGTACTTGGCGCATTTCGCAACGTTTCATCCGCAGCGCGGAAAAATGCGCGTAGTCTGGGACGCAGCCGCTACCGCGTACGGCAGGTCGCTAAATAGCGCTCTTCTAGCGGGTCCTGATCTGTTAGAATCCTTATTCGGCGTGTTAGTCCGTTTTAGGGAAGGCAGGACCGCGGTAATAGCCGACATTAAAGAAATGTTCCTGCAGATAGAGATTATAGAACGCGATCGAGATTCGTTACGTTTTGTTTGGCGGGGGGAGGACCGCTCAGCCTCACCGCAAGAATATAGGATGAAAAGACTGATATTCGGGTCCGCGGCTTCGCCGACGACGGCATTGTACGTCAAAAACAAAAACGCATACGAACATGCGAAAGAATTTCCGATCGCCGCTGAGAAAACTATAAAAAGCACGTATATGGACGACTTAGTCGTAGCTTTTGACCAGTGTGAGAGCGACGTTAGGCGCATAGTAAACGAAATTTACGCGCTTAATTTACGCGCGTCGTTCGAGCTCCGCGGGTTCGCCTCTAACAACCCAAACGTAATTTCTGACGTAGTTCCTAGCAAAGAGGATACGTCCCTCATCGGGGGAGGCGAAAGCGAGCGCACATTAGGCTTAAAATGGAACCATAGACGCGACACGTTAGGGTTTAACGTAAATTTACGCAACACGCCCGAAGACGTGCTCAACGGTACGAAATTACCCACTAAACGACAGGTGACGAGTAGCGCGATGTCGATATTCGATCCCATAGGCTACGTAAGCCCGATCTCTGTCTTAGGGAAGGCATTGATGCAGGAAGTCTGGCGTACAGGGATAGGCTGGGATACCGTTATACCCACCTCGCTCGCACCCGCGTGGAATTCATTCGTGAGTAATATTCAGCAACTTAGGGAGTTAGAAATACCGCGATACGTACCCGCGAGAAATAGAGAGGCCGACATGCACGTTTTTTGCGACGCTAGCGAAAAGATATACGCCGCCGCGATATACTTAGTTAGCGAAGGCCCGGACGGACAAAAGTCCGCAGCCTTAGTAGCCGCCAAGGCGCGAGTCGCACCGTTGCGTATTGTCAGCATTCCTAGGTTAGAATTGCAAGGTTGTGTGCTAGCGACACGGCTAGCCGACACAGTAGTGAAGGAGTCCGATTATGTCATTAAACATAGGTATTTTTGGAGCGACGCTCGGACAGCGTTATCCTGGATAAGGTCGGATCCACGTCGGTACAAAAGCTTTGTCGCACATAGAGTAGCCGAAATAGAAAACACAACTAAACCTACCGATTGGCGTTGGGTACCTAGCGCGTTAAACGTCGCCGACGACGCTACTAAGGGCGTTCCGGCCCAGTTCGGAGCTAACCACCGGTGGTTTATAGGGCCTGATTTTATACGGCAAGCGGAGGAGCATTGGCCGCGCGAGAAAACAATAGAGCCCGTCGTAGAAACGTGCGAAGAGCGCGTCATAAAACCGGTTTGCTCTGTAAATACCGTTCAAAACAAGTTCGCATACTTGCCCGAGATATGTAGGTTCTCGAAGTTCACTAGGCTGGTTCGCACTACGGCCAGAGTTTTGATTGCTGCCGAGGTATTCAAAGCCAGATTGTCTGTCAATAGAAATCCAGAAACAGAAATGAATAAAAGACACATAAGTCTAGCGGAGATACTGCTGATTAAACGGAGCCAAAATGAGTCGTATGCCGAAGAGATACGACTAATGGAAGCCGGGCGCGCGCTGCCGAGGAAGTCTGCATTACATCGAGTTGCTATGAAGCTTGATAAGAACGGAATAATTGTGCTAGATGCCCGAATAGACAGAGACGAAGCCCATATACCTGTCTTGCACGCTAAGGAGGCATTTACCAAGCTGTTGATCCATCATTTCCACGCACTTTTCAACCACGGAAATCATGCGACGGTGATCAACGAATTGAAGCAAAGATATTACATAGTCGGACTGCGCGGTACAATTCGTTATCTGACGAATAAGTGCCAATGGTGTCGGACCTATAAAGGAGCTACCCTCAAGGTTCCTGTAGGCGACCTACCGCCAGAGAGGCTCAAGGCGAATCAACCGCCATTTACCGCAGCAGCCGTAGATTTGTTCGGTCCTATGCAAATTGTCATAGGCCGCCGCCGAGAAAAGCGATGGGGCGTCCTTTACACGTGCCTCACCACTAGAGCCGTGCACCTAGAGCTAGCCGCCTCCCTATCGGCAGCCTCTATGATCCTATCGCTACGAAGAATGATGTCTCGACGCGGCGCACCCACCGTTCTGTACTCAGATAACGCCACAAACTTTTACGGCGCAGAACGCGAGCTATCAGAGGCCAAAAACTCTCTGCCCGATAGTCTCAAACAATTTATGACCGAACGACGCATGATCTGGAAGAAGATCCCGCCTGGCAACCCCTCCGCCGGCGGGGCTTGGGAGCGTCTAGTCGGAAGCGTGAAAACAGCTCTGAAAGTCACGCTAAAAGACAGAGCACCCCATGAAGAAGTTCTCCATACGCTATTGCTGGAAGCTGAACACCTGGTAAACTCCAGACCGCTGACCCCAGTGAATCCTGACTTAGAGGCTGAAGCGCTCACGCCGAACCACTTTCTCATCGGCCGATCGAACGCTATGTCCCCGCTGGGAGTCTTCTCCGACGAAAATATGAGCCTTTCGTCCTGGAAAACAGCTCAAGCACTAGCTGACAACTTCTGGAAACGCTGGCTGAAAGAATATCGTCCAAACCTGATGCCACGATCCAGTGCACACCAGAACGCGACGAAACTACACGTAGGAGATGTAGTAATTATAGCCGACGGCACGATGCCACGAGGTACTTGGCCTAGAGGCGTGATCGCACAGCTCTTTCCAGGTCCTGATGGCCACATAAGAGTAGCCATTGTACGTACTCGCGCAGGAGAAGTTCGCCGCCCGGTTTCCAGACTCATTCTCATCTGCTCTGCACCAATCGACTGTGCTGACGCACGTGGGGGAGAATTGTCGCAGATAGCTTAAAATTGCCATTGTTTGTGTATAACTAGATCTAAGTCAATCATTTTCTCGGTTTATACCAATTTGTTTGTGTTAATAACGTGTATAAATATTGTGTTTCTATGTCTAGTTGCTAAGTCTTATCTGTGTCTAATTTTATTGATATCATGTCATAATACGCAAAATGTCTAGATTATAAGAATTTTGTACTAATTTACGAAGAAATGTCCTATATAAATATCAATTTTAACCCTCCTACAAACATGTAATACTGTAAGCTTATTAGCCAATAAATGTCTCACATACACGGCACATACCAGCCACTAGTACGAGCACGCTAGAAAACCCATAAAAGAGGTCAGCACTCGTACTCGTCGCTCACTTCAACCTCACTTCTACAACAACTCCCAACGGGGAAACACCTGCAACTACACTGCTCAAATGTTTTACAATTTTAAATAAGCGTTATTATTCATCTCCCTACATGACCTGGTAAATGGTACAGCGGGTCAGCGCTGCTTGGTTCAACGTGGTAATCCGGTCTGCACACAACAAATATTATTTTTCGGTGAAAGCTTGAATTTTTCTGTAAAATGCACCAATTTTGTCGTGGAATATGTCTATGTCATCCCGCTCTGTCATAATGCTATTGAGGACATATAAACTACCCTATGTCCTACCCCAGCACTCAAACTAACTTCATAACATAACTAAATTGATCTAAATTCGTTCCGCGGTAACAAACAAACAGACATACAAAACTATTTTCGCATTTATATTATTAGAAGCTATGGTAGGTATATAGAACCACTTAAACTGACCAATTTTTATCTGTATCTTCTATAGATTAGGATTTCCATAATAGTGTCCGAGTTAATAAAAACACCCCGTACATGCTTTGCATACCTATTGTCGTATTGTGTGAAGTTATGTTGGTAAGGTCATGGCGAATCGTTAGTTGTGTTAAATCAGCTATTTTCTAAACCGGCTAAAATTTCAAAACGATATCCGGTAATATTTTGATATCACTTGCAGCGAAATACACGGTGAATGACGTTAAAATATATGAACATGAGTGCTTAATAAAAACCGAACACCTGTTTCTTCCAGATCTATACTTTTTTGGGCTGCTACTCAAAATCGACAGTATTCTATCTGCCAATAAAAGAAGTGTTCCTAAAATCCATTCAATTACGTCACGTTTTATGAACTTTAACTTATTTTAAAACTAGCGACCCGCCCCGGCTTCGCACGAGATAAAAAATGGTTATTGTAGGTTATCCCTAAGAGATAGACATATACCATTAAGGTTTTTTTTGTAGACATTTTTAAGGTGTACAAAACTGTAATACTTTATTTTGATCTATCTCGTAGGGTTCAGCCAGCGTTTGCAATGTAAGCGAAAAAAAAAATGTGTTTATTTACGACATCACACTAGAAATCTAAAATTATCAGTGTTTCTCTGGTATATTATGTATGTATTATACATACATATAAAACCTTCCTCTTGAATCACTCTATCTATATTAAAAACCGGCCAAGTGCGTGTCGGACCACGCATAGGAGGGTTCCGTACCTTCAATGTAATAAAAACCAAACTAATACCAAAAGGTCGTATCTTATGCCTATGGAAGAAGTTTTTTGGAGATAACTCAAAAATGGCTGACCCGATAATGTTCAAAATAATTTTCGTAGAAAGTATATAATAAGGTACATCGCCTCAAATTTTTTCATATTTTTTGGACACACGGTTCAAAAGTTACCGGGGGGGGCTACACAATTTTTCTGACTTTCGAAGCGATTATTTCAGAAAATATTCACTTAATCACAAAATGGTCAAAGAAACCTCATCATCAACCTATTTTTAAAGACCTATCGATTGATGTGTCACATGTTGATATTTGGTTAAAAATCATTTTTTGAAATTTAGTTACATCTATGGAGCGCCCCCCTAAAAATATTTTTTTTTTCAAATTTAACTCCATAACTAAGTAGCGGCATACAAAATACACCTTATGTGTAAATTTTATTCAGATACGTCGTATAGTTTCCGAGTAAAATGGCTGTGACATACGGACGGACAGACAGACAGACAGACATGACGAATCCATAAGGGTTCCGTTTTTTGCCATTTGGCTACGGAACCCTAAAATCCGCATCAAAATCTATTGTGTAGTTTTAAAGATCTAAGCATACATAGGGACAGACAGCGGAAAGCGACTTTGTTTTATACTATGTAGTGATGATAGTGATTTACGACATAATACGCGCCGCCACTCCTATTTAGTCAGTTCACGAACACCCTGAAGGCGGGGTTCCGTAGCAGCACAGCTAAGGAGTTGGCTCGCTGCCCCGCCAGCCAGTCTGGCGCGCCCGGCGCCGTTCTGCAGTTATTTAACCACTCTTATATGACGATAATCATCGAGGAAAGGATTATTTGACGTTCATACGACGTTCATGTTACCTGCCTTATGGCAATCCGTACGAATGAGCAGTAATAGCTAGTTAAGATTTTAAAATTGTTGCGCAAGATATTATATGTGTAAAAAAAATGTGAGCGATGTGTGTCTGTGTGATCGTTATGCGTTTTTTACACGACTGCCTTATTCCTCGCACATCTTGAAAATTAATGGGCATCAAGACCCAAATTTTTTAACAGGACCCTTAAACGCAATAATTTGAGTATGTATATTCTTTGCACGTTCCCACATTAGGGGGGGGGGGGGGGGGGGTCAGTTCGTTTAAAAAACAGTAAGGTTATTTTTTTTTACTATTTGATTTATTTATAAACATTTCTTATTTTTTCTATTACTTAACAAAAGTACTATATTGTACCGTAACTACGGGCCTGGAAACTGTTATCCCCGAAATAACTGATTGTAGGGATCAAAGCGGTTTGCAACCCACTGCCTGCAAATTTGATTTCCGAAACAAATAGTCTATTTTGCCTTACCGTTTTAGAAATATCTTATATTCTTATAGAAACAATTCTAAAACGGGCCAAGAGCATGTCGGGCCATGCTCAACATAGGATTCAGTAGTTACCGGCCTGTCACAATCAAAAGGTTGTTTTTTATATGATATTTTACGGCTCTTACGTCATTTTACTATGCGGCACTTACGTCCTTCTTACTAGGCGTTTTTGAGTTATAACTCAAAAACGACTCAACCGATTTTATCCAATATAGTTTTCATTGAAAGTACTTATATAGGCCTCACTTTAATGAAAAAGTTACAAGGGGGAGGGGTTGGCGCACTCTTTTAAGGTTTCGGAGCTGTTATTTACGAAACTATTAGATTTATCCCAAAATTGTTTGACAAGACCCGTATTCTTAATAAGTTCCAATAATGCTTGTTACCTTATAGGACTGCATGCATTATATTCACTTTAAAACTAATCTTAAAATATAATCTTAGCTTAACATGCAATTAGTGCCTGACACTAATAAACTCATTTATTGAGTAAAAGTTTTTTTCACTTAACATTTGACGAGTTCTATTCGAGTGGTTCAATTCACGTTTCTTTTTGAAAGACCTAACCAACAACACCCCACACGATAGAGCTGGAGCGAAAAAGAAATTCACCCCCCCCCCCCACTTCATGTGTACGGGAGGTACCCTAAAAACTAATATTTTATCAATTTTTATTTTACCACAGTATTAACGATCACTGAGCTAGACCGCGGACGGACGGACGGACAGACGGACATGGCGAAACTATAAGGGTTTCTAGTTGATTACGGAACCCTAAAAACGACCTTCACTACTACGCAACACAGTTAATAACACAAATAAATGCTTTTGAAAGTTACGAGTTTCTCAAAAAATGCGGTAAATTCCACTAACCTATATTATCCAATATATAGAGATCTTACTTAACATGTTATACTTCTTAGCTTTTGAGGTCAAGTTTTTTTGGACTAGTCTTTAATGCCCAATTTACAAAAAAACCTTTAAAAACAACTGTTCAATTGTCCAGGGAGACCTTAATAATTTGGACGTGGGCGGACGATGTCCACTGTTTCGCGGTCTCCTGAAATCGAACACTTACATAGTCTAAAGATGTCTAGCTAAAATGGTCATTTGAAGACAATGGCAATTTTATAATGAGCCCTTATTAGGTAGGCTTTCATAGATTAAAGAGTTCCCTTAATACTGGATTGTGTGGCCTAAACCTTGAACTGAAAGAGTTCTAAGAAGATAAGGAAAAATTACGATTATTTTTCTTCTTAAGTGTGTTCAAGTTATTCTGGATGATAGGTTATTAAAAATAATATCAGTTATTTTTCCTCCATCAGAATAGAAGCATAATCTGGCTTTATGTTAGTCTTGCATTTTACATACATTACTGACATACTTAAAGCTTATTTAGAACAATTAGGTATGTCGTTCTAAAAAATTTTTTTTCTTTGTGTTTTTCCTCTAAGCCGATTTTTTTGTAATATGTATTTTAAAATTTTTAATATCAAAAATTAATTCTGCATGTCTGTTTTATACGGAAATGATACCACACAACCTCTAGCAGAATGAACCAGACAGTAAATAACGGGAACAGGACCCCTGATTTTGACGTGAAGGTCCAAAAAAATTACGGACCTCTACTAAAGATATTCATCGTGGGGCACTCTATCCATGGTCAAAATTTCACAACTTTTTCTCGATGCGCCCAATTTTTTGTCAATGTTGTACTGAGTGAAAACCATACTAACGGGTTTAAAGCCCGCCAATGGCACATTTAATTTTACTTACCAATACCAATTATTAATAAAACTAATACCAATAAAAAACGTAAAAAAATATTTGTTTTATGTTTCAAAGCTTTTTATGAGCCATGTTTGCTAGAAATAAAGATATATAAATAAATAAATAATATAGGACAATCTTTCACAAATCGACCTAGGCCCACAGTAAGCTCAATAAGGCTTGTGTTATTACTAGACGTACTATACGACGATATACATAATAGATAAATACTGAAATATATAGAAAACATCCATAACTCAGGAACAAATATCTGTGATCAACACACAAAAAAATGCCCTGACCAGGATTCGAACCCGGGACCTCCTGCTTCGTAGGCAGGGTCACTACCGACCGGGCTAGGAGGCCGTTAATAATAATAATAAACACGATGCATCTTCTGTACCAAAAAATAATTGCATTTTATAATGCACTCTCATTCGCAGCAAGTTCATAAAATGTTGAACATATTTTGCGGAACGCTTACAAAAAGTAGAAAATGTCGTGTTTTATTCAAGCGAAGCGTGCGCTTCTTTCGCCGCGCCCGCGCCACCACAATACTCATTATTTTCCGCTGTTTATTAGAATATTCTCCGCAAGCGTTCTTTTTCTTTACAATCACCATTTTCAAGGATGAAATACTTTTTCGTGTGAAAAAGATTCCTGCTGCGATCATATAATGGCGGCAATTTATGAAGAACTTGTACCCTTAGTAAAATAACGCAGCATCTGTAATGGAAGTCCTATGCTGCATTATTTTACCAAGGGTACTTACTTTTATCTACACTCATACTGTAAGTACTCTAAAATGCGTTCAAAAACCGTAGACAATGACAAGCATTACAACAAACGATTTAACTATGATAAGTTTCTTATCTGCGGCAGTAACGTAATTTTAACTTTGCATGCTCAAATATTGTTAAGCAATGAGTTTCAAGTTTGGAACATCGAATTTGATAACATAATGTTACCGCCATGGCCAACTCGATTGGTCCCGCGCGAGCGCCGACACAATCGAGTTAGCCACGCCGACACAATCGAGATGGCCACGCCGGTGCAATGGCGGCCATTCTATGATTTCCGAATACGGCATTTATAATAAATAATATGAGTGTAGATAAAGCAGTGTATGCAACTGTACGTAATTAGGCCTTAAAACACTCGTGTGATCTTATTATGAAATTCGCCTGCGGCTCATTTCATAAAACCACACGAATGTTTTAAGGACCCTTATTACGTAACAGTTACATAAACTACTATTACAAGAATGTTCAACAACACATGAGCTCATGACAACTTGTGAAAAAAATCGAATTCATTGTCCTCTTTCATTCATTCATAGGCACCAGTTGACTATAAAAGCCGCAGAATTTGTCTAACTAGTTTTTAAGTGAATCCAAAAAAAACGAGATGAATTATAAGGGACTGGAATTGGATATTTTATCATTGGAGAAAAATATAGGTATTGTAATTGTTTAATATAAAACAAACTGCGAAGTCACCCGGACTTGTACTGGTAGGTACGTGTATTACTTACTATATTCTAGTGCTATTTGGCTGTGGTCAAAATTTTCTAGACATGTTCGTGTTATGTAGGCAATAAAGTTGAGTCAAGCTTGTTTTGAATACCTCACTCGCTTTGCTAGTTCGGTTGCTGATTTTAATACAGAAAATCTAGACTAGACTAGAATCTGACGAAAATTAATATCGCTCTACATCCCTATATGTAGGCCAGAAATACACTTGCAAGTTTTGCTTACGTAAGTAAGGGATGCAGCTATAGATCAGAATGAGAGATGGATGTCACTGTCTCGTTCTAGCAAATAGCTATTATGATTTCAATTCAATTTCATGCGCTTTTAAAGCCTGCCAACCGCCAACATTTAATTATGCTTTACCAATACCAATTATAAATAAAACCAATAAAACACATAATAGTACATTACTTACCAAGGACTATAAAAGAAAGAAAGCCCGAAATCGCAGGTATTTGTGACCCGAGCTGCAGGCGAGGGTTGTAAATATGCGATAGTGGGCTTTCTTTTTTACTGCCCGTGGTGTGTACACAATTTTACGTCTCTACCTGGCCAAAATTCGAGTCTTACCGTACGCGTAGCGTGCGGTAAAACTCACATTATGGCCAGGTGTGACGTAAAAAATATTTGTTCCTGAGTTATGGATGTATTTAAGTATTTATCCATATTTATCTATTATATATATCGTCGTCTAGTACCCATAACCCATAACACAAGCCTTATTTAGCTTACTGTGGGCCTAGGTCGATTTGTGTAAGATTGTCCTTATATGTAGTATTAAAAATAAATAAAAAATATTTATTTTGGTATACCATCTAGATCAGCCATTCTCAAAGTGTGCTCCGCGGAGCCCTATAATAGGTCCTAATATTGAAAAAATTTTTATCAAAAATCAGTTCTTCTATCACATATAATTTATTCAGGCCAGAAATACACTTGTAAGTTTTGCTTACGTAAGGGACGCAACTATAGATCAGAATGAGAGATGGATGTCACTATCTCGTTCTAACAAATAGCTTCGTCCCTACTTACGTAAGCAAAACTTACAAGTGTAAATCAGGTACTACATCATATATTTTCCCCTCGTATTAACACGGGTAGTCATAAACAGGGCAGAAAATATGAAGGAATATGAATTACGAGAGACCCGCCGTGAGATTTACTGCGAATCCAACTTAATATACATATTTTTGGTACTGAATGTGACATGTAAATATCTTATGTTTATGATTAAATGATTTAGTTTGAAGCTAACATGGTCATTAACATTATAACTACTATTACTCCGTGATGATAGCGCATGCAAATGTGCCGAAATATCGGGTGCTCATAAACACAAATATACATGGGAAATAACCCTTATAGTTTCGTCATGTCCGTCTGTCCGTCTGTCCGTCCGTCCCTCCGTCCGTATGTCACAGCCATTTTACTCGAAAACTATAAGACGTATCTCAATAAAACACGTAGCTCATGTCTAAACATGAGGTGTATTTTGCATGCCGCTATTTAGTTATGTACTGAAATTGCAGAAAAAAATATTTTTTTTATTTCTCCATACACGTCATCACTCCAATTAAAAAAAATTATATTTTACCAAATATCAACAAATTGCACACCAATCGATAGGTCTTTAAAAATAACATTGAGGTTTCTTTGAACATTTTGTGACTAAGTAGATATTTTCAGAAATAATCGATTCGCAAGTCGGAGAAATAGCGTCCCTGTAACTTTTGAACCGTAAGTCCAAATAATATGAAAAAATTGGAGACGATGCGCGTTATCATATACTTTCTACGAAAATTGTTTTGAATATGATCGGTTTAGCCGTTTTTGAGTTATTTCCAAAAAACTTCTTCCATAGGCATCAGATACGATTTTTTGGCATTAGTTTGGTTCTTATTCCATTGAAGTTACGGAACCCTCCATTATACGTGGTCCGACACGCACTTGGCCGGTTTTTAATAGTAGTTAAAATGATTTGGTACCTGAATGTTGTGCTGGATTTCAGACGCGGTCATTATGATCAGTACCTAAGCTATAACAGATATAACAATATTAAACAACTACGAACAAGTACGTGGTCATAGTGTACTCGTACAAGTAAGGTCTGTCCGCCTATGTGTGAACTTAGTGCCCTTATCCTATTATTTAGTTTCAAACAATGGATTAATTTTTGAGGTTCATTTTTAATTTGGGGGTTTCCACAAATCGTTTCTAGTTCCACTGTTGTTCGGATTCAGGAAAAAATTAGGTAATTTTGTTAAGAGCTCAAAGAGGACCAAGTGTGTTGACGATGAGGGACCCTCTTGTTCCTTTAGCCGTCAACACAGTGAATTCTCCTTTTTGTAAAGGGTCGGCAACGCGCATGTGACTCCTCTGGAGTTGCAGGTGTCCATAGGCTACGGTAGCTGCCTACCACCAGGCGGGCCGTATGCTTGTTTGCGACAGTCGTGGTATTAAATTTCAATTGAAAATCGTGAACAGAAATGACTATATTTACACAAAACCATTTTTGAAGTTTAATCTTTTCTACCCCTTAGAGTTGAAAGTTTTTACGAATTTCAGGTAATTTCAGGCACGGGCGGAGGCTAGTAGTTACATAACAATGTTAATTAACACTTGTATAGAAACGACACTTTCTGTAAAATAGCTTTTAAAGGTACAAAAGAGCGCTGGTAGTTACGGTAAGGCGTCAGACTTTCAATCCGAAGGTCGCGGGTTCAAACCCCGGGTCGTACCCCTGAGATTTTGGAACTTATGTACCTACGAAATATCATTTGATATTTACCAGTCGCTTTTCGGTGAAGGAAAACATCGTGAGGAAACCGGATCTAATCCCAACAAGGCCTAGTTTCCCCTCTGGGTTGAAAGGTCAGACGGCAGTCGCTTCGGTAAAAACTAGTGCCTACGCCAATTCCTGGGATTAGGTTGCTGAGCGGACCCCAGGCTCAATAGAGCAAAAAGCTGGGACAAACGCTAAGGAGGAAGTAGAAGAGAGCTAAAGGTACAGGGGATTTTTGAGATTCGAGCGCTCGAATATAACATTTAAAACTCTGAATAAAACGAAGAAATGATGTTTTAAAAACAACAGCGATAGTTATTTAAAATCATGATTATTTATATTATTAATTTCAGGCGTGAATAATGGCGACAAACTTTTGTGTGCGATTATATTCGAGGTTAAATTCTTTGAATTCGAGCGCTCGATTGTCAAAAATCGCCCCCCAGATCGTTTCATGAAAGCTGGCGTAACATTTGTATTAAACTGAGAACATTTTCATATCCTTTCATTAAGAGCGCTTGTGAATTTACCTGTATATGCTGGAAGTCTAGTCTGGGCGGTGGAGCCAATCGCAAAAAATTCCAGACTCCAAAATAGTTGAACAGTTGACAGTCAACGATCAAGATCCTAATGTCCTAAACCTTTTCAGCCCTTCACTGACCCTTCTCAATTGCTCTTATAAGCCCGGAAACATGATGCTACGACCATAAGTCTTAAAGCAAACAGTAAAGATGAGGGATTACGTTGGAAGGGCCCTGTAAAAGGTTTATGACATCTTAAGTGGATATTTGCTTGTGCCACGATGTGTAGAATAAGGGTAGTAAAGGCCCTGATACGAGTACAATGACGTGCAGGGCTTGTAACCGGTATTTTGCTCCATACTAAAATACCGGTTTTATTTTCGTTCTTTCGTGTACTATTTCATATTTAATCGAAAAATCTTACAATATAAAGTCATAACCTAAAAACAATACGAGTTCTACGTAAAAACCATTAAATTTGTAAACATATTGGGTTATTTCGGGGCTTTTTGCGAAAACCGGTTACAAGCCCTGATGACGTGATATAAAATATGAACAAAATAATTTAGAGGAATATCAAGGAAGTTAGGTACTGTTTTGATAGTAAATATTTTTGTTATACCACGTTCGTGACAAAGAAACACAGCCTGCCTGGTAGTAAGCGGTTAATGTAGGCTATGGACTCCTGCAACTTCAAGGGTACACATCATCATAATTTTAGCCTTTTATCGCCCATTGCTGAGCATAGGCCTCTGTTCGTGTACGCCACTTGTCCCGGTCCTGAGCCAATTTCATCCAGAAGTGACCCGCAACCTACACATACGTGTTGCTATACCTTTCATAATTTATGTGGATAGTCACCGGCAATAGTATCTTCCTGCACGAAGGCCGCAAAGCTATGTAACACGCTATTATTTGTAGGGCCATAAGAGCGTGTCACATATTTTTGCGGCCTTCGTGTAGGATGATACTATTGCCGGTGACTGTACATACCATTACCACACGAACAGTAGCTAAGCACAAATTGCATACAAGGTGTAACAAAATTAGTGGTGATCCGTTTAAGGGCGTGATTGGTAGCGTATTCTAATTATGTAATACTAAGAAAAACCAAATTCCAAATCCAAATTTAGTTTTGTTAACCCCCGTCCGGGGTGTGAACTTCGCTCCTCCCGGTCTCTTAAACTAATAGTACATCCTCCCCATAGCGGTTATCCCTCTTCTTCTTTTACGGTCCAGGCTATTCGTCTCTGGAATGCACTACCCCCGACAATAAGACAAGCCCCAAGCAAGTTCCTCTTCAAACGCTTGCTTCACAAGCACCTGCTGGATCATAACCAGCGTGAATAAGTTTTTCCCCTTTGCGCATACGCATTATAATATATATATAAATATGTGTAGATTTAATAGTATGTGTATATATTGGTATTTGTGTAGTTTATGTAGTAGTATGTATCGAAGTATATTTAAATACAAATTAGTTTTAGGATAAATCAGCAAGTTTTCTCATACGGCACCCACTTTTAGAAAATCTCTGTTTGGCCCTATGGTTGACTGGTAGAGAATGCCTGGAGGCATAAAGTCCGCCATTTGTACTTATTTTTATTGTGCAATAAAGTTTAAATAAATAAATAAATTTATCGCGCAAAAATAATTGTATGGACGGTTGGCCGGCTGGGACGACGTATCCTATACAATTGTTTTTTTTGCGTTTAAAAATTTTTCTCCTATTTTTTCTTAGTCACAATATGATACTAATTATGCCCTTAAACGAATCACCAGTATTTTCGTTACACCCTGTATAAGTCATTCGAACCGTAATACGGTAATTTATATGATGAATGGTCGGTCATCAATAGCGTATCGTATTCAATAATAATTATTAATGGCATTAACATTATTATATACAGAAAATATAGAATTTATAGCTAAATTGGTAGTTGTTATTGTATTTTTACTGTTACCTAGTGTATTGAAACAGTTTTATCACGTTATAATGGCCTCCTAGCCTAGTCGGTACTGTCGGTAGTGACCCTGCCTATGAAACAGGAGGTCCCGGGTTCGAATCCGGTTTGTCACGGATATTTGTTCTCGAGCTATGGATGTTTTCTATGTATTTAAGTATTTATCTATATGTTTCTATTATATCTATCCTCACCTAGTACCCTCAACACAAGCCTTATTGAGCTTACCGTGGGAATAAGTTGATTTGTGTAAGATTGTCCCTTAATATTTAATTATTTATATTTATTTAGTTTTAACTCTTCACCGCATGAAGAAAAAAAATTGGTTGTTTAGATTTGAACTTTGATACACTAATAATAGAGTTGAACAATATAACTGCCCAATACGGTAAGGGTTATGTGCTAGGGAAATATAATAACTGATGAAATTTCATAACCGTTTATGCTATCGATATGATCGAAAAATAACCGAAAATCTGTTATAACCAGTTTCGGTTATTTTTGTTGAAATTTGATAAAAGTTACCGTCAAAAAATCAATAAGATAATTGTATAATGTAGGGAAAGCAAAAATGGGTCTTTAATTAGAAATAAAATGGAATATATGTGTTTCAAGGTCGAATCCAGTCCACTTAGGTGGTCATCCTTATTGCAAATCGCTTTCCAAAATAGAGTTATAGGAGAGACACCTAAAATTATTATAAAATAGATTATAGACACCATAGTTCGAGACCAAAAAACTATGATTTAAAACCTATTATGATACAGTTTTAAGTATCTAGAATAAGTACCCGAACCGGGTTATTTGGTTTTTCATTAACCGATTATTTAATTTGACATAATAACCGGTTATAACCGGTTATAACCGTTTTGCCTTCCCTAGTTAAAGCCTTGACTTACAAGTAACTATTTACTATCAACTGAAAAAAACCGAACCCGATAATTCGATTTTTCATTAACCGATTATTTAATTTGACATAATACCGGTTTGCATTCCCTAGTTATAGCCTTGACTTACATGTAACTATTTACCATCAAAAACATACATGTGAAAGGCTGCCACGTTCGATACTATGGGAATGCTTCGCCTATAAAAGAAGTGAGATCTGAATAAGTACCAAGTTCCATAAAAATACCTCAAATCATAAATAGTTATAGGAATGCACACTTGATTTCCAGCAGTTTTTAAGGTACATTTTGAATAAGTATTACGTTACATAGAAATACCTAAAATTATAATAGTCAGAGAAACGCACACCGGTTTTTTTAGCAGTTTCCTGATAACATTTATTATTTTCAGTACTTTTTAATGATGTTACTTGGCAAGTTTTCACACACCACACACCTTTTCAATGCAATGAATCGACACCTTTGGACTGCAATGTGTCAAGTATATAATTTTCTATTAAAACTTGCCAAGTTACATCATTAAAAAGTACTGAAAATAATAAATGTTATCAGGAAACTGCTAAAAAAACCGGTGTGCGTTTCTCTGACTATTATAATTTTAGGTATTTCTATGTATCGTGATACTTATTCAAAATGCACCTTAAAAACTGCTGGAAATCAAGTGTGCATTCCTATAACTATTTATGATTTGAGGTATTTTTATGGAACTTGGTACTTATTCAGATCTCACTTCTTTTATATGCGAAGCATTCCCATAGTATCGAACTTGGCAGCCTTTCACATTTATGTTTTTGATGGGATTTCATTTATTTTTGTTAGGTGTAGGTTCTTTATTATTTTTTTATCACTTTTGCTTTAGGAAATGTCTCATTCCACTTAGGTATGTACTTTATACTATACCCTTTATACTAAGCGTCTAATTCTATTTTACTATTTATTTATAGGTGATTTTTACAAATAAACTGGCTCCCTGCACCTATAAAATGTACCTACTTACATATAATTACATACATCAATAACGTACTTTATTCTGTTTGTAAGTACGCTACCTACATAGATAATTAATAACTTGGTAATACCTACCTACGAGTAGGTATTATAATTGGTGGCCTATTATGTAGCCCTAGAAGTGCACCATCCCATCTCATCCCGTGGCGTATCGGAGGGTGAGATGGGCAGTAGTATATATAATTCCATCTTAGAGTATATATGATTTCCATGTTCTTGAATCTGCGATTTTATTAGTTGTAAAATTAGAAATTATTTAGACTATGCGAGAAAAAATAGTCTTTTCATTTTTGTTTGACTGATTTAGCGCTCCTAGTGTACCTAGTGACCTGCTTTGCACTTCGTAAATCGTGGGTTCGGTTCCCGCAACAGACACACACAGAGTGGTGAACAATTTTATTGTTCTTGTCTTTAAGACAAACATGTATTGTCTTAAATTGGTATGTATCTAAATTTAAATAAGTCTTATCTCATTTCCACTCCATACCTACTTATAGTAGAACAAAATTACACATTCGTTGTTTTCGAAACTGACTCACACTTGGCCGTTTTCAGATTTTTACTTTATTTCGACCTAAAGACAAACCTTCGAGCCAAATTTCAGGTCGGTACGACCATTGGAAGATAGACCCATTTAGTTCATTATGACTTCATAGTAGAACAAAGTTGCACCTTCGCTATTTTTAAAACTGACTCACACTTGGCCGTTTTCAGATTTTTCCCTTTACTTTG
Source organism: Pammene aurita (assembly GCA_947086415.1). Lineage (NCBI taxonomy): Eukaryota > Metazoa > Arthropoda > Insecta > Lepidoptera > Tortricidae > Pammene > Pammene aurita. Next base: position 31,767,797 of record OX352305.1, read on the forward strand.
ACCTTAAGACCTATCTCCATGCCAAATTTCAAGTCAGTACGACCATTGGAAGTGGGATAGGTTTTTGATGAGTCAGTGAGTGAGTGTATAGTAAAAATAGCGATTTTCTGACGTCAATATCTCAAGAACTGCTATAGGTAGAATAATGAAATTTTGTATTCTAGACAATTAAGGGGATGTCAACAGACATTCGAAATTTCATATGCGTAGATAAAATATGTTTTGAGTTATAGGGTGGTCGAAATTGGCCCGAAATGGTTCGTGTAATATAACCCACGGCCGGTGTGTCGCTTTTTTTTGCTCGAACTTGGCGGACACACTGCCGTGTGTCTAGATTTCAAGCAGAATAATAAAGCTAATAAGCGTACGCGATTAAGTCCAGTTTTAATTTGTATATAATATTTACCTATGAAAATACTCCCAACAGAATATTTCACAAAACATCCACCTATTACCATAATAATGTGGCTTCATTCGCCAGCCCTACGTTGTGACATAAAACGCACTCGCTCCGAGATTCAAGGATACCGTGTTTTGTTGAAGGGCCTTTCTGTCCTTGAGAAGTTAACATTTTTGGAAAAAAACTGTGCCGGCCTTTAATTTTTTCTTTAAATTTTGCATTTCAATTATCGTTGACGGTACGTATATAATTTGTATCTTGGCGACCACAGTCTAGACTATTCAATTCAAAGAGATACCTCTTGTGTATGCAGTTTCCTCCAGTCTATTACTTTGAAGCGAGGTCCTTCACCTCCTGTTCGTCTATACGTTTATTCTGTCTATTTAGTCAAGCTATTCATAGTTCAATTAATACCTAAGTATATCAATAACGGTGCATCGTTTGGTGTACTTACGCAAAGCGCACATAAAAGTCGATTCTTATCAGATTGCCTAATTTCAATCCAATTGAGTACTTTTCTAATGGACTAAGAGTTGGCCACGTCAGATAATGACACAATAATGAGAGCAAGGAAATCCGTCTAGTAAGATTGCTATACTATCCTTATTGTTAGATCCGAATATCTGGAAGTTTTTTTATGGGTGGAGGTTACAGTGACAGACTAGCAAAATTTTTCAGTTGGAAAAAAAGTAATTTCAAAATAGGTAAAAACTGCTAAAGTTGTCTTATTTATCGTCCTCTATATTTTAATATTATTATATTCTAACATTGGGCCTATATTGTAACATTAGATAAAAAAATGCGTATTATTTTTAAACAGAAACAGTAGGCGACAAACTATGAATTACATTATACGTCGTTTCGAACTACTTTCCCACTTAAGAAAGTTTTGGCAATGGTATAATCTAATTATTTTTGTTATTTCTCATAATACTGCATCAAACATTCTGCATTAAACTCTAGGATTTGTATTCTTAAAGTGGTTTGCATTCTTTAACCTCCACTTTATAGCTGCCAGCTGTTCAGAGCTAGAAATAAGTATAGTACGATTATAGTAAACTAACGAGAGGCTCTCCGTCTATAAGGTTGATGGAGAAAAATAAAGTTAAGTTAGCTTCTCTCCAAACATTGGACTCACTGCCAATGGTCTAATTCTGCTCTTAATATATCTTTTTTGGGTGCAATATCCTTCCAGAAGTTCCAGGGCAAAACTGGTGAGTTTCACGGTACTGTAAAACCATCCAACTACTCGTATAGTCCAGTTGGTACTGCAAATATGGGCCACAGCTTCAGACGTAATAATGTTAATACATTTGACTTGAATAATTTCAAAAACTTCGTTTTTGGTTTTTCTGAGGTTTTTCATTCATTTATGAATATATTTTGTAATAGAACTGCATCATGTAAATATAATCCCATCAAAAACATAAATGTGAAAGGCTGCCAAGTTCGATACTATGGGAATGCTTCGCCTATAAAAGAAGTGAGATCTGAATAAGTACCAAGTTCCATAAAAATACCTCAAATCATAAATAGTTATAGGAATGCACACTTGATTTCCAGCAGTTTTTAAGGTACATTTTGAATAAGTATCACGTTACATAGAAATACCTAAAATTATAATAGTCAGAGAAACGCACACCGGTTTTTTTAGCAGTTTCCTGATAACATTTATTATTTTCAGTACTTATTAATGATGTTACTTGGCAAGTTTTCACACACCACACACCTTTTCAATGTAAGTAATCGACACCTTTGGACTGCAATGTGTCAAGTATATAATTTTCTATTAAAACTTGCCAAGTTACATCATTAAAAAGTACTGAAAATAATAAATGTTATCAGGAAACTGCTAAAAAAACCGGTGTGCGTTTCTCTGACTATAATAATTTTAGGTATTTCTATGTAACGTGATACTTATTCAAAATGTACCTTAAAAACTGCTGGAAATCAAGTGTACATTCCTATAACTATTTATGATTTGAGGTATTTTTATGGAACTTGGTACTTATTCAGATCTCACTTCTTTTATAGGCGAAGCATTCCCATAGTATCAAACTTGGCAGCCTTTCACATTTATGTTTTTGATGGGATTTCATTTATTTTTGTTAGGTGTAGGTTCTTTATTATTTTTTTATCACTTTTGCTTTAGGAAATGTCTCATTCCACTTAGGCATGTACTTTATACTATACCCTTTATACTAAGCGTCTAATTCTATTTTACTATTTATTTATAGGTGATTTTTACAAATAAACTGGCTCCCTACACCTATAAAATGCACCTACTTACATATAATTACATACATCAATAACGTACTTTATTCTGTTTGTAAGTACGCTACCTACATAGATAATGAATAACTTGGTAATACCTACCTACCAGTAGGTATTATAATTGGTGGCCTATTATGTAGCCCTAGAAGTGCACCATCCCTCGTATCGGAGGGTGAGATGGGCAGCAGTATATATAATTCCATCTTAGAGTATATATGATTTCCATGTTCTTGAATCTGCGATTTTATTCGTTGTAAAATTAGAAATTATTTAGACTATGCGAGAAAAAATAGTCTTTTCATTTTTGTTTGACTGATTTAGCGCACCTAGTGTACCTAGTGACCTGCTTCGTACTTCGTAAATCGTGGGTTCGGTTCCCGCAACAGACACACACAGAGTGGTGAACAATTTTATTTTTCTTGTCTTTAAGACAAACATGTATTGTCTTAAATTGGTATGTATCTAAATTTAAATAAGTCTTATCTCATTTCCACTCCATACCTACTTATAGTAGAACAAAATTACACATTCGTTGTTTTCGAAACTGACTCACACTTGGCCGTTTTCAGATTTTTACTTTATTTCGACCTAAAGACAAACCTTCGAGCCAAATTTCAGGTCGGTACGACCATTGGAAGATAGATCCACTTAGTTCATTATGACTTCATAGTAGAACAAAGTTACACTTTCGCTATTTTTAAAACTGACTCACACTTGGCCGTTTTCAGATTTTTCCCTTTACTTTGACCTTAAGACCTATCTCCATGCCAAATTTCAAGTCAGTACGACCATTGGAAGTGGTCTAGGTTTTTGATGAGTCAGTGAGTCAGTGAGTGAGTGTATAGTAAAAATAGCGATTTTCTGACGTCAATATCTCAAGAACTGCTATAGGTAGAATAATGAAATTTTGTATTCTAGACAATTAAGGGGATGTCAACAGACACTCAAAATTTCATATGCGTAGATAAAATATGTTTTGAGTTATAGGGTGGTCGAAATTGGCCCACGGCCGGTGTGTCGCTTTTTTTTGCTCGAACTTGGCGGACACACTGCCGTGTGTCTAGATTCACACCAGGGGCCGTATTATAACTTTAAAAACACGTTTACAAACGGTCCAACTTCAATAAAACTTCAATTCATTAACAGCATCAAATACAGCTAGCGCCTAAACGTCTGAATGAGAAATATCAGAATTTGCTTGATAAATATTCCGATGCAAGCCCAATACAACTTCAATATTGGTTGATTGTTTGTGGTGTGTTGGAATAAGTTTAAGATAGATTCTGTTTTTAATGTATAGTTTCTGTATTTTAATATCAGAATACGGCACGTTGGCAAGGCAAGTTGTATTGGAGATGCACCGGAATATTTAACACGCAAATTCCGATATTTCTGATTCAGACGTTTAGGCGTTCTCGTATTGCGTAGTTATAGACGGAGAGCTGGCCACGTCAGATATGACACAATAATGAGAGCAACGAAACCCATGTAGTTAGTTTGCTATACTATGCTTATTTATAGATCCGGACATCTGGCAGCTGTAAAGTGGTGGAGGTCAAAGAATGCAAATAACTTGAAGAAAACAAATCCTAGAGTTCTGGGTTTAATGAAATATTATGGGAAATTATGTAATTAATTGGGTTATATCATATCCAGAAGGTTTTGTTGGGGGAAAGTAGCGCCAAATGATGTAAAATGCAATTTTTAGTTAGTCGTCTACTGTTTTTGTTTCCGCAATAATAGACATTGGTTTTTAATCTTATGTTAAAATATAGGCCCCGTCCTCTATAAATTACACAACTTTGGCATTTTTTACCTATTTTGGTATAACTTTTTTCCAACTGAAAAACTTTGTTGGTCTGTCACTCTGACATCCACCCATTAAAAGCTGCCAGATGCCCGGATCTAGCAATAAGGATGGTAAAGCAGTCTAACTAGACAGGTTTCATTGCTCTCATTATTGTGTCACATCTGACGTGGCCAGCTCTTAGACCATTAATGCATTGTAGTTGTATTGGATCGTGACTAAACGTTTTCTAAAGTTTATAATACGGCCCCTGAACGAAGATTTTCAAGTAATATTTTGGACCATAGTTTATTTATTTACGTTACGGAGATCCAACAGCTATCAAAACTTAATAGCACTAATTAATAAGAGATGGAAAGCCAATTACAGGGTCACACTTATAGCTACAGATTATTACATTCAAGTTTTACTTAAATAAATGAACAACACACAACATACGAGCAATCAATATTAAGTAAAAACCAGGAGAAGCAAATTTAAAACACCAGCTGTATTACAATAAAATAAAAATAAAATACTTTGCTAAGCAGGACAAAGCACCCAACGTTATTGAACAAATATTTTTAAGCCATCTCATCAATCGTCAACATTTTAACGTCATATTGTGTCTAACAACATGTATCTTACCGTTGGCAGCTTTAGACTGTAGTTATGGTTTTACATACCCTTTTACCTCGCTCTTGAATATTTTAGCGCAGGCCTAATAAATAAATTAGCTCCTACAACTATAACGTGATCCGTTAAGACTACAGAACGTTTAATTAGGAAAGACCAACCTTTAAATCATGATTAACGCGACGCTTCTCTGCTGAATTACCTTTGGGAGACTGGGCCCAAGCGATGAGGGAAACACTTTGTTACCGTAGTGTACAAATGTGGACGAGTTTAGTAAAAGGATCCACTTTGTCGATTTACATGGATACTTTATTCTTTCACTTATAGATAGCGCATATTTTCTAGTTTTAGGAAGTACTCATAGGTAACTGCATATAGACATAATTTTTAAGAAAAAAAAACCGACTTCAATGGGGGTAGCCGGTGAAGGATTATTGTAGATAGATGGTGCACTTAGATTCCATACAATGAAATAACTTGCTTAAAAAACGCAGCGGAGAGGACCAATCGCCAAACGTGAACTATGCGTCGTTGAAGAGTTCCGTTCTGATTATCATCAACAGTTCCACTTCATCAAATGTCACTCTTTTGAATGAAAATGCTTGATTTGTTGATAAAAATACAAAAGTCACTTTATGTATGCCTTTAAGATTTGAGGAATTCCCTCGATTCCTCGTGGAACTCATCATCAGAACTTGAGCTTGACGAAAATTGGTCCTGACAATCTAACTTGCTTAACAAACATAGCGAAGAGGAAGAATCGCCAAACATGAACTATGCGTCGTTGAAGAGTTCCGTTCTGTTCATCATCAGCAGTTCCACTTCATCAAATGTCACTCTTTTGAATGAAAATGCTTGATTTGTTGATAAAAATACAAAAGTCACTATGTGTAAGCCCTTAAGATTTGAGGAGTTCCCTCGATTCTTCATGGATCCCATCATCAGAACTTGAGCTGGACGAACATTTGTTCTGACAATTAAACTTGCTAAACAAACACAGCGAAGAGGACGAATCGCCAAACGTGAACTATGCGTCGTTGAAGAGTTCCGTTCTGATCATCATCAGCAGTTCTACTTCATCCAATGTCACTGTTTTGAATGAAAATGATGGTTTTGTTGATAAAAATATAAAAATCACTATATGTATGCCTTTAAGATTTGAGGAGTTCCCTCGATTCCTCATGGATCCCATCATCAGAACTGCGTTTTGACAAAAACGGGACCAATCTGTATATATATACTTACAATCAAAAAAAGAATTTTCAAAATCGGTTCAGACATGACGGAGTTATGGAGTAACAAACATAAAAAAAAAAAAAAAAAAAAAAATAAAATAAAAAAAAAACATACACGCCGAATTGAGAACCTCCTCTTTTCAAATCTTGAAGTCGGTTAAAAATGGGACCTTTTTCCCCAGCAGTTAGGGTTGAAAATAGTCCACAAGTTGTTTAACTCGTGAACTGGAATTTCTTGTACCTCCTATTTTAAAGAAGCTATAGGACTATGAGTAAAATTCTGTAGGTTCACAGCCATGGATGGAGAAATACAAAAAAATATTTCTTTACCAAAATAGTTGTTAAATATTGTAATTTTCATCACTTTTTAATTATTATATAATTACAATTTGGCTATCGGTAGCCTTCACACTAATTCCAGCGTGTGTCGTGAGGACTATGTGACATTACCGGTGATTTAACAGTTAGGTGATGCGAAGAATACATATGTGGCAAGAGCTTACAATAAACTGTGCTAAACTACTCTTGCTGACAAACTAAAATAAACCAAATAAATTGAAATAATAAAACAGTACAGGAGTCAGAGCTGAATCGATGGACAAATTAATAAAAACCTTACATCGCTTTTCTTTCATCCCTTCTTCCATCAGAAGAGGCCCGAGGAAAATTTAGCACTCAACACCCGGTACGGTGCGCAAATAACGACGGAGAACTCAATTAGTGAGATCTGGTTTAATCCACTCTCAATCCTATTGCCAATCACAGTTGTATTGTTATTTTGTAAGGACCATTTCACTGAACATTTAAGGTTAGAAAAAGGGAAGGAATTTGTCACTTGTTATTTTGATCCTTTCCTTTTTTAGGGTTCCGTAGCCAAATGGCAAAAAACGGAACCCTTATGTATTCGTTATGTCCGTCTGTCCGTCCGTATGTCACAGCTATTTTACTCGGAAACTATACGACGTCTCTGAATAAAATTTACACATAAGGTGTATTTTGTATGCCGCTACTTAGTTATGTAGTTACATTTGAAAAAAAAAAATTTTTAGGGGGGCGCTCCATACATGTAACTTAATTAAAAAAAATATATTTTAACCAAATATCAACATGAGACACCTCAATCGATAGGTCTTTAAAAATAATTTGAGGTTTCTTTGACCATTTTCTGATTAAGTGAATATTTTCTGAAATAATCGCTTCGAAAGTCACAAAAATTGTGTCCTCCCCCTGTAAATTTTGAACCGTAAGTCCAAAAAATATGAAAAAAATTGAGGAGATGTACCTTATCATATAATTTCTACGAAAATGTTTTGAACATTATCGGTTCAGCCATTTTTGAGTTATCTCCAAAAAACTTCTTCCATAGGCATCAGATACGACCTTTGGGTATTAGTTTGGTTCTTATTTCATTGAAGGTACGGAACCCTCTTATGCGTGGTCCGACACACTCTTGGCCGGTTTTTTTAAATACTGGCTGCTTCAATTCAATTCTATGCAATATTTTTATTTCGAATTACAATCCATATCAATGTTAGTAAAACGTATAAATCTATTTTAGAATGCTTAAAACTAAATACTAACTAAAACCGGCGTGGCACTGCAACAGGCGTAGCGTGTAGCAGCACCCAGCGAGAGAATAGTGGCGAATCTCAACGTTCCGCCAGCACGTTCAGAATGCTGTTTGATTCAAAGCAATTATCCGTAAATTGTACAATGAAACCGAAAGATGTAAACACTGCTACAGCAGTATTAATATGGCCTCTCGAATCTGTACAACTATCATTCGAAGATTATAGATTCATCTTGTTGGATGCTTTTTCTGACAGCGTTCAACCGTACAACGCTCTGTTTTATACCACGTCATAGGCAAACAGTCATGCAACCCGTCTGACGGTAAAGTTACCCTATGAACAAGAACTAGCCTATGAACAACTGTAATTTGAGGGTTGTTAAATGCCCGTTTCTGTACACTGCTGCTTTTTCTGAGTCCTAAAGCGCAAGTATAAATGTTTCAGAGTTGGCACAGCGATGGGTTTGTGTTCAAGGGTAGCAAGTTCGAATTTAGCGGCGGTATTATTTTCAGCTTTTTTTTGTAAAGTTGTTTATTTTGCATTAAATTGTTTCGCTGTCGCTCCCACTATCTTGACAGCAGCCTCGTTAACATAACGAGGCTGCAGTTTTATGCTGTTCTAGTGTTATCCATACGTTTCTCTTTTATTAATAACGGTCGGGCCATACTAAATATTTAAACGTGTTCTCGAAACTTTTAGTTTAGTATTAATAGTAGGTATATTAAGTTTATTAGTAATAATTTTTAAGAAAAAAAAACCGACTTCAATGGGGGTAGCCGGTGAAGGATTATTGTAGATAGATGGTGCACTTAGATTCCATACAATGAAATAACTTGCTTAAAAAACGCAGCGGAGAGGACCAATCGCCAAACGTGAACTATGCGTCGTTGAAGAGTTCCGTTCTGATTATCATCAACAGTTCCACTTCATCAAATGTCACTCTTTTGAATGAAAATGCTTGATTTGTTGATAAAAATACAAAAGTCACTTTATGTATGCCTTTAAGATTTGAGGAATTCCCTCGATTCCTCGTGGAACTCATCATCAGAACTTGAGCTTGACGAAAATTGGTCCTGACAATCTAACTTGCTTAACAAACATAGCGAAGAGGAAGAATCGCCAAACATGAACTATGCGTCGTTGAAGAGTTCCGTTCTGTTCATCATCAGCAGTTCCACTTCATCAAATGTCACTCTTTTGAATGAAAATGCTTGATTTGTTGATAAAAATACAAAAGTCACTATGTGTAAGCCCTTAAGATTTGAGGAGTTCCCTCGATTCTTCATGGATCCCATCATCAGAACTTGAGCTGGACGAACATTTGTTCTGACAATTAAACTTGCTAAACAAACACAGCGAAGAGGACGAATCGCCAAACGTGAACTATGCGTCGTTGAAGAGTTCCGTTCTGATCATCATCAGCAGTTCTACTTCATCCAATGTCACTGTTTTGAATGAAAATGATGGTTTTGTTGATAAAAATATAAAAATCACTATATGTATGCCTTTAAGATTTGAGGAGTTCCCTCGATTCCTCATGGATCCCATCATCAGAACTGCGTTTTGACAAAAACGGGACCAATCTGTATATATATACTTACAATCAAAAAAAGAATTTTCAAAATCGGTTCAGACATGACGGAGTTATGGAGTAACAAACATAAAAAAAAAAAAAAAAAAAAAAAAAAAAAAAAAAAAAAAAAAAAAACATACACGCCGAATTGAGAACCTCCTCTTTTCAAATCTTGAAGTCGGTTAAAAAGGCACAGATTTGCCCTTCAGTTGAAATATAAATAAGTATTAGGTATACTTAAGTGTGATAAGATTATAAGTAAGTTTACGTGGACTGACAGACGACCTACAGTCTATACCGTTGAAGGTAGATTAAGATGTTGAACATATATTATTGACATTGACATGGAAGAAAGGACTACATTCACATTAGATTTAGGTTCCAAAAAGCTCTCAGGAAGATATCACTTTTAAGATTTTCTCCTTGCACCTTGTACATGTCTCTGTTTGGTACATGGTCAGCAATGTGCAAATTGCAGAAATTGCAGAAATGTTCTCGGAAATTTCCGAGAAATTACATGAAAGAAACTTAGAAAGTTCTCTGTGAGAATGTTCCCATGAGAACTTTAACATTTTGTGTAATATATAATATTACACGCCACATATTAGTAAACCAGGCAGGCATAATATTTAAAATGGCGTGTGTCTACCTCGGTTCTGACACGATAAGATTGTTCATTAAATTTAAGTTCCAGAGAATATTCTCCATAGAAGTTTCGCAACTTATGAAACTTCTCCTCGGTGCATTGCTATACATGGTTGACTGGTAAAGTGGTAGATAATACCATTTGACATTAACTCCACCATTTGTACATACATTCTTGTATTTTGCTCAATAAAGTTTAAATAAATAAATAATAAGTGCAGTAAAATAATTTACTACATAAGCTGAAGGATAAGTAAAATCTTTCATAAATAGGACATTTAAATCTGTTGTTTTTAGAATTTTGAAGTATCTACATATTTGTAATTGGAGTCTGTTTACATATTTGCACAAAACAAGAAGAAATATTGTTGTTAATAAATATCAAACTCTTTTCCCGGGTACATAAAACTTTGGACAGCTCGAAGACGGATCGTGTCAGTGAACTTTTCCTCTGAGACAAATTGTATCCATCTCCTTACTAACAAGTATTAGAGGTATTATGTTCCCATTTTTTTTACTGTTGGAGCATGGCATCCTATTCTATCTTATAATAAGAAAACAAAATTGATTTTTTCTGCTTTTTACCTTAATTCACTGTTTTTATTAGTGGATACTACGTGGGTAACTTACCCACGGATGCAAGAGATTGTTTACTTACGCGCGTGATGTAAACTGTTTTAAGGGAGAAATATAAACTTCTAAAAATGTACAGAGGTGTAAAATTTACATTTTAACTAGTTGGTCGAATTTATATTTTTACTTTCCTATTGTCAAATTAATTTTGATTCTAATTTTCAACTTTTTCTATATTTGTTTGTCTTGAAATAAAAGTAATTGGAAATATAGTCTATATTTGTAAAGGAACTATAGTCTATATTTGTTTGTCTTGAAATAAAAGTAATTGGAAATCAGCTGTTGCCGGCACCGCATTGCGCCGATCGATACGGCCGGTGCGAGAGACACGCACGCCGCCCGGCGCCTCACCGACCAGCTGGATTTACTAACGAGTAGGGTAATAATCACCACCATCTCAGCTGGTAGACGTTCAGCGTTAGTTACAGGCCTTCCCGAAAGATTTCCGCAGCTGCTGGTAACATCCTGCCCGCATCCAGCAGCTACCCGCACTGCCTGGTCGTCCGACTATCTTGTGGTGATTCTTCGAGCTATGTCGGTGACTAGTAGGGTCATACTACAAATACCCAAGGCTGAACAATAACGTTCCACGGTAGTACGTAGAAGAGAGATGAACGCCCGGCACCTTACTGACCAGTTGGATTAGAGCCAACTGCTAAGTTATTAGGTAACCAGTAGAATCATACCACAAATACCCTGCACAAACAACACGCCTTGCTAATCTTTCAATCCGCACCCAAGGAGCTACAACAACGCCCATCCGCAATATGTATGTCTCCACAGGGTACTATTCGTATTTTGGCCACATAACACGTCGACTTACAATTTAGACAAAATTACAATAACCAGTAGTTGTAATTACAATAACAAGTGGATGGTAGGCCACAATTTTTTTATTTTATTTTATACCACGACGGTGGCAAACAAGCATACCTGATGGTAAGCGGCTACCGTAGCCTATGGACGCTTGCAACTCCAGAGGTGTCACATGCGCGTTGCCAACCCTTTACAGGAAGGATTCACTGTGTTGACGGCTAAAGGAACAAGAGGGTCCCTCATCGTCAACACACTGGGTCCTCATTGAGCTCTTTGGCAACCTTACTCACCAGCAGGAACACAACACTATGAGTAGGGTCTAGTGCTATTTGGCTGTGGTTTTCTGTATGGTGGAGGTACTTCCCCGGTCGGGCTCTGCTCCAGATTTGAGCGAGATGACATTCGCTGTACTGTGCCCTACCACACATAGCGAGATGGCATTCGCAGTACCCATACCTCTCTTTTGGACGTAGTATTAGGACATATCCGGGTCCAGGAACCAGACCTAAACGCTGGTCCGATCAGGTGACCAAAAGACAATCATGCCGATGTTACAGTTCTACCATCAAGCTGAAGACCGCCAAAAGTAGAGAGGCCTGTTGCAACGTTTCCGTAGAACCTAAGATCCTAAAGAGGCCTCACTCTAGTAGTTCTAGTAACTGTAAGGGAATACCACAAACATACCGCAAGGTTTAAGAAGTTTCGCTTATAAATAAGTACTGAGAAACCTATAGGCATGAGTCGGTGTTCAAACTTACGATTCCCGGTTAAGAGGCTGACAACACCCAATGACCTTCAAATTGACTTAAACATTTTTTTAGCTATAACTACTTGTTTTGAGAAAAAAAAAACAATCAATATTCATTATATTTGGAAGAACTTTGTTAATTCCGATATACGATTGGACGAAATCGGCTCTATAGAAAATAATCCCTAAGTTACATCTTAAAATTAGCTTTAAAAAGTTGTATATATTTAGTTTCTCGACTTATAATTAGTCTGTAATTAAGGACAAAATTCCACCACCATTTTATATTTCATAATGAATGCGTAGTTTTTTTTTATTTTTCATTTTGCAAAATTTGTAATAAGCTCCCATACTAATCGTAACACAGTGTTTCTCTTTCACTCACGCTGAAAAAGAAAGGGATGGAATTTAGCTGTTATCAGCCCCATAAGTCATCGCATGTACCATTATTAGGACACTAAGCTACGCTCGTTGCTGCTCTAAGATTTGTCACCCATGAAGTAACCACCAACCAAGAAGGTTTTAGCTGTCACTGTCTTTTCATACGTAGCTACCATTGCTGGTGCCGTATTCAAATTTTATAATACATAAACAATACATTAAAAACACAATCTATCTCAAACATAACTCCAACACACAAAAAATAATCAACCAACATCGAAGTTGTATTGAGTTGCGTTGGAATAATTTTCAAGCAAATTCTGATGGTTCTGATTGAGACGTTTAGACGCTAGCTGTATTGCGTAGTTATGTATTGGTGTTGTGTTCTATTGAAGTTGGATCGTGCCTATACGTGTTTTAAAGTTAGAATACGGCCACTGGTCTATGCAACTATCTATCTTTACGCAAATTGAACGGTAGCAGATTTTCGTGTTAACAATAATCGCAGGTACAAGAAACTTTCGAGTCAAATGTTAAACTCCATCGTGAATTATTTGCGATTCGACCACACGTCGATAGCATCTCTCATAATTTCTCCTAACCATTTGCATAGGGCACCAGAGCGTGACGTTTGCAGTTAAGGGGTGTTGGATTCATGACTAAATAAATAGTTACTACTATTACGAAGTGTTTGAATATAAAATAAACATGGGTTTTACAAGTTGGTTAATATGTTATTCAATCAAATACAAACATTGAAAACATTGAAAAAATAATCAACCCAGTTGGACTTGAACCAACATCGATACGCCTCATCACGCGCCATCGGTAAGGCGTATCGATGTTGGTTCAAGTCCAACTGGGTTGATTATTTTTTCAATGTTTTCAATGTTTGTATTTGATTGAATAACATACTAATGTATGAGTGGAATACCCACTTTAAAACATGTAAAATAATTATAAGTTGGTTAATGTTAATGGAAGTCTGAAAATACTGGAACGACTTTACCTTTCACCATTTGTATGACATATGACTTGTAATAAGAAATTAAAATTCGGAATGTCCACTTTTGTATAAAAACGTTTTAAAGTATTTTTTTTATGACATAGGAGGCAAACGAGCAGACGAATCGCCTAGTGTAAGGCGCGTGTGAGTGGACGCAATTACTCCGCCCTTAGTAAGAAATTAAGTAAAAATGTCGTGCTTGTTGTTCAAACCGAAAGATTTCATTATGTGGCTTCAAACCTCTATAACTTTTTGTGTCTTATCACTTATCACAATGATAGTAGTAAATAGGGTTTTAACCATGTATGGGTGGTCACCTTAACCTTACTTAGGTATCTCTCTAGGTTTGTATGGATTTTGGAGGATCGTCTACTTTACTCTCATTGAGCACATGGGGTGATTGCGCCTTAAGACTGGCGTGCGCGGGCGCCGATGAAACCGCGCGATTAGTGGCAACCGCGGATTAGCGCTGACACCCGGTAATAGGAATTTATTGGAAAAATCATGTCCGATAGATAATCCAGGTGGATTGGAAAACTATTGGAGTAGCCGAGGAACTTACAATTTAATCTTAATTTCATTGCGTTGTGACGTTTATTGCAGTGAGTAAGAGCAAAATGCACTGCAAGAGATGTCAAAATCAAGTCAATTTGTATAAGTTTGAATGATCAAGTTTGATCCTGCTCATATACGAACTCTCAAATTATGTGTCTCTGCTACAACCCCAACAAAATTCATAAAGATCAGAAAAACGTTACTAAAGTTATCGCGGAACAAACTTTCAAAATCAAAAAGCCATTGAAATGCCGAGACGTCCGAGTAGCCGAAGTTGTTTGTAAGAACTTCACTTCGCTTACGCTCCGCTCGTTCGATAACTTCTCAATGACGTGTTCGGGAACCATTCGAATGACCGCCATTGCACCGCCATGGCTAACTAAATTTTAAATCATTACCAACTAGATTTTCATAACAATAATCTTTAGATGCCACCAATACAGGTTTCTTAATATTTACATATAGGTCACTATTAGACAAGGATGATTAAGACATGGATGGACAATGCCTATACAAAATCGCGTTCTTCGAACCTTCAGGCTATACATACGTCTGTTTTCGGTACTGAGTGCCACAGCGCCATCTGTTGAGTCTGGAGTCGAGTTATTCTGTCAGCGTTAATCGCCGAACAAAATATTAGAAACTAGAATTTATTTATTTAATCTTCATTGCACAAAATAAGATGCTACAAATGGCGGACTTAATGCCATAAGGCATTCTCTACCAATCAACCAATGGGCTTAACAGAAAGGTTAAGTAGGAATTTAGTATTTGTGGTGACCGATAGATGACGCTAGTGCTTTAGCCTGAAATAAGGGAACGCGATTTTTTATAGGCATTGTCAATCCATGTCTTAATCATCCTTGCTATTAGATTAACGTTTATCATCAAAGTTATGATATGGGTATAGATAGTAGTACATCATGATACAAGTGTGCTAAGTTGATCATTACATACGAAGCGATATTGTGCGCACGAACGCACGTGAGTGCGCATAAGGAAGCTGAGCTTATTTAATGATCAAGCACACGCGTTTCATACGACGTTTTTCAACACACTTGCGAGGAAATAACAGAATAGTACAATTAATAACTTTTGAATACATTAATTGTCAGAATGTTTACAGGATAGAGGTACTTATGAACCTAAGATAATTAAATTTAACTAACCTTTTTTGTGATGTTATTGGGTATCTGGAACTCATTTTCAAATCATATCATAAAATTAAAGACTTCACATTTATTGTGCAATAAATTATAGTATTTTTTTCTTACGTATTGCTCACTAGATTTTTATGATGACATTTTACTAGTATGTATCACAATTTTGAAATATATCCAGAGGTTAAATTAACGCTAAAGTTAACTTCTTATTCATTGAAAATATAATTTGTTTAAATTAATAAAACACGACGAGAAAAATCTAACAAATAAACAATGATTTGAGGTTAACTTATAAATGGCGCGCAATTTTCTTTTTTGGATGTGCGTGCAGCTTGAGGCAAAGGCGCGGACGTATAATGCCAAACAGCCAATATTAAAACAGACAATTCGTGTTTAAAACGTAATTTATTGTGTATTACGTGTAATATAATAAGTTGAAATGATTCTTATTCACAATCAGGGTTGTATAATTTATATTATATCGTAAATGTGTATATTTTTAAAATATTTACTTTTTTAGAATGTAAACTCATAAAGAGTTAAAAAAAAGTAAAGGTAATACCCGACTAAATTACAACGATTCGTCTGCGTACGTACAACTTGGTACTAGAGTACAAACGTCACTTGATCGGATTATTAAATTATTCCACTAGTTGGATAATTATTGTGAAATGCACGCGTGTTTAATATCTAGGATTATGAGCATAAAAGCGGTGGAATAAGAACCTCGTTACGAGCAGGTGTGTTGAAAAAATAATTTTAAACAAAAAGAACCCACTTCACTTCCACTCCACATTTCCAAAAGCGAATGCCCGAGCCAGCGTAAAAATCCCTTAATCGCTGTAGGTGTGATATATTTGAAGAGTTCCCTCGATTTCTCCAGGATCCCATCATCAGATCCTGACCTGGTGACAATGGGACCAACTGTGAAGTAGGTATACCCTTTCAAACAAAAAAAGAATTTACCAAATCGGTTGAGTCGTCTTCGAATAATCGGTGAACATACATAAAAAACCGGCCAAGAGCGTGTCGGGCCACGCTCAGTGTAGGGTTCCGTAGTTTTCCGTCCGTCACAGTAAGTGTCCCCACTTAAGAGTTAAAATAACACCGCCATGTAGGATATGATATGAGCGTTCCACGTACAGCGACATCTATCGGCAAATTAAGTAAACTATTGCGCGCGAGCTTAAAGTATGGAAGATGATTTTTATGGGATAATTCTTTATTGCGTGAACCGATTTTCATCGTTATTACTTTATTTGAAAGCACGTCATTTCATTGTGATTTTGTAGAAATTACAGGTACAATAAACTCCTGCTTATACGGTTAAATTACAAACTTACTTCAGAAATTATTTTGTATTTTTTTTCAAAAACTATTTAAACTATCAAGTTCAAAATAATTTCCCTAGAAAGTTTTTATAAAGTTTTACTTTTGAGATATTTTCATATTTTTAAAACTTATGGTTCAAAAGTTAGAGGGGGGAGAGAGGGGGGGACACATTTTTTTAACTTCTGGAGCAATTATTTCCGAAAATATTTACATTATCAAAAAATGATTCCAGTAAACCCCTGTTCATTTTTAAATACCTATCCAACAATATATCACACGTTAGGGTTGAAATGAAAAAAAAAAATCACTCTCCACTTTACGTATAGGGGAGGTACCCTAATAAAACATTTTTTTCCACTTTTTATTTTACCACTTTATCGGCGTGATTAATATACATATTAGTACCAAATTTCAGCTTTCTAGTGCTAACGGTCACTGAGATTATCCGCGGACGGACGGACGGACGGACGGGCAGACGTGGCGAAACTATAAGGGTTCCTAGTTGACTACGGAACCCTAACAAGAATAAAGGGTATACTCTTGGCTCGTCTCAATCGTTTTTAGACAAGTTCTTAAATTCGACCCGTTCTGCTTTCGTCACCCATTCTTCCTTCGTCACTTTCGAGGGTCGACTATATCAACTTAGGTAATCTTTGTTGTTTGTCTATTTCTTATTCCGGCTCATTTCGATATTCGTCAACATCTTCTTTGGGCATGCTCGATGTTAGTCTATGTTGTTATTAGACTTACACGTTATTTGTCCTGTCGTTTTTGGTAATATTCTAAATTCCAACAACGAACGTGCCGAGGAAAAAATCACCAATAACGCGTGAGTCTAATAACAACATAGACTAACATCGAACATGCCCACAGAAGATGTTGACGAATACCGAAATGAGCCGGAATAAGAAAAAGAAACAACAAAGATTACCAAAGTTGATATAGTCGACCCTCGAAAGTGACGAAGGAAGAATGGGTGACGAAAGCAGAACGGGACGAATTTAAGAACTTGACAAAAAACGATTGAGACGAGCCAAGAGTATACCGAATAAAGATCCAGACGAATTGAGAACCTCAGACGAGTTGAAAAAGCTTGATTTCAATAAAATAATTATCTTCAGAAAAAAAAAAAATGTTTAACAGCTCACCCACTTAGCTACTCTCTGGTGACTACAGTAAAGCGACTTCTAAAATATCGCCGGAAATGTAAAGCCAACATTAACACATCGGAGTTTGAACTCCATTGTGTCTAGATCAATAGCCGGGCGATATTCCGTGACATAACACAGACTGACAAATACGGTCGGCACATTGCCAGATCGGACAATACAGTGGACAAAAGCCTGAAGGCTAATCAACATTGTTTTAGTTTGAATGTTTTATTTATTTATGATAAGGAGAATCAACAGCTTTTAAGTTACAGTTATACCATCAAATATACACAGAAAGCGAATTAAAGGAACCCACAGGTAATAACAATACAGTCCAAATAAAACTAATGCTAGGCTACTAACACACATACACACATGCGAACAAGAATAGAAGATACGAGAACATACAAATCTATCTTCTTCTTCTTCTTCTAAATATATAAAAGAAGAAACTGACTGACTGACTGACATATCAACGCACAGCCCAAACCGCTGGTTCTAGAGATTCCAAATATGGCACGTAGGTTCCTTATAAGGTCTAGGGATGCACTAAGAGAGGATTCTTCAAAATTCACCCCCTAAGGGGGTAAAATGGGGGTCCAAAGTTTGTATGGCGAATCAAGATTTGTTAGACTATTTTAATCGAAACTTCACAGGAGTAATATTCCTAACGATAAATGAGTAAACACGTGTTTCAGGTTTTTTGAAAATTCAACCCCCATAAGGGGCAAATGTGGGCACAAAGTCTGAAAATCAACATGGGTATCGTATTACATCCTTTTTGAGTACTTATAGTACGCGGGCGAAGCCGCGGGAAAAGGCTAGTTCCAATATAAAAGTATGAAAACATTTAGTGCTTAAATGTACTAGGCTTTGCAATTAAAAATTCGTACAGAAGAGGAAAATAAAGAAAACGAGAAGTACTTAGTTTCATTTCTTATGCTCTTAACTGTTTATCGGAGGATATAATGTCTTAGCAATATAGTAGTATTATAGTGGAGGCCGGGAATCCATTTTTACGCTAAGAATAAAGAATAGAACCGTAGAAAAATATATAAATTCCGTTCATACGGCAATAGTTATGTCCTCGTGAACTTTTATAATTTATTTTTCTCACTTCAGATACGAAAACCACGCCACCTGTCACGAGAGTTAAAAAAATCTGCTGTTTATAAAACCTGCCACCATCTTTGACGCCAAGGTTATTTTCCAGGCCTAGGCCTGAAAAGTTACATGAAATCCCATTACCGTCCCCTCGAGTTGCTGCGTCCGAAACACAGGATACTTCTGAGTCTATTATAAAGGACGTAACGACAATATTACATTGCATCTTTGAGAAAAGATAATTTATGGTCAACCTGCAGTAACACCTGACGTATATTTGTAGCACCATGTCTCACGTATTTGAGCCGCCTTCGTTACATAAGATATTAATGCAGCTGATTGTACATTTTGAGCAAAACTCATTCTTTCTTGGCAGGTAAATATGCAACGTGCACTCATATTTCTCAGAATATCTGCCAAGTTTGCGCTGACATTAATATACATAGTTTGGCATATTACACTAAATCTTGAATTTAAATCGAAATATTTCCATTTTAAGTTCGGTCTCCACTAAAAACTATGGCTTGCATCTTGCTGAGTGGGGATATTATTTCACGTCTATAAGGAAAACGTGCGAGTGATCGTCACTGTCCCGGTAGGTACATGTCATTTTTTTAAATTAAATATAGCAATAAAGGTGACAGCAGGATGTCAACTATTGGGAATTAGCGTGCCAGGCACAAGGACGTTTACCTTAGCTATTGTAAATGGAATCTATAGATTGTTAATAAATGTATTTTCTTTCTTCAACTTTCTTTTATAAGAAACCTGACTCTTAATTCGGCTACGGACAAATTTAACTTACCTAAAGTTAACGGCTTCCATAACATAGTTGGTACTGTTGGTAATGGCCTACGATTTTGAGTCCCGAGGAAGGAATATAGGATAGTTTTTATTAAGTACTGAAATCATCCCTTAAGAGGGTGAAAAGGGGCAAGGTATGTTATGTGCTCCAATTGGATGTTTGCCATTTCATTTTATATAGGCGCGTATGAAGTCTACGCAAAAGCTAAGTTGGACCATTACCTTACTGCTATAATGTATACGGGCTATTACAGTGAATATTATGAGTTACCATAGTATCCTATGAAGCCTGAATCCCATTGGCTATGGTTCACTCGATCAAGGCGCGGGTCTGGACGGCAAACTTGGCACACGGCCAAGGCCGTCAACATTACTTTACTGGCCGCGACCATCATACAACATGTTACCTTTTAAATCTAGAGGCAGAATGATACGACAATTTTTCCTACGAACACAAAAAATTGCTATGGCATTGCTAGTAGTAATAAATGCGAAAATAACTTTACCGGTCTGTCTGTTACTTTTTAGCACTTAATACCGTTTTTTTTTGTTTTTTAGGGTTCCGTACCTCGAAAGGAAAAAACAGAACCCTTATAGGATCACTTTGTTGTCTGTCCGTCTGTCTGTCTGTCTGTCTGTCTGTCTGTCAAGATCATTTTTCTCACGAACACATGGAGGTATCAAGCTAAAATTTATATCAAATACTCAGGTCTACTGTCCCTTGGTGCTGTGAAAAAATCAAACTTCTATGCCAACGCAATCAAAAGATACAGCCGTTTATGCCGTAAAATTCCGCAAATTTTCGAAAATCGCATGGGAATCAAAACCTACAGGGTACTTCCCGTGAACTCAGGATCCTGAAATTTGGTACGAAGCAACGTCTTATAGCACAGATACAGGAAAAATTGCGAAAGCATAAATTTTTAGTTACTTACATCATATAATAAAAATATTTTTAATAATTTTAAAGTTACTACCCTATATACCTATATACCTATAGATTTGTACGGAACCTTCGGTGCGCGAGTTCGACTCGCACTTGGCCGGTTTTTTTTTATTTTTTATTTGTTAGGTCTGCTAACAACAGTTACAATATCACATTGAAACATATCTGGCAAATTGTGTTCTTAGGCGGATTTCACACTACTGTGGTTTCCGCAAGCGGCGACGCTGTGCGAACGAGGTAGCGCTATGGATGTCTATAGCGCTGTCACGCCTGCTCACCGTCGCCGCATGCGGTTGCGGTGCCAGTGTGATAATCGCCTAAGCTTATCGCACAGCTAATTAAAGGCAAACACCACTTGCTTGAACTTAAAGTTTACATAACATTAAGTAAAGTATTAACAGGGAAGGATGAGTTACAAACTAGGTGTTTAACTAAGAAGTTGCGTGATTAAAATTAAATCGATTTAGACGAAATTAGGTATGGAAATAATTTAATAGTCCCAAGGAACACAGAATAATTTTTAATCATAATTTTACCCAGTGAATTCATAGATTATGACCAGCTTAGACTTGACATTATATTAAGGATAATATTTTCTGGATAAAGCAAATCATTTCTAATAGTAAGTTTTAGTTTGCCAAAGCATACCTGTAGCCTGTATAGGTATAGGTTTCTATAAAACATAATACTAACTTTAATTATGTCGATGCCTAGGTATTACTGTATTCTAAAAGCCTACCAACAATTAACTCATCTTGGATACAATTAAATTAGTAAACCTATACCTAAAACCATTAATCAAGTGTTCTCAAGTTTTGAAGACATTTTCAATGGTGTAGTTAGCAACCTGAAAACGGCTGTACTCTGTTCAAAGCCTGTATCTTATCCTACCTAATCCTATGAGCTAATCCGTGTTGTGTGACGAGTAGCAGGCTGTGGAACGGTTTATAAACCCTGTAGTCTGTTATACAAGCAGAATAGACTACAAAAATATGGGCATGTGTTTAAATGCATATAGGACAACACAACTTAACATAATATTAATACTCTTTATTGCACACCTCAAAATAAAGAAACACATAAAATACAAGTTACAAACAGAATAATCAGAGGTAAAACAATTGGTGGTCTTATCGCTAAAAAGCGATCTCTACCAGACAACCTTTGGCAAGCGGAAACCATTGAAAATAATCAGAATTCAGAAATACGTAGGTGTTGCAAATTCAAATCAACTAGCTAAACAATTATAAACTTACGCATATAAAATAAAAATAAAAAAGAAACTTACATAAACCATACATATAGAAATAAAAATAAAAATTGATAAATTAAGAAAATACAATCGAGGAGCAAGATACACTATTTGCCACAGGTAGTTAAATCCGTTTAATGAAGTGGATACTGAATTCAGATAGATTAAAAAAACGGATACTAAAATCAATAAAAATAAACCTGCGAATCCATAGTATGTGACAGGGTTGTACGAGTATGCATTTTATAAACGCCTGAAAGCATTTGTGGCGGCTGTGAAATGAACTCCCTGCCGAGGTTTTCCCAGAGAGCTACAGTACGAGGTTCTTCAAAAAAGGAGTGTATAGGTTCTTAAAGGGTAGGCAACGCGCATGTGAATCCTCTGGGGTTGCAGTCATCCATAGGCTATGGTAGCTGCTTACCATCAGGCGGGCCGTATGTTTGTTTGCCATCGTCGTGGTATAAAAAAAAGCATATTCGAGTACTAGGTAATATATGGAAAAAAATCACGCATTTAGAGGTTGAATTTCCAGAGAATGCTACTTTAAAATCACGATTCATAGCTATAAAATATAACGGTTACACTCACGTCACTGACTCACGTGACTGACTGACGTGAGTGACGTGAGTGTAACCGTTATATTTTATAGTGATAGTATGTCTCACGAAAGTTTAAATTTAATGATTCATAGCTCGTATACACGGTGTAACATGAGGAAACCGAATAATTTTAACAGCGTATTCCTGATCATAATTGGAGACTAAAATGTCGTATAAACTTTTCTGGATTTCGCCAAAAAAAAAAATTTTTTTTGCTCTTTTTTCGAATTTTTGAATGCTTTTGAACATAAAAACAAAAATATTATTAGTAAAACTGTCGATTAAAATAAATTAGTACATTTTTTCCGTAAAAAAATAGCTTACGTAAAGTATTCCTTGGCACTTTGATATTTGTTAATAAGAATGTCTAGACTAGACCCCATAAAGGGTGAAATCGCCATCGAAATAGCGTTTTACACTGAGTCACATTAAAAAATGTTTTTTTATTTAAGTGGTAGTAACTCTGAAACTAGGCGAATTCCAGAAAAGTTTATACGACATTTTAGTCTCCAATTATGATCAGGAATACGCTGTTAAAATTATTCGGTTTTCTCATGTTACACCGTGTATAAAAAAAGAAACCCTTAATTTCTCATTTCACTAATAGCCCACCAAATGAAGGAAAACTTAGAGGAAATAATTCGTGTATAGCCAAATTTTGGTGTAGTTCTAGGCAAAGGTATCTTACACAACATACTAAAAGTACCGGCGGATGGGGGCGCCGCTAGCGGGGAGGAGGGGGTGCAAAGGTCCATTATTTTGATTTTTCGTAAATAACTCGGTAACGGTGGCTCATACGAAAAAATTTTCTATCGCTTAATTAATTCACATATAATTTTCTATAAAAAATATTCTTTTCACTTTTTTGCTGGGATCAATGTTTAATGAGATATCGAGGAAATACGATAAACACTTTTTTAAACTTTCGGAGCTAATATTTACGAAAGTATTAGTTTTATCCAAAAATTGATTTGGAGTACCCTTATTTGTTTTAAAATACCTATCCTACGATATCTCACACATCAGGGCTGGAGTAAAAAAAATATTTACCCCCCCACTCCATGTGTACGGGAGGTACCCGAAAAAATAATATTATTTCACATTTTATTTTAAAACTTTGTCTGCGTAATTAAAACACATACTCATACGAAATTTAGTGAAGTGACACACAACATAAGTGTGTCTAGTACTAGCCATCACTGAGCACGGTGAGCAGGGTGCCTACCCTTATAGTTTCGGCATGTCCATCTGTCCCCGTCTGTCCGTCCACGGCTTTGCTTAGTGATGGTTAGTACTAGACGTCTAGACGGATAGATGGGGTCAGACGGACATGGCGAAACTATAAGGGTAAGAAGTGAGGTAGCAGGGTGAGCAGCTTGCTCACTGATGGTTAGTACTAGAAAATAAAAAAATCGTATGAGTATGTGTTTTATTCACGCCGGCAAAGTTTTAAAACAAAATCTGAAAAAATATTATTTTTTTGGGTACCTCCCGTACACATGGAGTGGGGGGGTAAATATATTTGTTACTCCAACCCTAATGTGTGGGATATCGTTGGATAGGTCTTTTAAAAAAAATAAGGGTATTCTAAAACTATTTTTTGATAAAACTAATACTTTCGTAAATATTAGCTCCGAAAGTTTAAAAAAGTGTTTATCGTATTTCCTCGATATCTCATTAAACATTGATCCCAGCAAAAAAGTGCAAAGAAACTTTTTTATAGAAAATTTTATGTGAATTAATTAACCGATAGAACATTTTTTCGTATGAGGCACCGTTACCGAGTTATTTACGAAAAACCAAAATAAGGGACTTTTACACCCCCCCCCCCCCACCCCGCTAGCGGCGCCACCATCCACCGGTACTTTTAGTATGTTGTGTAAAATACCTTTATCTACAACTACACCAAAATTCAGCTATACACGAATTATTTCCCCTATCAGGCAGTTAAGCGTCTTCGTTTGGTGAGCTATAAGTTTACAAATTGTAATATACATATTAAACTATTACTTGTCTTTAACATGATAAAAATCCAAATGCACATCAAAGTAATGTTCTGATGTTAGTTTTGGATTTTTTTGATGTGCTTCAGTATTTCAATTGTTTTTACGGTTCCGTACCTCGAAAGGAAAAAACGGAACCCTTATAGGATCACTTTGTTGGCCGTCCGTCCGTCCGTCTGTCAAGACCCTTTTTCTCAGGAACGCGTGAAGGTATCAAGCTGAAATTTATATCAAATACTCAAGTCTACTGTCCCTTGGAGCTGTGAAAAAAAAAACTTCTAAGTCAACGAAATCAAAAGATACAGCCGTATATGCCGCAAATTTCCGCAAATTTTCGATACTCGCAAGGGAATCAAAACCTACAGGGTACTTCCCCTGAACTCAGAATCTTGAAATTTGGTACGAAGCAACGTCTTATAGCACAGATAAAGTAAAAATTGCGAAAACCGTAAATTTATAGTTATATCATATAATAAAAATATTTTTAATACTACTCCTTATGAACGCGTAGCTATGACTCGATTGTCGTGATGGGTGAACTTTTACTTATATACCTACAGGTTTGTACGGAACCCTCGGTTCGCGAGTCCGACTCGCACTTAGCCGGTTTTTTTATGTACTTACCTTTAAGTACTAGCTTTTAGTTGGTATGCTTGTCTTGCTGCATCTATTATAATAGAAAATTAAAGTAAATTAAAATAATTATTTTAGTTTTCTGGCGAATTTAAGCATTTCTATGTCTGTCACACAGTTTTATTTTATATTTAGCATGCTGCGTTCCTCTGCTCTTTGAGCTACTTGTATTTTATTTATGTAAGTATTCCTACTAAGTACTTATATAACTTTGATAGCCAATAGTAGATTCGGCAGAATACAGGAATCTGTTTGCAGATGATGGCGTCCGATCTACAGTACATCTACGATAGCTCAGGTTCAAATAAAAAAAGTGGGATCGATTTTTAAACTGCTCTTAATAATATTCACGTGACACAAAGGGTGCCTAAGCCAGGGTCTCGGCTTAGGTTACTTAGCTTCGATCGGTTCACAATAATAAATAACGTTCACTTGCTCGGGGTCCGCAATTACGACTAACTAGAATTTTCCGCGTCTACCAGTATTTCTATGTTTGGCTGCGCGTATTTTTGGCCAATCACGATCAGAGTTCGCAAATTTTTGCGGCTCTCTTTATGGCATTCACCTATGAGCGAAACTGTTAGAACTTTGTCACATTAAATCACGCCACCGTTTCAACGCTCGTGATTGGTCAATATTATTCGTAAAGATGCACAAGTTTAGACAACTTTTGTCTTTCAGTTTGGTACTAATCTAGGATTCCTACTTCGAGCTACATCGT
The DNA here is from genome assembly GCA_947086415.1 of Pammene aurita. Taxonomy (NCBI): domain Eukaryota; kingdom Metazoa; phylum Arthropoda; class Insecta; order Lepidoptera; family Tortricidae; genus Pammene; species Pammene aurita. The sequence goes on from OX352305.1 coordinate 31,793,764, forward strand.
ATGGCTATATAACTATAATATGTTTTTAGATGCGTCTAGTTACGTTCTATAAGCCTATTATAGTAGTTTAACCAGGTGCATGCTTACGGTTTAGACATAAGGTCCATATTTAATGAGCCAGGTCTGCCATTTCGTCATATGATGAGTAAATTATCTCGTTCTATGGTTCAAGGAGAGAAGTGTGTGTCTGGAGCTTACCGAGATCATAACCATTACCTTTTTCTGCATTGATAATGATTATCTACTTTTAGCCATAGTTCTAGGCCTGAAGTAGGTATCACTATAGATGTGCAAGTTGCGGAAACTTTCGAAATAATTAGAAATATTCTCGGAAATTTCTAGAAAATTTCATAAGAATTATAGGAAATTGGAAATTTAAGAAATGGAAAGTTTCAAATCCCATACAAAAAAGTGAGAATTTTCGGAAATTTTCATATCTGGAATATTTCGCAATTTTGGAAACTTTCTGACGGCACATCAGTTGGCACTATTGAAGTTTTTCATAACATACTGTTAAAAACCACAAGACCTTTACCTGTCTAGCTCGCACACTTTCTCTCGCTCTACTGACAACCAATCAGCTTATTACATTTCGCCGTGGCTAGGTTCGACCACGTAATAATAAAATTAGTATGGACAGAATCGGGCTCATTATTATTATGATCGGGACACAGACAGGTTCTAGATCTTATTTCTTTTGTTAACGGTTCAGTTAGGTATTAAGCTACGACATTAGATCTTAGACATAATACATAGATTACCTAGTTCTTAGGCTACCTACGTTGATCAAGATCTTTATTTTAGCTGTTTACAACTTAAGTAATCAATTTAGATTCAGGTATCTTAGGATCATCTATAGAATAAATAGGTAAGTAGGTACGCTCGGTTCGCGTGTCGTCGGCCTTCGTCCACACTATTGCTTTATTTAAAAATGTTTTATGGAATGGACCATGTATTTGTTCCAGTCTTTTGTGATTCACGTCTCAACATCGTTAACTGTTGCGTTTCCAAAATCAGTCCTAACTTTGTACTAAAAGCAGAATAGCCCCAGGCAAGATTACCTAATTTATTATTCATACGTCTGTACCCTTCAAGTTTGGCTTCAAGATTTGAAATGTTTTAGAACTTTTAACGATAATGGCCGCAATGATGGAAGTTGATTTTAGGTAAAAAGTTTTACAACCAAACAACGATTCGTTTTATAGAAATACTAGCTGTGCCCGCGGCTCCGCCCGCGTGGAATTCGGTCTGTGTCAGTAAGCGGCTAATTCACCCCTAATTTCTCTCCCGCTACTACCCTGGAGGCGAAACTTGAAGTAAAGTTGACAGATGGATACGCTAGAGGACAGTAGTCCTAATAAAATATTTTACAATTACCACTAAATGAAACTATACACTCATAAATGAATCCTTTTTTTTATTAAATTTTTTTGGCATGATTTAAACGACATAGAGAGTATAGTAGGTGTATATCGGACGATACAGGACCACTTTTGTTTTTATACGTTTATGTCTACTGCAAATATCATCCAAATCGATCCTCCCGTCAAATCAGTCAAAGCATGAAAGGTAAGAACAGGCGCGGTTGAAATTGGGGGGGGGGGGGTCACAAATGCAGAAATGATTTTTTTCTATTTGAGGTGCACTTGGAGGAGGGAGTTCCATGACCCATGCAAATTTAACTCAATCGAGTGTAGTGGCTACCCCCCCCCTCCCTTTTAGACGTTGAATTTTTATAGGCTACGTATAACCTGGCTGGGGATTATCTGGAATTGGAATTCGTAATCCTTAAGGGGTGATTTCCGGGATAACAATGCAAAAAAAAACCGGCTAAGAGCATGTCGGGCGATGCTCCGTGTAGAGTTTTGTAGATGCTGCCCTGTTACAAAACATCCGTTCAAAAGGTCGTTTATTTGGCGGCGCTTACGTCATTTTACTATTCGGCACTTCCTTTCACTATGCGTTTTTGACTAATAATTCAAAAACGGCTGGACCGATTTTATTCAATATAGTTTTTAATGAAAGTTCTTATCAGGCCTCACCAAATTTCAGCTTTCTAGTGCGAATGGTAACTGAGCTAGACCGCGGACAGACGGACGGACATGGCGATATAACTGTCACGTAATAAGGCCTAATTATGTACAGAAGCATACACTGCTTTACCTACACACATATTAAAAATCCATTGAAACAATTAGAATGACCGCCATTACACCGCCATGACCAACATTATTGCGCCGGCGGTCGGGGGGGGGGGCGAATTTTCATTACGTTACCGTAGGTAATGAATTTTCATACGTTTTTACCACACTGTCACAGATAATACACTGATGTTACGTTACTGGTTGCAATAATGTTGGTAATTAATTACATACGGTTCTGAACGCGGAATAGAGGATTTCTGATATTAGTGTAGATAAAGATATTTATTCGTCAATGTAAGCACATTACAATGCACTAATGAACGTCAGAGAAAAATAAAATACGTGAGTGTCGTGGAAAGTATGCGAGTCGAGTGCGATTGGAAATTGGAACGAAGTTATGTTATTTAATTTTATTTCATTTTGACTTTTTTGTAAATTTTGTGGGTTTAATTTTGCATTTTTTTGAAATTTTAGAAATTTTGGATGATTTGGAAATTTTGGATATTTTTGAAATTTTGGTAATTTTAGAAATTTTGGAAATTTTGGAAATTTTGGAAATTGTGGAAATTTTGGTAATTTTGGAAATCTTGGAAATCTTGGAAATTTTGGAAATTTTGGAAATTTTGGAAATTTTGACATTTTTAAAATTATTGTCTTCGGTTGCCGCGATAGTTATTCATGAAATAAAACAATTAAAAACGGATTTTATCGCGATATTTATTTATTTTCTGAGGATTTTTTCCTCAGTCGACCCGTTGACCACGAACGCTGTAAAGTGTTTGAAACGTCGGGATGTAATTTAAACTCAATACACGCGATAAAATCCGTTTTTAATTGTTTTATTTCATTTTTAAAATTCTTGACTTTTAAGGTTCTCGACTTTTTTCACTTTTTCACTTCTCAATTTCACTACACTTCACTTCACTTTATTCTATTTTATGTATTTTTTATTCCATTCCATTTTACATGTTTCTCAATCGTATGGGTGTCGCGTTTTCGTGACGTGACGCTTTTTCGTGACAGTCACGTGACTTTTTTTCGCCTTGGCCGGATCCGCGAACCGTCCGATAAGGAACTTCGTTCCAAAACTACCACCGGTTCTAACCCTACACCCCTGGCCCAAGAAGTATTATGACCGAAAAGAAATTCGACGGGACTTATTTTTTTCAAAACAGTAATACATTATTCGATCTTAAAGATACAAAATAAGGCGTAGTTCTTCAAGAAGACATATCAAAACAGGTTGAGAGACAGATAATGTACCTATTGTTTAATTATAAAGAAAAATAAATCCTAACCTGACTGCTTCACAAAACGTTTGATATGTTTATCTACACTCACATTGTAAGTTCTCTAAAACGTGTTCGAAAACGGTAGGCAATGCTAGCATTACCACAACTGATTTTACTATGATAAGCTTTTTATCTGTATCAGTAACGTAATTTTAACTTTACATGCTCAAATATTGATGTGTTATGAGTTTTGATAACATAATGTACACCTGCACGCTCCCGCGCGGCCGCCGATACGCGCCCGCGCGACCGCCGGCACAATCGAGTTGGCCATGGCGGTGCAATGGCGGCCATTCTATGGTTTCCGAATAATGCATTTAGGATAAATAATATGAGTGTAGATAAATCAGTGTATGCAACTGTACGTAATTAGGCCTTAAAACACTCGTGTGATCTTATTAAGAAAACCACACTCATGTTTTAAGGACCCTTATTACGTAAGTTACATAAACTACTATTTCCTACCTAAACGGTGTCCTATAAATGTTAGATGATTTTGTAGTAGTTTTTTGGTTTGGGCCATGCATCTTTGTACGTCATATATAGTCCTCGAACCTGCAATAACCCTTTGACATTCATGACATTTTCAAATATTTCTTAAGAGCGGATAAAGGTAAATTTAAAGCATCGACGGGTAACAGGCGTCACTTCCATTCATTTTTTAAATTTTTTGGACCTACGGTTCGAAAGTAAGATGGGGAGGGGGGGGGGGGGGGGGGGTTGAAAAAGAAACTATCCTTTGTCATTTCTCGAGACCCATACTATCTCTATACCAATTTTCATCTAAATCAGTTCAGCGGTAAAAAATTCCTCATACCACCTTCCAACCCCCTTTTCACCCCCACAATGGTTTGAAAACTATCCTTTGACGTTTCTCGAGACTCAAATGATCTCCATACTCATTTCTATTTAAATCGTTTCAGCGTTTAAAAATTCTCCATACAAACTTTCAACCCCATTTTCACCCCCACCAGGGTTGATTTTCGGGATTAAAACTATATATTATCCATTACCAGGACTCAAACTATATCTATACAAAATTTCATCAAAATCCGTTTAGCCGTTTTCACGTGATGCGCGGTCAAATAAACAGACAAACAGATAAACAGATAAACAGACAAACAGACAAACAGATAAACAGACAAAAATTCTAAAAATTGTTGGAACGTGTTCTGTTATCGATTCTAAGTATCCCCAGCCAACTTTTTTTCGATTATCTTCCATGTACAGACTTTCGACCCTCTTCAGCTTTATTATATGTATAGAATAGAAGATGTAATAATTTAGAATAAAAATTACAACTTACGTTCCCAAGCCAGTTAAGTTAAGAGTAAGTATACCGATTTAACTACTTACATACATTTGTGATGGGCACCTTTGCGTCTGGAGGGTTGGGGGGTGGGTTCGTGTCTTTAATTAATGTTTAGTTGTATGTCATGAATGTCATGATACTTTTTGATATCATTGGTGTAGGTTTACTTTAGTTGAATGTATTTGTTTTAAGACTGTACTGTATTTATTTAATGTTTTGAGAAATACATTTAACTTTAAATTATTGCATTTATATTTTAGACTGCCACTTTTAAGGTAAATTTTAGGGTTTACTTTACTAGATTTAAATAAAAAATTCGGAGCAAAGGAAAAAATGTTTTTTATGTACGTGTGATAAATCTAGTTGTGTTTTAAACGATTTGAAGGTTCAAAATTTCAAACACCTTATGCAAATTACAATAAAAAGGGTCCAACAGTTACAAAATACTTCATAATAACAATAATTAATTACTAAGAGTTTTTCATTTTTTCGCCGTCCATCGTACGTCACAAGACGTGAAAACAAAACGAAACAAGGCAAATTACTTTTTTTACACAAACTTGGAGTAATTTATAAGTAGTACGTAATTTGAGTTTAAAGCCGTATTAGATAAGAAACAAGTGTTGTTTTTGAATGATTCCTATCATGTTTTTGATTTTCAATTTAATGTCTGAATGGGCACGGAGTTGAATTTGCCTTGTAGGGAATCTAAGGCTTGCAATTATCCGGATATTATTCGAATAATTTCCATACAAATTTCTATTCGATATATTCGAATTGCAAGCCCTAAGGGAATCCTAGTGGACTGATATGTCTCTAAAAATGTAGTAAATGATTATAGCGTTAACAGGGAAAGTATCAAGAGTGTATTGGTATTTATTATTATAACGTTTTAGACAGGCAGCTTGCGCTGATAAGTCTAAATCATAGTTCACTAAGCACTAATTCACTGCTTTAGATAGTTTGTGGAGTCTATTTAATGATAATATTAAAACAAAGTCCTTTTTTGTACGATTTGCTAAGGTAAGAGGCTGAAATAAATGATAACATAAATAGTACAATATGACACAAGGGGCTGAGTCTTTAAACAAGGGTAACAGAAGAATATATTAATAAACCAATTTTCATTGCAACTCAGTGTATTTTATTTACGTAACTAATTTATCGACGGAAAGCGGTTACCAAACGGTAACTACAAGCGCCGGGACCAATTAAACTGATGATTGAATTAATCCGACTGCGGTTCTAGAATTATTGCGAATTCAAGTCTCTGGAGGACGGAGTTTAGCGTGGAGCAATGTTCTCTATCAAGGATGATAATGGGTCATTCTACTTTTTCATGACTATTATACTGTACTGATTTAAACTTACACGATTTTCACTCATTATTTTGACAAAAACGGGACTTAATCGCGTACACTTACTTTTATTATTTCGCTGACGTTTCGAGCGTGCCGTAACGCTCGTGGTCGCAGGCAGGTATTAATCTATTGCCAGAAAAAACATTAGACATTAAATTCGTGTATAAAATTGTATTCCCAAATTGTATCTGAACCAAATAATAGGAATTTGTTGACCAAAATTCATACATTAATATTAATTAATGTAAAAACTGGTAACACAGTGGTAAATGCCTTATTTTCATACAAATTGGGAGGCAATCAAGAACCACTGAGTTACTGTGATTAAGAATATTTACAGTTGTTATTATTAAAATAAGCTATCGGAATTGATAGCCTGATTAAGCCTTTTTCTCCGTCACCAAACAGCAAATTAAAGTAATGGCCTAGTATTCTGAACAATGCATTTTAGGAAAAAGTGTCAAAAACTTCAGCGAAAAGTAGAATGGCCCTAATACCTACCTAAGCATACATTGACAATGACTATACAACATTGCGTTCCTCCAAACTTCAGGCAGCGCGGGGACCAATTGCTATTGATGATCGAATTAATCCGACGGAACTTCTAGAAAAACGGTCCTTTCGGCCAGCAACAAGCAATATACACATTTGGAGTTGCAGGCGTCCATAGACTGGTAGCTGCTTATCACCCGGCGGGCCGTATGCTTGCTTACCAGCCTCGTAGTGTAAATATAACAATCTGTGAGTACAATGCTCTGAAGGACTGTTTTAAGGATGGAGCAAAGCTCTCCCTATAGGTATCCCGGGGCGTGAAAAGAACTCGACTCCCATCGGCTTCCCTAGTGTTTAGTAATGTTAACACGTTTACTGCAGGCCATAAAACAAAGGAAAACCAAAATAGCTCCGCTCCAGCTACAAAAAAAATGCGTCAGACATTATTGCGCGCTTCGTTTTGTGAGATATGATGTACAGTACCTGCAACAAATAGTAACGTCTTCAGAAAAGGCCGCAAAAATATCTGACACAATCTTATTTGTAGGGCCATAAGAACGTATCACATATTTCTGTGGTACAGTGAAAAAATATTTTTTTTTGTGTAAAATGCAGAATGCACCAGGACACGCTACATATGATTATATCATTATCGATTGCTAACAGCTGAGAGCTGAGGTTACTTCGCCGACTGTTTAGACGCAATGCAGATCACGTGTGCGCCGGCAGCCGGCACACCACACGCCCTATAAACTCATCCCTCCTTCTCCAACCTCCAGGGTTTACACAAGCATAAAAAGGAGGGAAGTTAAGGGTTGAGACGCCGGCGCGTCTGCGTAAAGATGCGGTCGATTTTGGTTCACTGCGCGCGCACGACGGCCGGCGAGTTTCACAAATATCATTCCGGTCGGAGTGGTGGAGCGGGCCGGTTGTCCGCCGGGCCGGTATGGAGCACGACGAGGAGAGATCCTTGTCTCTAGGCACCGAGGTGTCGGCCTCGGTGCCGCCCCCCAGTCCCTTGACTGGGTGCTACCTACTTGCTGTTATAGGGGAGCCACACACGCACGAGCATAAGGAGATAATTCTTCAGCGGCTTGTCAAAGGTAAGTGTCAGAGTGACAGACGTCAGTGTCGTGAAAATTTGGTGTGATGGAAATTTCGTGTGTTAGTTTTTGTTGTTCACTTGATGACGATTTTTAGTGATTGGAACGTGATAAAGAATCAGCGAGCTGCGTGTGGAAGTTTCTTACATATTTTAGGAATTTTCCGGAAGTTTTTCTTAGTTATTACGTCATATAAACGTTTTAAATTAATATTTTTCTGTGTTGATCGGAGTACCTATACCTACAATTTACGATATTTCTCAATCTCATTGTGTTTTTACACCTAGTTACAGTAAAAAGTTTGTATAAAGTTTTTTTGCGTGATTATTGACGACCGTGTCTATATATAGACCTGTTAATTTATTCATTCTAGAAGGAAATTGCTTTTTAATTACGGAGTCAACAGAAAATTACGTTAACATTAGTGTAAAGTAAGGTGTGTATATAGAAAATAAAGTGGGTGTAATGACGTAAAACGATAAAAAGGCATATTTCAGAGGAAAATTATTACTTAATGTTGCAAATCGCACTAAATAGCATCCACAATATGATGAATTTGTCCAGCAGTTATATCTTATTGCTGTGCCGTTGTTAGACCACGATGCATGAGACGTACAAAGAAATCATTAAGAAGACAAAAGTGTAAAAAATTATGTTATACAATTTATTCGTCCGAATAACAATAGTGGCGGTAATAAAACTGACAAATTTCTATATTTTTTTCATTTTAAATATACACCTATTACGTCAATGTTCTTTATGTTATTCCGTGTCAAACTTGTAATTGATAGAGTTTTCCCGGAAAGAGAAGTATTGCAGAACTAGCTGTGCCCGCGGCTCCGCCCGCGTGGAATTCGGTCTGTGTCAGTAAGCGGCTAATTCACCCCTAATTTCTCTCCCGCTACCCTGGAGGCGGAACTTGAAGTAAAGTTGATAGGTGACGCTAGAGGACAGTAGTCCTAATAAAATATTTTACAATTACCACTGAATGAAAGTACACTCAAAAATGAATACTTTTTTTATCATATTATTTTTTTTGGCATGATTTAAACGACATAGAGTAGTAGGTGTATATCGGACGATACAGGACCACTTTTGTATTTATACGTTCATGTCCACGGCAAATATCATCCAAATCGATCCCCCCGTCAAATCAGTCTAAGCATGAAAGGTAAGAACAGGCGCTTACCCGGGACTCAACCTATCTCTATACAAAATTTCATCAAAATCCGTTCAGCCGTTTTCACGTGATGCGCGGTCAAATAAACAGACAAACAGATAAACAGACAAACAGACAAACAGACAAAAATTCTAAAAATTGTTGTAACGTGTTCTGTTATCGATTCTAAGTATCCCCAGCCAACTTTTTTTCGATTATCTTCCATGTACAGACTTTCGACCCTCTTCAGCTTTATTATATGTATAGATGTATGCGCTCCCATATAAACTACGTCACTTCTCTTTCCGGGCAAACTCTATTAATCGTATATGGTCATCATACTTTTACACTATACACTACAATAATATAGGTTAGCGTATTAAGAACACCATTTTTTTCAGGTTATTTTATTACGAAATTTTATAATTACGGTACCTATTCATTACATCATCAACATAAAATTTTTAATATGAACATTCCTAAGCTTGATTATACCAATACAATTCTTACTCTTCCTATAAAGTATTAACTTCCTACAATAACAGCACAACCAACGCCGCAACTTGTCAAACGAAAATATTATCAAACAGTGCGAAAAAGATGGCATGCGGGAATTGCCACTTGCAGTTTTTTGCAGTCAGTGTCAGTTAATTGACCGATTAACCCCTGAACATTGTTCAACAAGAATGACAGCTGACTGACAGTCCAAAATGGCCGCCGGCGTAACAGCGGCTACGCCGGTTTACCGGCCGGTGTGACGGGTCGCGAAAATTCCTAGGTTTTCCGAAGTTTTAAACGTAACGCGCTTTTGTATGTAGTTAAATGAGGAGATAAAAACACATACTCATAGACAGTAAATGGTCCCAACTGTTTTCTTTTTTTGGAAGCTTAAATACGTTAAGAGACTTTTTTTTAAAACTGAGGTCCATTTACCATCTGCGAATTGCTTTATGAGTTAATTCTCATTGGTATAAATGGCTACTATATTGATTGTGCCCATATATCTAAAAATAAAGCTTAGGATAATAGGCTCAGGCTAAATGCTAATTTAATGCAATCCGGAAGCAGACGGACTTATTTTCCCTTTCTTAAAATGGTCTTCGAATAATCGGTAAAAATACATAATAAATAGCAAAAAAAAAAGCAAGAACAAAGATTCTCACGAATTGAGAGCTTCATCCTTCGAAATCTTGAAGTCGGTTGAAAATAGTTTCAAACTCATTTTGAACACCTCGCCTCGCTTAGCTACTTTTTTTATGGCAAACAAGCCTGATGGTAAGCAGCTACCGTAACCTATGGATGCCTGCAACTCCAACGGAGTCATATGCGCGTTGCCGACCCTTTACAAAAAGGAGGATTCACTGTACTTCTGGTACCGACAGTACTTACAACATTGGGTACATTCCTGTGCCGTTATTAAGGCATGCAATTATACGGATAGATTTACCAACAAAGAAATTTAAAACAGAACTCGTCAAATGGTTAAGTGGAAAAAACTTTTACTCAATAAATGAGTTTTTTAGTGTCAGGCACTAATTGAATGTTAAGCTAAGATTATATTGTAAGATTAGTTATTTGCATGCCTACTTCTATAAGGTAACAAACATTATGGAACTTATTTGTAACGCTACAACCACTTGTACCTAATCTTTAGCAAATAAATGATTCCTATTCTTATTATCCGAATAATACGGATATTTTGAATAGATATCTTGATTCTAAACCCTAGCCGTTACATTAAACATGGAAATCGCGTAAGTACCTATATTAGAGGTATTGTATGAAACATCAGATTGTTAACTGAATCAAAAAAATGAGTGCAATGTTTCGAAGATATTTAGAACAATTGATAACTCTCACTATTACAGTTTTACTTTTAATTTCAACTGCACGGAATCTTACGGTAAATTATATTAATATCGCTGCGCTGTCATATGCCGGTGTTTCTCATATGTATGTTAAAAATGAATTCAGAATGAGATGTACAATTCTGGTTTTATATTTCGACCGACTAAAAGATTTCGAAGGAGGAGGTTCTCAATTCGTCGGGATCTTTTTTTTATTGTATGTTCCGATTATTCGAAGACGGCTGGACCGATTTGGAAAATTCTTTTTTTTGTTTGAAAGAGTATACTTCACAGTTGGTCCCATTGACGATGATGATGGGATCCTGGAGAAATCGAGGGAAATCTTCAACTATTATAGGCACACCTAGTGTTTTTTTTTTTAATTATTTATTATATTTTATGGGAATGAAAATGCAATTTCAGTTAGGTATTAAATATGATATGCATATATTTATTGATTATTATCTACTAGACTATTTTCTACCATTAAGGCCTAATAGTTTTCCCTCTAGGTTGGGAGGTTGCCAAGCGGACCCCAGGCTTAAATGAGCTGTGGCAAAAAGCCGGGACAAACGCTAGGAGGATGATGAACTTGATTCTGAACTAAAATTTCTAGCAGTCTGAGGCATGCGACTTTAAATCCTAGTTTCCTTTCAGACTTGAGTGGTTAGATGGCAGTCACTTGCATAAAAGCACCTACACCAATCCTTGAGATTAGATTTCCAAGGAGCCCCACAGGCTCCATTTAGCAGTGGCAAAAAGCATACACTATGAAGAAGATCTCGATTCTGGACTCATCACTTTGGAATTTTAATAATTAAATGCTGTAGATCTAATTATCCTAAGAGAGAGGTGATGCAATCTAGATGTACAGTCGCCATCAGATATATCGGAGCGGCCAAGGTGGTCATAAATATCTGAACAACGTCTCTATTGTCAAGGAGATAAAGTGCATGTTCAGATATTTTTGAGTACCTTGGCCATTCCGATATATTTGATGGCGACTATACCTACATGCATTATCTTATCAGCTAAGATAAGCTAAATCTGCACAAATTTGGAAAGTATTATGAAGCTAGAAAGTATGAAAGAATTGGAGCGACGGTTTGTTAACTTTTCACGGTGTAGTGGTCTTTTAAATTGACGAGTACTAATTGTCGTCAAATATTTGATAATTGATCTGCCAAATTAGTCTACTGTGGCACGCCAAATATGTTATACCTAATATGTATCACATCACATATACAGGGTGTAATCGTTAAGTGTACAGTAGCCAGGCGATTATTCCGTAAATATAATAGATATCAGATAACTTTAAACTGATACCGAAAGTACCAATGAGTAAAATCACATTCATAACTTAAAAAAAATAAAAGTAGCAATATTAAAAATATTAAGTTTAAACGCTCCCACACATTTAGTACGACGTTCCTTAATTAACACAAGCCGACTTAATAACAGTCTTTTAAAGTCTCAGTCAGTCTTACAGTCTTTGAAACAAAAACTAAGGACAATTAATACGTAATGGTAAATGTCGATTAAAATAACAGTTGATGCAACCGGTTAATGATAGCTTATCGGTTACGAACATGGCTTTATATTATGATAGCGATGATTTGGCAAACGTTAAAATTACTTATGAAAACAGTAGCCTGTTTGTAGCTACTTAATGGATCAACAACGCGCATGAGTTACCCCTAAAGTTGCTTACCTCATTGCTGTGCAAATGTCATATGTCTGATGAAAAGCAAAGATTTCATTTAAAAAAAAACCGGCCAAGTGCGAGTCGGACTCGCGCACCGAGGGTTCCGTGCAAACCTGTAGGTAGGTAGGCATAGGGGTAGTAACTTTAAAATTATTAAAAATATATTTGTTATATGATGTAACTAAAAATTTTCGGTTTTCGCAATTATTCCTTTATCTGTGCTATAACACATTGCTTCGTACCAAAGTTCAAGATTCTGAGTTCACGGGAAGCAACCTGTAGGTTTTGATTCCCTTGCGAGTTTCGAAAATTTGCGGAAATTTGCGGCATAAACGGCTGTATCTTTTGATTGCGTTGGCTTAGAAGTTTGATTTTTTTACAGCTCCAAGGGACAGTAGACTTGAGTATTTGATATACATTTCAGCTTGATACCTCCACGCGTTCCTGAGACAAAGGATCTTGACAGACGGACGGACGGACGGACAACAAGGTGATCCTATAAGGGTTCCGTTGTTTCCTTTCGAGGTACAGAACCCTAAAAAATTAACTAGCACCACCGAAACCGTAAGACTAAGGTTGCAGCGTCACCCATAAATGCTTATCACTTTTCGTCCCTCAGTTCGCTACGTGCTACGACTCCTAACCAATTCCAGTTTCAGCATTTTCTCGCTTTGTAGTGGAAATCCTCTACACACAAGCCCGCTTAATGTGTTAAGAAACATTAAAATTCGGTCTCGATTTTTTATAATAATTTGACTGTTTGCTTTTAAGGGCCAACAACAGACTTGGTGTCAGTCTCGCGCGGTCCTTCAGACCAAGTAGGAAAGTAAGAGAGACAGATTGAGAGATAGATCCAGTCTCGAGTACTTACGACCAATGTCACTATTTATTTAGTAATCTATTACAATGTTCATCTGAAACGACGTCTGGCTTACTCAGATTCTGATCGTCTGTTTCTTGTTATAAATCAGTTATTATTATCAAATTAAATGACTAGATATCTGAATCAGATCGCCATTTTGGTTGACAGAATCACAATTTGTTTAGAATTAATTTAAAAAAAAACTTTTCAAATCCGGGAATAATACAAAATGGTACAAAATTTTAAAGGTAGAAAAAAACCCATTAAATCCGCAACGATACAAAATTTTAAAGTGAGAATACCACTTATATGTATGTTCTAAATGATCTTGAAGAGAAAAAATGGCAGCGACTGAAATGCAATTTTGATTTGCGTATTTAAAATAGTTACCTTGTCCGTCAGGTAGGTACATTCTATGGTAAGTGTTATAGTTCATACATTTTAAAGTGCGAAATTGTCGCTTACAAGGTGTGGGCAAGTGACAATTTCGCTTCATTTGATTACACAGACAAATGCAGTGACCTCGTTGGAGAAGATATCTGACATGTGTTTGAGATGCGATGACTAACTGTGACGTCATAGTTGCATGCAGCCAAGGTTATGATAATGTTTGGATATTGTAAATTAGAAAAGCCGGTTATAAAGATTTACTGATTTTTTTTTTAATTAGTTTTGTTGAAGAAAAACTCTTTCAGGCTTACAGTTAACACTAAAACGCTTCTTAGATAAATTTACACTAAATATTAAAATTCTATGATACTCATGATTATGTCGTAGACTCTTAATCAATCGACTTCAATATTTTGAAGGAGGTTTTCAATTCGTCGGGATCTTTGTTTTTGCTTTTTTTAATCTATGTTCCCCGATTATTTGAAGACGGCTGGACCGATTTGGAAAATTCTTTTTTTGTTTGAAAGAGTATACTTCACAGTTGGTCCTATTGTAACCAGGTCAGAATCTGATGATGGGATCCTGGAGAAATAGAGGGACGTCTTCAAATATTATAGGCACACCTATAGTGATTTAAATATTTTTACAGTAGCTCGGGCATTTCCTTTTGGAAAGGTAGAGGCTAAGTGAAGTCGGTTCTTTTTTGTTTAAAATTATTTTTATTTATTTTCCGTAGTTGTTTCCTTATCGTATTAGAATATAATCAACACCCATTAGCAAAGAGCTCCTTACAGTAGATCATTATCTATATATAGTCAACTTTTTAATATACGTATTATGATCGTTTTAATAATTAATTTTGTATTAAGCAGAACGTCTGCTAACGATACCACAATGCTAGAAATAAGGAAAAGTAGTAGTAGGGGGTAGGCGTCCCCTTAAGACGCTTAAAGAATATAGTGGAGAAATTCGCAGCCATCAGGTAAGTCTCAGAAGCTCTGTTGGCCAGAGCGATAGGCATGTATCCCAAAGTCGCGAGTTCGAGTCTCGCCTGAGGTAGTGGATTTTTCTACTTTTCCTTTATTTCTAAGCATTGTTTTAAGAAGGCTATAAAATAATCGTTTGTCACCGTTAGGTACACTGGTATAATTTTGGTTGAGTTGACACACAGCGAGCGCGGAAGCCGCATAAGCGAGGTCCCTCGTAATGAGGATTATGACGTGACAGCCGCTATGAGACCAAATTTATAAAGAAGACAGAAGAGAATAGTTTTAGTAATAATTTCCATTTGTCCCCGCCACATTGCGCGCGACCGAAGCGGGGACCAACGGGAATATATTATTTTTAAATGGGAAAATTGCATGCAATGTGTACGAGTAGGTAGGTACCATAGGAGAAAAGGGGCGAGGGGGGGAAGGTGAAAAGGGGGTCCACTTAAAACAAATTTAACTGAATTTAATTCAATTTAATTAGGTAAGGATAAATATATCGTTATTTTTAGATATTACTTTAATTTAAGCCTTATACGATATACAATTAGGTTATATTGAAACTATAATGTATATATGTAGGTACTCGTATAGTATAAACTTGTCTACAATATGAACTACTTATTTCAATTGAACCTGATTCTAGTTGCTAAGTTATATGTCAACACATCGTTACATAAACGGCAAAACAAAACGAGCAAAAAATCAGAGCAACGACTAAAATCGAATCGACAAAAGCAATCGTAAATTGCGCATCGTTCGCGAGTAGCAATTACTATGCTATGATCGTATCGACTCAACCGTCGAATAAACGATTATCAACCTTATTTCATAAACAGCACGTTCTGTTTTGCCAGTGTTGAACTTACGTGTGACTATATTCATATGAACGATTGCTTGATTTTGAACGTTAATATTAGAGGGTTAAGCTTCATTTTTGATTGCAATCGGCAATGGATCAGTGGGCCGAAATGGGAAATCGCGATTTGCAGATGTTTTCTTTCACATCTAAAATAATTAAGGATAAAGAAAATCCTTTGACTAAATGCAACGGCATTGCGTGGAGTTCAATTTAACAGACGTGATGATAAATAAATATTCAAGCAAAAACTTATAGAAAAAAACTGTAAAAGAACAATTAGGTCCATATATTGGGTCCCTGCTTAGTTATACATTTTTTTTTAAATAAAAAATTACACAAACATCACAGTTATTGATTTTATCTTTAGCTGAATATGAACTACTACTTGATATTGGCAATATTGCGATTTCAATGCCTTAATTCAGTGAAAGTAGTTCAATTGGACTCTGAAATTAACACAGTGTTGGATTTGTTCTCCACTTTCATTTTGATTGCGTTTTATTAGAAATTTATAGTTACCTAATGTATTTTTTACACTAATATAGTAAGTTTAAGGTTTATTTCTGCTACTACAATATAACTACCAGTTAACGGCTGTGTGTGTTGTAAGTAATAATATTTTAATGTTGAGCATGTAAGTGTAACCATTAAGAATAATTACAATTTAAAAGTATTTGATATTTTTATCAAATCGGGTTGATTAATTTACGAGAGAATTATTCAACACCCACATAATGCAAATTGCGCAATCAATATTGATACGTAATTCAATAAAAACACGTAATCACTCCATCAATTTCTTTGCACCATTCAATGCTTTAACGAATGTAAGGTGCTTTGGGGTAAAACCGAATAACCTAATCATCTAGAAAACTAGCTTGTATCTTCAAATGCCGACCACACACATTCCAGCACCATTTTCTGGACATATTACATGCACCAATTAATTTTGTATTAAGCAGAATGTCTGCTAACGATACCACAATGTTTAGAAATAAAGGAAAAGTAGAGAATCCACTGCCTCAGGCGAGACTCGAACTCGCAACGGGATTCGTCGTCTGTGATTGGGAGGTGTCCCCCTAAGACGTAGTGGGGGTAAAGCATATAGTGGAGACATTCGCAGTCATCAGGTAAGTCTTAGTAGCTCAGAGAGTCAGAGCGATGGGCATGTATCCTAGAGTCGCGAGTTCAAGTCTTGCCTGAGGCTGTGGATTTTACATGCAATTCCATTAGTATAGAGCAAAACCTCTAAACAAAGGCGGACTTAAGTTCATGTGAACCATACACGTATCTAAATAAGACTGATTTTGCAACATAGTCCGATCTTACTCCGTGGAGATCTGATCTTTCCCAGTGAAAAACATAACTCTGATTTAGAACACTAATAAAGTAAAAGCCGTTCATGTATGATGATGATGATATCACTAGTAGTCCGCCTCGAACTAAGAACTCCGCGATTCGATCAATATAACAAGGCCTTTCTGAATATTTGTTTTCGCCTTCTAGATCCACAACCCCTTGATCGATTCTGCTTATCTACGAACTCTCAAATAATATGTATCTCTTCTACAACCCCAACAAATTTCATAAAGATCAGAAAAACGTTACTAAAGTTATCGCGGAACAAACCGTCAAAATCAAAATGCCATCGAAATGCCGAGACGTCCCAGTAGCCGAAGTTGTTTTTAAAAACTTCACTTCGCTTACGGTCCGCTCGTTAGAAAAATATGTATTCAAAGCATATTACATATTCATACATTTTTAAATTTAGATATATTTACTGATATCTTTATAAGACTGAAGCAAAAAACATAGAGGCTTACCAACTAGTTGAAGAATAGTCCGAGCTTCCCCCATCGCACCTTATTCAATGCTTTAACGAATGTATGTAGTTTTTGTATGAGCGCGCCCAGTTTTTGATTAATTGCGTTGAACACGAGTAATTACGTTCTATGAATGGGGTCGCCCAAGGGAATGTGTTAGGACCATTTTTGTAATGCACCAATTAGTTTTTTACACGCCTTTAGGTACTGGTAATTGTAGTCATTATTTACTTATGTAATGGCCATGTTTCATTGTAGTGAATTGAATGATAAGATGAACTAAGTATTTTCTAATTGGATAACTACAGTAGGTTCGAATTAATTCTGCACGTGTTAATATATTATATTGAAAAATACACGGTGCCCGTGAGCATTGCGAGAGACTTCGACAGTGTATTCATAATAATATTTAGAGAGAAAAATGTCCTATAAAGTTTTCCGAAATTCGCCATAGTTACAGAGTAAATACTACTTACAAAAAATAACATTAGTTGTTACTCAGTGTAAAATGCTTTTTTGATGGCGATCTTACCAGTATGGGCCATAGTCTAGATATCTCTTATTGACTGATATCAAAGACCTAAGAAACACTTTGCATGAACTAGTTTTTACGAGAAAAAATGTAACAATTTACTTTTTCCGTTACTTTTTTCTAATGACATTAATTTTTATGTAGAACAGCATTCCAAAAAATTTTTTTTTCCTTCTTTTGACCTCAGAAATGCGTGGTTAAAATCTCTCGCAATGCTCATGGACACCGTGTATATATTAAATAAAACTTTCGTGAGACATACTATCACTATAAAATATAGCGGTTACACTCACGTCTTTTTAGTTACTTCGCGCGACATGTTTCGGAGAGCCTAGGTCTCTAATAATCTTCAAGCACTAAGAGTGTTCGAACCGGCTGTGGCACACTACTACAAGGCGCGTTGCATATTTTGCCTGTTCCAATATACATATACATATATAATTTCGTGACGCATTGTGCATTGGTGGTGGTAATTGTAACTGTATTTTTATCAATCAATAAATAAATAAATAATATACACGGTGGGCTCGAGTAACCCGAAAGATCTTAACCACGCATTTCTGAGACCAAAAGAAGGAAAAATATTATGTAACATTAGGTAAATTTCGCCAAAAAAAATTTTTTTCCTTTCAACTTTTTTGCACAAAATGTTATTAATAAAATGATCGCCTAAAAAAAGTACCAATTTTTTTTTGGCCATATTATTTTGTTTCGTAAAAATTGACTTTTATCAAGTGTCACTTTGATATTTGTCAATAAGGACGTGTAAACTATGCCCAATAGTGGCAACAAATTACTCTGAAACTAGGAGTATTCCAGAAAAGTTTATAGGACATTTTAGTATCAAAATATGATCAGGAATACACTGTTAAAATCCTTCTAGTTATTAGGGCTCACCGTTTATAAAGAAAACAAAATAATAAATTGAACCTCTTTAATATGTTACGTTTTAACAAATTAAACAAATATGGCTTGTACTGAGATTAACTTAAAGCGAGGCCTCAGTAAAATTTTCGATACTATATCCACGGAATTAGCTCCTTAAACACCTTGATTCATATCAATTATAAATTGTTACAGCTGTTACGTTAACTACAGAAACGGAAATCATAAAATTTCACATGAAAATACCTTTGTCATTTGCAAAACCTTACAAAAGCTACATTGTTACAAGATTAATTAATGACGATGATATGCATATTTGCAACATAAAAGGCGTATATTAAAATAAGGTCAAGGTGAAAAGTCAGGTTAGCAATTTGATAGCCAACAAAGGTTAACAATTTTCCCAAAGTTACCTTTTAAACTTCAACAAACACTGGAATTAATAATTGTTAACAAAACAATGAAACTATTAATGAGCTTAAAAGCGGGTTCGCTTTGTTTGTAATCTTAGAGAATTTATGTGAACAAATAATATATTTACTAGGTTAATATAAGGTATGGGTTATACTGACGGACTTACTAACTTACAAGTAGTAATTACGAAATCGTAAAGAACACTTGAATAGTAGTTTATGTAACTGTTACGTAATAAGGGTCCTTAAAACATGAGTGTGGTTTTATGAAATGAACCGCAGGCGATTTTCATAATAAGATCACACGAGTGTTTTAAGGCCTAATTACGTACAGTTGCATACACTGCTTTATCTACACTCATATTATATATATTAAATTAAGTGTTCGGAAACCATAGAATGACCGCCATTGTACCGTCATGGCCAACTCGATTGTGCCGGCGCTCGCGCGGGACCAATCGAGTTGGCCATGGCGGTAACATTATGTTATCAAATTCGATGTTCCAAATTTGAAACTCATTGCTTAACAATATTTGAGCATGCAAATTTAAAATTACGTTACTGCCGCAGATAAGAAACTTATCATAGTTAAATCGTTTGTTGTAATGCTTGTCATTGTCTACGGTTTTTGAACGCATTTTAGAGTACTTACAGTATGAGTGTAGATAAAATATTTAAATTCAGTCAATTGGTTGACTCATAAAAAACTTGTAATGAGGATAAACGTGAAAAGTAAGACGTAGGTAGATAACACCGCAATTGCAAAATCGTTAAAATCTCTTTATCTACACTCATATTGTAAGTTCTCTAAAACGTGTTCGAAAACGGTAGGCAATGGCTAGCATTACCACGACCGATTTTACTATGATAAGCTTTTTATCCGTAGCAGTAACGTAATTTTAACTTTTCATGCTCAATTATTGATGTGCTATGAGTTTTGATAACATAATGTACACCTGCACGCGCCCGCGCATCCGCCGACAGCCCGACACGCGCCCGCGCGACCGCCGGCACACTAGAGTTGGCCATGGTGGCGGTGCAATGGCGGCCATTCTATGGTTTCCAAATAAGGCATTTAGAATAAATAATATGAGTGTAGATAAAGCAGTGTATGCAACTGTACGTAATTAGGCCTTAAAACACTCGTGTGATCTTATTATGAAATTCGCCTGCGGCTCATTTCATAAAACCACACTCATGTTTTAAGGACCCTTATTACGTAACAGTTACATAAACTACTATTGTTTATGCTGTGGATATATCAAATCCATACAGTCTACGGTAAAGTCTCTAAACGTTCAGGTGTTACAAAAATGCCGGTGAATCGTTTAAGGGCATAATAAAATTGGCATCGTATTCTAATTAGTAAGAAAAAAAATTTTGAGGCGAGAAATAAAAATTGGTGTTGTATGGAGGGTTGGCCGCCGGGGACGACGGAACTCATACAAAAACATTTTTTTAATACAATTGCTCAAAAAGTTTAGTTTATGTAGCTGCAAATCGTGCGTAAAGTTTGATTTTATGCACTAGTGCTAAAAAGTAATCTGATCTGCAAATCGTGCGTAAAGTTTGATTTTACGCACGATTTGCAGATCAGAATTTTAAATAAATGAGTATTATGCGAGACCCGCTTATAAATGACCCACCTGAACTACGCGCGATTGGGCATAAAGGAGTATTATGCGAGAGTATTATGAGAGAGAGAGATTAGTATTACTTCAACAACGCGCGATTGAATAATGCTGTCTTTCGTACACTGACAGAATATAAATGTAATTTTATTTCATTGTAGTTTTTTCGCCATTGTATTAAAAAACGTTGTTCGACACACGTGCGGAAGTGTCATTTTCACTCGTCCCGAGTCTTGACCCTCGCCTCTCGGCTCGGGTCAAGTAACCTCGGTACTCGTGCATAATGACATACTTCTCGCACTTGTATCGAAAACTACTATTTTACACGTTCAAACTTTTTCTCCTATTTTTTTCTTTGTCGCAATACGATACCAAGAGGGCTACCGTTTTTTACTCACTAGTTGGCGCCACTGTAGACTGAGGTCCTGAAATACAGCTGTAATTTTTATTAAGTACGTTTGTGACAACGAAATTTACGCTTAAATAATTTTTAATACAATAGACCGTACTGTAAAAATATCAACGAGGCCGCAGTGTTGCGCAGTTCCGCTTTATTTGGAAGAATAGGAGGATTTTCTTAGTTCCGCTTTTAAAACATTCACATTTAATGACTCGTATTTGCCATAATTAATATTCTGGTATGGCAAAATATTCACAACATTGTTATACATATTAGAAATAATTCCGCGAATCCCGTTTAATTACTATGGATTTTGACATTTCAAAGACCTCAGTCTACACTAGCGCCCCTAGCGGAAATTTCATACGCGATAGTCCTCATCATGCCCTTCAACGGATCACAAGTATTTTTGTTCCACCCTGTAAATAGGGTGCCAAAAAAATGAAAGTTGGAAGCGTTTATAATTTGGATTTTGCCCGATTGGCTAAAGTAAAACTGCCACTTTACTTTCCACTTATTTCGTGACTGGTCTAGTTTTAAAATTGTCATAGTTACAACTTTGGCACATATTTTTACCTTTTTATTATTATTATTTTTTAAATTAAGGTTCACCAACAATTGTTGACATCGATACATGTTTACATTTTAAAAGCTCACCTACTTAAAGAATAATGTCACAATTACTTATAGGTAAACACCGCATGCAAAATAAATTTTTCGGGTTAAAAATATGTATACCTACCCTTAAAGGATGATTCACGCTTTCTGTACAAAATGGAGTGTCGGAAGTGTCGTGTAGGACGAGGAACGGAACAGCGTGAACCATCCTTAATCCCATCTGAAGTTGAATCATATCTAAAATATTTTAATGACCTCTGAATTATAAATTTATATAGATGTCATATACAAAGGAAAAAGTGACCTAGGCCTCCGGTGCCCAGGGCTGGGATCGAACCAGCGTCTTCTGCATTCGCGGCAGACGCCTTTACCACTTGGCCACCCGGGTCACAGCTGCACCGGTCGAATTTTCCCGTGTATATGCAATCTTTGTAAATGCTCAGGCGCATTTTAGCCAATCATCTAAGGTAGAACATTATGAGTCCGTACCTCCAATCCGAACTCGTAGGAGTTCATTGAAAGCGAGAGAGATGGCGCAGAAGACGCTGGTTCGATCCCAGCCCTGGGCACCGGAGGCCTAGGTCACTTTTTCCTTTGTATATGACATCTATATAAATTTATGATTTATATAGTAGTGTGTCTACTTAAAAAATAAACAAATCAAAATATTTATTAAAAATAATTTGATTTGTTCTTCAGTTGTACCTCTGAATTAAATACAAATTCTCATTAAGGTTTGTAACGTCTTGTTCTTAGAGACTTATCATTTCCATCTCTGTAGCTCCAATTTCTATGTTTACGGTAGCCCGTAGTAAATTATAGATGAGCAAGTTACGATAACTTCCCAAGAAGTTGGAAAGGTTCTAAAAAAGTAGGTAAGTTTACTCTCTTGTAGGGGGATTGGGTACAAGGGACAAGGAATAGGGGAAAGCCCAAAGAAAGATGGATAGACGAAATCGTGGCTACAGCCGGCAAAGATTGGTCAGAGAAGGCAAAGGACAGTAAAAACTGGCTGAAACTGCAGAAGGCCTTCAACCTAAGAGGGGTATCTACGGATTAATTTAAATCCTATAAATTAATTTTTACTTTCTTATTTTAATCCTTAAGCAGTTGTATTTTTTTTATACTACGACGGAGGCAAACAAGCATACGGCCCGCCTGACGGTAAGCAGCTACAGTAACCTATCGACGCCTGCAACTAAAAATGAGTCACATGCGCGTTGCCGACCCTTTGGTAATTTGGTAGGGAATTAATAAAGCCTTTTTATTTATTTATTGTATGGGGATTGAAATACGAAACATATTTTTGTCAGTAATAAAACTATACTCAAACAACTGTAAAATATTCCTCCTATCTCCTCTTTTATTTTCTATCTTCATTAATTCCATAACTCTTGATCTCTCCTCTTCGTATCACCTCTATGCCGACGACCTTCAAATATATTCGCAGGGTATGCATAGCGATCTCAATTCAGTTATAGAAGCCACGAATCTTGATCTGCTCCGCATATCAAATTGGAGTCAAAATTACGGTTTAAAAGTAAACCCCCTAAAGTCACAGGTAATTGTGATGGGTAGCGCTAAACAAAACTCCAAAATTGACTTTCTCAGGCTCCCTCCGATAGTCTTCGATGGTATCCAAATTCCTTTTTCCAACCAAGTGAAAAATCTTGGCGTAATCATGGATCGTTGTCTATCATGGGTGCCTCAGGTGAGTGAAGTGAGCAGGAAGATGTTTGCTGCCATAGGGTCTCTCAGACGGCTCCGGAATTTCCTGCCAATTGCTACTAAAATTGCGCTTGCTCAGTCGTTACTTCTCCTCATTCTTGATTATGCAGATATCTCCTATTCAGACCTAACCGAGGAGCAACTTAATAAGCTTGAGCGTATTCAAAAAGCCTGCATTCGGTTCATTTTCGGATTACGCAAATTCGACCATGTTTCTAGTTTTCGTTCTCAACTCAAATGGCTCCCTATCCGTCACCGCCGTAACTCTCACATACTTTCTTTACTCTTTTCTATACTTTTTAACCCTGCAACTCCCCGCTACCTCAAAGAGCGTTTCTCTTATCTTAATTCTATTAGATCCTCTCAAAAATTGCTCCTAAAAGTGCCATCTTCATCTTCCAAATTTTATAATTGCTCATTTACGTTCCAGGCCGTTCGTTTGTGGAATTCTCTCCCTCTCAACATAAAACGCGCGCAATCTATTGGTAGCTTTAAATCGCAACTTAAGGAATACTATTTATCTCTTCCTTAGGTTTTTAAGTTGACACTGTTGTTTCTTACTGTGTGTATTATATATGTATATATGTACGTATATGTATGTTTATTTTGTATTTATTTAAGTATGTATATTCATATGAATGTGCTGTGTTATCTATTTCGTCTCTTTTGTTTCTATGCACCACCTACTGCTTATTGTTTTTCTCTAGTCTCCACTACCCAAAGGTTGTCTGGAAGAAATCGCTCATTAGCGATAAGACCGCCTGTTGTTACCTCTACCTAAATTTATCTAATTGTAAAATTTGTGCTTGTAACTGTATGAGGTGTGCAATAAAGAGTATTTATTATTATTATATTATTTGACTGCACTGTATAATGGTGTATATACAATTATACATACAGGAAATGTATAACAAAGGTCAAGGTCACGTTTGACGTGACGGGTAACCGGGGGCACAGATTGCGGTTTGGGTAGGGTTTCGGTATTTTGATTGAAGGATAGACCGCAAATGTGGAAGCTTAATGTTTAGTTACGTATATTCTGATACAATTGCTATATTATGTAAGTGTTTTAACCTTGACGGTTACTGGAGATTTGAGATACTTTACAGATTTCAATTTAGCACATAACTTTAAAAATAGGTACTTAGTAATTTTACCAGACTGTCCTATAAGTGAATAAATAGACACGTTTATCCTATAATACAGCTTAAGGTCGAAAATAATCGCACACGAAGTTTTATCACCATTATTGTCACATGAAGTTCTACAAATATACTCGTAACCACGGATTTTAATTACTATTGCTGTTATTTCTAAAGTAAAATTTCATAGTTTCTGACAGAGTTTTAAATGTCAGAGTCGAACGCTTGAATTTCTGAAATTGCCTTCCTGTTCTAGGATCCAATAATATACATTTTTAATACATTTTTTCGAAAAAAAAAATTGTCTTTTAAGCAAAAATGTTAAAATGAAAAAAATATATCCTTTGGGATCCTATTCTCAAATATCGTACGTATGTTGTAAAAGTTTTAATATAACAAGGCAAAACAGTCCAAAGATTACCACCTTGTATACATTTATCCTTTAATTTCTGATCTCTGTTTTCGAATTATGTACGTATTTTAGTGTATTTTTTCGCGTGTTTTACGTAAACTACCAAGTTTAAATAAATACCACAAAATATTCCATGATGATTCCATGAAGTAAATATCACACGCCTTAACAACAATATTAGTCTAACATCGTTTATAAATAACTAGTAGTCCGCCTCGAACTGAGAACTCGCGATTTTCTTACAAACGAGTTGACCAATATAACAAGACCCTGATGATGATTTTTTCGAGCCTTCTAGCTCCATAACCTCTTGATCGATCATGCTCATGAACTAACTCTCATATAGTATTGAGCTCTACTACAACCCCAACAAATTTCATATAGATCAGAAAAACGTTACTATACAAAGTTATCGCGCGACAACTATTCAAAATCAAAAAGCCATTGAAATCCACAGACGTCTAGGTAGCCATCAGACAGTTCTGTTATGTCCGAAGTTGTCTGTAAGAACTTCATTTCGCTTACGCTCCGCTCATTCGATAATACACGAGCAAAACTAAAGGCATAATAAGAAAATATTAGTGGTGGATTTCTCCTTCCCGACAAATAGTTATATTCAAGATGGGTATGTTTGATAACGCGCCGTCTCACTCCAATGGAGAGCTGCTAATTAGGTTTTTGCGTCCGGTTGCGGGCTACATACTTCGTATACAGGGTGTGACGTAGACGGGGCGTATACAGCATGTGACAATCCTGGGACTACATTTGTGAACAGGAATTGGCGGGAACTAGGGAGGGTGTATGGCTGGGGTGTGATGTATAACATTAGGGGCTACATACTTACTAGTACTGGGAAATATAAATAAAAACATATAATGGGACTACTTTTATACAAATCTTTATAGTCCTAAAAGATAAAAGACAAGCTAAATAAGGTTTGTCTTGTATACATATTTTGTCTTAGGATTTCATTGTCACCTATACAGTGTGTTTTTTTTAAGTGGGACAGTATGGGGAAATCCTAAAGTATAGGAGATACAGGAAAACTGCCGTAGGAAACATTTGGTATTTTTATGTGAAAAAAAAATTGGTATAGTCAAAATTTTGGTCAAGTGTGAGTTATCCCTAAAAATTAATAATATTGATGAGTTTTTTTTTGACGCAGATCTACTCAGTTTCATGAGAGAATCATTTTATTGTATGAAAAGAAAAAAATCGGAACAGTAGAAGTTAGTCAAATTTAAGAAAATCGTTTTCATTATTACAACCTAATGAAAATTGCCTAGGTACACTGCAAGGTTTATATTTAAAAAAATATTGCATAATCCAATACGATATTTGAATTTGGAACACTTTATTTGACTTAAAAAGGATTGAATGATATGGGATTAATATGGGCACAAATGGTCCAATTAAATGGCCACCATGTTCACCCGATTTAACGCCGATGGATTTTTTTCTTTGGGGTTACCTTAAAGGTCGAATTTATGAAGATACTTACAACACGGTACAAGAGCTAAAACACGCAGTTCATTATCATTTGAACAACATACATCATAACGCCTTGTCTAAAGCTACTAGAGGTGTTCTGAAACGCGCCCGTACCTGCATTCGGCAAGAGGGAGGCCATATTGAACATTTAATTTAATGTGAAATTATTTTAGTAAATTTACCTAACTTCTGCTGTTCCGATTTTTTTCTTCCGATACAATGAAATGATCCTCTCATGAAACTGTATAGATCTGCGTCAAAAAAAAAATCATCAATATTATTAATTTTTAGGGACAACTCACACTTGACCAAAATTTTGACTATACCAAATTTTTTTCCCCAAAAAAATACCTAATGTTTCCTAAGGCAGTTTCCCTGTATATCCTATACTTTAGGATCTCCCCATACTGTCCCAATTAAAAAAAACACACTGTATAACAGTACTATTACTTAGTCCCTGAGAGACAATGCACCCTAACTGTTGGAGATATGATTTTTATGGTTCCGTAGTCAACTAAGAACCCTTATAGTTTCGCCATGTCCGTCCGCCCGTCTGTCCGCGGTCTAGCTCAGTGACCGTTCGCACTAGAGAGCTGACATTTGGTATCAGATGTATGTGTATTAATCACACCAACAAAGTGGTAGATTACCCTTACTCATGAAGTGGGGGGTGAATTTTTTTTCGCTACAACCGTATCGTGTTTAGTATCATTGGATAGGTCTTTAAAAAAGAATAAAGGTCTTGTTTAACATTTTTGTCATAAAACTAATAGTTTCGTAAATAATAGCTCAGAAATTTAAAAAAAGGGCGCCCCCTCCATCTAACTTTTGTATCGTGGGTCCAAAAGTTAGAAAGTGAGGCCTGATAAGTAATTTCAATGAAAACTATATTAAATAAAATCGGTTCAGCCGTTAGTAAAAGGATGTAATAGTGGGTAAATGTCGAAATCGAAAGTTTTTCATAATAAATCCGCGGCCGGAGGATGGTAGTTAATATGTATTCGGGTCAATAGAAAAGTAAAATAATGTAAACAAACACATTTACCTTCATCGCTTCGCAATCACGCACTTTTAAAGAACAACCATTGTTTCATTGTCAATTTATAAACATAAACTAATTATTTACATTAATTTGTAATAAAATATATCCGTTATGTACTTATATTTCAAAGAACGCGAATTACTTCAATAATTGGGATCTGGGATTGGAGATCAATGTTACTCTGCGTCCGTAGGAAACACCTTAGATAACCCTACACGTGATCCCTGGGCGGTGCTAAAAGAGTAACAAACTTGGCAGCTGCACTGTCCCATCTGCTAGCCTAATATGGTCGGATTTTTATCGCCTGTCACCATAGCTGTCACGTTCTAACAAGTATGTAAGTGCGAAAGTGATGCATGACGTGATAGGCGATAAAATGACAACCATGATACGCGTCCGGAGTGCGATTTTTGAATCTCACCAAGTGACTAATTCTCACCGATGTGAGTGATTTCCGAAAGTAAATCACTCACATCGGTGAGAATTAGTCACTTGGTGAGATTCAAAAATCGCACTCCTGGACCTCGCAGCACTCACTGGATTTTCATTATCATCTGCTTTTTACCACTACTACCTCAGGGAGAAATGCCTATCTACATATATCCAGTGACATG
Source organism: Pammene aurita (assembly GCA_947086415.1). Lineage (NCBI taxonomy): Eukaryota > Metazoa > Arthropoda > Insecta > Lepidoptera > Tortricidae > Pammene > Pammene aurita. The sequence goes on from OX352305.1 coordinate 31,822,013, forward strand.
TAGCCATACGATAAATAAAATACTTCAATAATATTTTGCCGTGTATCTGTAATAAGTTCCGTTATTACAAATAGATATGTGTAAAAACCGTGAAAGTTTAAATCAGTATTTTGCCGTGTGTCAAATGCTTTTTTGTCTAGAACTGCAGCCATATTCGTTTACCGTGTATTATTCTATCGATCGCAAATATAAGTAGACACTAAAGAGAAAGCAAAACTATAATTATTGTCTCATTTGCTCCAGCAGTTCTCAATCGATCCGAGTTGATCGACCGACCTTCGTTTTTGTGTGAACGTTTTGCGGCAAAAACACTTTAAGAAAAGACGCTTGACGCCCGGCAGGCGTTCCTATCGTATAATAAATGTTTATAAGGAATTATCCGAGAAAAATAAAGAAAGGGGCTGATAACAGCTAAATTCCCTCCCTATCTTTTTCAGCGCGAGTGAAAGAGGAAACACTGTGTTACGATTAGTATGGGAGCTCATTGCAAATTTTGCAAAACGATGAATAAAAAAAAAACTACGCATTAATTGATAAAACTGAAACAACGACGTTTTTAGTATTAGTGCGGAGGAATTTTGTTTTTAGTTACAGACGTATAAGTCAAGAAACTAAAGACATACGACTGTTTAAAGCAAATTTTAAGATGTAACTTTGGAATTATTTTCTATAGAGCCGATGTCGTCAAATCGTGTATCGGCATTAACGAAGTTCTTCCAAATATAACGAATAATAACATATCTTTTTTTAGTTTCTCAAAACAAGTAGTTATAGCTAAAAACTGTTTGAGTAAAGTCAATTTGAAGGTCATCGGGTTTCGTCAGCCTCTTAACAGAGGCTAATGTTATTAATGAGAGGGGGAGAAATAATTAATGAGAGGGGGAGAAATAAATTATACTTAGCACATGAATGCAGCTTATAATTTTTTACGTCACACCTGGCCATAATCTGAGTATTACCGCACGCTACTCGTACGGTAAAACTCGCATTATGGCCAGGTGGAGACGTAAAATTGTGTACTCACCACGGGCAGTAAAAAAGAAAGCCCTCTATCGCATATTTACAACCCTCGCCTGCGGCTCGGGTCACAAATACCTGCGATTTCGGGCTTTCTTTCTTTTACAGACCTTGGTAAGTAATGTACAGTCGGTTCCCCAACATAAGTATCCACTCTCCCATACAACTTTGTATGGCAATGTGGGTACTTAAGTTGGGGAACCGACTGTACTATTGTCTTTATTTAATCAACAGTCGACATGAATTTGGCGCAAAAGGAACTCTTACATTTTTCGGAGCTCCGTAAGTAATTATCAAATTGCATGTGAGTTTTAGGATAAACTGAACCCGTTGCCAAGATAACGATTGAGAACATGTTCAACAATACCAAGTTATAATTTAATAAAGTGGCAATCAGCAAATATTTTTTATAATTTTTGTAAATAATAAATAAGCAGTTTTTCTGACATTCGAAGCAATTATTTCTGAAAATATTCACTTAATCACAAAATGTTCAAAGAAACCTCGTTGTTATTTTAAAAGACCTGTCGTTTGAAGTGCAGAATGTTGATATTTGGTAAAAATCCTTTTTTTGAAATTTAGTTACATGTATGAAGCGCCCCCCTTAAAAATATTTTTTCTGCAATTTAATTACATACCTCATTGCGGCATACAAAATACACCTTACGTCAAAATTTTATTTAGATATGTACTTCTTATAGTTTTGAGTAAAATGCTGTGACATACGGACGGACGGACGGACAGACAGACATGACGAAACTATAAGGGTTCCGTTTTTGTCAGTTTCGCTGTTTCGCTACGGAACCCTAAAAACCCGGGTTGCGTTTCCTATTTTCCATACATTATTCGCGTTTCAATTGTTATTGTCTATAAAGTATTGTAGACACAGAAGGTAGACATAACGGTGACCCAGTGGGTCAGCTGCGAGTGACCCCCTCCAAGGAAGCGCGCTTCCGCGCTGAATCATGCGCAATATTCGCTCGCGACGCGCGTGCGCAAACAAATCGGAATCTAAGGCGCATCACATACTTGAGCGGCACACTCAAATAGTCAGTCACTATAGACAGACAAAAATCAGGATTTTTCCCGATTTTTCGGCTGATTTTTGAGTATGGTTGACTGAATTCCAAGCTAAACTCCGCTAAGTATTTTTTTTATACCACGACAGTGGCAAACAAGCATACGGCCCGCCTGGTGGTAAGCAGCTACCATAGCTTATGGACGCCTGCAACTCCAGAGGTGTCACATGCGCGTTGCCGACCCTTTACAGGGAGGATTCACTGTGTTGACGGCAAAAGGAACAAGAGGGTCCCTCATCGTCAACACACTGGATCCTCATTGAGCTCTTTGGCAACCTTACTCACCAGCAGGAACACAACACTATGAGTAGAGTCTGGTGCTGTTTGGCTGTGGTTTTCTGTAAGGTGGAGGTACTTCCCCAGTGGGGCTCTGCTCCAGATTTGAGCGAGATGACATTCGCTGTGCTGTGCCCTACCACACATAGCGAGATGACATTCGCAGTACCCATACCCCTCTTTTGGACGTAGTTTAAGGACATACCCGTGTCCGGTCGTAGTTTAAGGACATATCCGGGTCCAAAAAGTAATAGCGGGAAGTATGTGTATTGGTGCGGGTAAAGCAAACTTTAAATTAAAAAACATGATTTGTTAAGTATTCAGATCAACATGATGTGTTTCTCATTCTCATCAAACTATTTTCTTTATAATTTTGTTCGAATTTATATTACTAAGCGTTGTCAAAAAGATAAACACAGTTTAGACGTAAAAATGGCTTCCAACTCTTCAGATCTATAAGGGAGTAAGCACGGAAATTAAGGTATAAAGATAAGCTCTTAGTATTCCTGGGAATCAGGAGAGGGAAACGCAAATAATACGCCATTATGAAGACAAATCTTAATTGGCCTAATTGTTCCCAAGTTGACGGGTTAAAATAAATATAGCTTTGTAAGAAAAGGTCCAGATTTAGGATTAAAATCTATGTCTATTACAGTAACTATATATACGTACGTACCTTTACTATTTGTACAGAGTAATGGTGCCTATAATTAAAACAATATACTCGTATTGACAAGGCTGGTGACCATCGCGCTGACGGTTTTGGTGCGCACTCTTGCTATCATCGCAAGAGTGTGGTTTTTAAATATAATTATATTTAAGTAGTTTTATTTATTAGGTACTTCAATTGTTAGGTTTATTAGATTATTACTTAAGAGGCTGACAACACCCGATGATCTTCAAATTGACTTTACTTAAACAGTTTTTTAGCTATTACTACTTGTTTTGAAAAAGTAAAACCAAATATATTTTAATATTCATTATACTTGGAAGAAAAGTGTTACTTGCGATACATGATTGGACGAATTATCTTAAAATTGGGTTTAAACAGTTGTATGTCTGTAATTTTTTGACTTATACGACTGTAATTAAGGACAAAATCCCACCACACTAATACTAAAATCTTCATTATTCTATTTCTCAATTAATGCGTAGTTTTTTTTTAAATTCATCATTTTGTTGAATTTTCAATGAGCTCCCATACTAATCGTAACACGGTGTTTCTCTTTCACTCGCGCTGAAAAATATAGGGAAAAATTTAGCTGTTGTCAGCCACTTATAAAGAATTTATGGATAGTTTAAGTAAAACTTCTTATTTTATGAAATAAAACTTGACACGGATGGAGTATAAACTTGTTTGTACTTGGTTCGTTTTGTATGTAAGTATATTATTTAGTATTTATGTGTACAAAACGTAGAAGTATTAAGTGTTATGATGCTCCTTTTTCTATTGTTTATTAATAATTATTAGCTACAAAATAAGTTAAATGTTGCCTCTGGCTAACAAAGACAACAAACAAACTGACAAAGATTGTGAATTAAATAAAATCATGTAAAATTGCTACATATTCATATTCACTTCAAACATATTTACACATGTATAGGTAATTTGTCGTGTATTCTAACAACTCAGACATACCTACTTTTTCTTACACTTGCATCTGCCAATCGAGATTGAATTTTATGCACCGGAGATAAGAGCTAAGCCGTGACCTATTGAGAATTGCAAATGGCGTCACGGTCGATTTGGCGGGAGAGTGCGAAACTGGCATGTATCACATGTGACTGGATATACGATGTGTTTAATAGGATTGTTGATGTTCTAGCTAAGCCACGCTTATCCATGGTTCATGGTCAAGAATACGTTTATAATACGTCTGTATATATTATGGTCCTCGATTCTCAGAGACGGCTTGAATGTTTTACCTACAAAATATTTTTTAGGGTATCTTGATGACCAAGTTCTATAAACAAGCGTTTTTTAGTGTTTATTTAACTATACTAATTGTTAGTTTTTCGGAGGAATGCAGTTAATTTATTTGAACTCAATTGCACATGAAATAATAACTTAAGGCATTCTCGACCACTCAAAATTCTCAAAGACTCAAAACATTGCCAAACACAGGATGTGATTAAGCCTGTGTCAGGCTTAGTGGTGGAAATGGTTTAAGGTTTACACAACACAAAACATATTTTTTATATTGTTTGTTAATATTAAAATCTAGTTTCACATCCAGTCAACATACTTCTAAAGTCTAATCGGTACGAGTCGGGGTCCGAACCGATGTCCTCCAATTTACAAGCATGCTACCACTAGCTATCGCTCCCCCTCACAAATGGACTTAGAGCTAGCCACGTCAGATATGAGACAATAATAAGAGCAACAAAACCCGTCTGGTTAGATTGCTATACTATCCTTATTGCTAGATCTGGGCATCTGTCAGCTTTTAATGGGTGGAGGCATAGTGACAGACTAGAAAAAAAATTGAATTTGAAAATAGTAATACCAAAATAGGTAAAAATTGCCGAAGTTGTCTCAGTTACGAGTATAAAGGACAAGGCTTATATTTTAACATTAGAACCAAAAAACATTGGGTATTTTTGCGGAAACAAAAACAGTAGACGACAAACTATGAATTACATTATACGTCGTTTGGCACTACTTTCTCCGAACAGAATCTTTTTGTAATGATATAATCTAATTATTTACATACTTTCTCATACCCATTGCATCACACCCAAAACTCTAGGATAGGTTTTCTTGAAGTAGTTTGCATTCTTTGACCTCCACCACTTTACAGCTGTCAGATGTCCAGATCTAGAAATAAGCATAGTATAGCAAACTGACTACAGGGGTTTCGTTGCTGTCATTATTATGTCATATCTGACGTTGCTCTCTCCGCCTAAAAGAGGAAAGTACTAACTCTACACTACATTTTGGCACGAATTTCCTGAAGCCGTACGATAGTAATTGGATTCGGCAGTGTTCGCTGGCTCAGGCTAAGGCTCGCATTTACATAAAGCTCCATATTAATCCGTGGATTAAAGCACATTCCAAACAAATATTTATTTAAAACGGTTCCGTTTTGAGTTTTTTTTATTACTATAATAACAACAGCAACAACAAATACTCTTTATTGCACACCTCAAATAATAGATACAAAGTATACACAAGTTACAAACAAAAAAGCAGAGGCAAAACAATTGGCGGTCTTATCGCTAAAGAGACAAACCTTTGGGAAGCGGAAACCTTTGTAAATAGACAGAAAAGTAGGTGATACAAAGCAAATAAACCAAACATTAATAAACTTACACATATAAAAGAAAGAAAAATATATAAATAATCCTACACAGCTCATACATACATGCATATATATTTAATAAATAAATATAATAAAATAAGAAAATATTAACTAGGACCAAAGCACCAAACACACTACATGCCACAGGTATAATGTGGAGTAAAGTGGGTAGGAAAAGATAAAAACAAATATAGTGAGGATTTACTAGTAAATAATATTATAAATTTATGTGGTTATTTTTAAATAGCCTGCTTTGAAAATAAATTATGATATGTGCGTTATAGATTTGGTGATATCACCTTAGACAACTCACGAAGCCATTTGACTAAAACTAACTCAAGAATATATTTAAAGGTCAATAATAATTTGAATTCATTTATTTGCGACATATTTGTAGTATTACTGTAATCCATTGGCGTCGTACGTACAATCACAAAATATCAATAATAATTCCAAAAATATTAGCATGTTCTTTTTTACTTTTGGGTATAAATATTCAATGAGCATTTTTATAACTTCACTTGTAGTTTGTTCTATAGGTATTTTATAGAATAAATCGAATAATATTGTCGAACTACTCTACCTATAACTCGACACCGACTCTGCGAGTGACAAAGTGTGGATAGCCAACGTCTCAAACGTCAAATTCAGGTGATAAAGTTGGATAAAGTTTATTGTGGTAGTTCCACACCTTACCGCTGCAAAGTCCACGCCCATAGCCTGACTCTGTCGGATTTAAATGAAGAAAGAAAGAAAGAAAAATTTTATTCTAAAAAAACACACATTACAGAAGTAAAAAAGAAAAGATTACAATATTAAAACTAAAACATCAAAAAGTTGAGAAGTAAAACACATTAAATACAGAAAAAAAAGAATCTTAAATATAAACAAATGCTGGTGTTTCATTAAAGTTCCACAATGTGTACAATAAAGAACAGGCAAAGACTTACATATTATTATCTTTTACCTATTTATTGATCTATTTACCTTTAAAAAATATGACTAGATCGCTAGTTATAGTATCATACTAACCCTTTTTTATCACCTTGTCTTATCTCATTCACCTAATGAATAATTATTGAGTTACTGGATTTATTTCTGGGTTACTTGGTTTGTTTACGTTCTGTTGAATAAGTGGATATTGGTAATACAGATGACGATTTTTATTTATTACAGGTAAGTACGTGAACTTACGCAGCAACGAAAGAAAGGGTTTAACTAGATGATTAAATACAAAGAAATTTAATCAAAGAGGTACCTACTCATTACTTGTTATACTTACTTTGCTTATAACTTCGTGGACGGACGTCGTAATTGACTTGTAACCACAATTTTTAGGCGAATATAAATATAAAGATGGTGAAAAAGACATAATGTGCTACTATCCAATCCTTTGGAAGCTTTAACAGTCAACTAAATGAAAGTCTGTTAATATTTATTTTGATTTTAACAGGTGTTTTAATATCACCCTTGTTATTGAAGAATGTTTTAAAAACATTTGTCCTTGACAGCTCAAGCCGGCATTAAATCAAGTCCCGAAAATGTAAAACACTAACAACTTAAGACTGTGATTAATGACTTCAGAATTTGTAATTAATGTTTGTTTTGTTCCATGTAAAGTAAACTAATTTCAATGTCTCGTTATTACGAGTATTTAGGTTCAAATTAAAAATAACTTTAAAATTAGGCAACCATTTCTAATTTCCATTGTACGTATCTTAATACTAAGCGCGTGAGTTTGACCGTGAAATTTATTATATTATAATTCCAAAGTTACATCTTAAAATTAGCTTTAAACAGTTGCGTGTCTTTAGTTTCTTAACTTATACGTCTGTAATTCCACCACACTAATTCTAAAAACTTCATTATTTTATAATTCTCAATTAATGCGAAGTTTTTTTTTATTCATCATTTAGCAAAATTTGCAATGAGCAAATACTTATCGTAACACAGTGTTACTGTCGAGTGAATACGAGTAGTCAACTGAATAAAAACAAATGAACTTGTACAAATAAATACACAAAAAGTAACCATTTAGATTTACAGATACTAAAAAGAATTCTAAAACCTTTTTAGTGTCTGTCTGTTAACTCAATTTAGTACTGTATGGCCAGCTTACCCGAGGGGCTAAGTCTAGAATTGCGTTAGTTATTTTCAGGAGTTCGACACGGCGTTTGTATGATACCCTTAGTTTTATAGTAATCGGGTTTAGTTCTTGTAAAAAGAATTCAATTAGTACGACCGTGCTCGAGTAAAACATACTTTGAATTTGATTCCTACATTTGAAACCACTTTTAGAACTTCTCTAAGGGGACGGGACCTAGTACAGTACAGAACAAATCAAATTATTTTATTAAACATGTTGATTTGTTGTTTTTAGGTAGAAATACTACTATGTAATTTATAATCGATTGAGCTGAAATTTTGTTTTAGGTACTCATATGTAAGTCGGCTATCAAAAGGGGGGTAAATTAGATAAAAGAAAGTTATATTAAGATATTTACAAAAATGGCGAAAAATGGACCCCCCCCCCCCCTTTATCTACAAGACCTAAAACTTTAAAAAAATACAGGAAATAGTTCTTTGGGCCATTCTGCTTTCTGTTTTACATACGTTTTTGACAATTTTTCGTAAAATCTAAAAGGTGCAACCTAAGACGTTATAGATAATATGCATCTGCCTGCTTCATTATCTGGTCAGAAATGTGCTGTTTTCCTGTTGCTTGTGGCCTTGAGGACAAGTGAGCTAAGTGTTTGAATTCGTCGTGATTCATCCAAGATTAGCGCCAGATCACGAGAGACAGCGGAAAAGAACAATTTTTTTATTATTGCAGCAAACGGCCTATTATTAATTTTGTGAATATTCTTGAGAGCATTTGAAAAAAAAGTGTAGTGTCTAATCAATCAACATCCAGAGTTCTTTTAATTATCCTCATGAGCTGTGCTCTTCTCGGTGAAGCAAATTCATGCATATCTGTCCTTTGCCTTCTACTTGTCAGCCTGATACATACTACACGAAGTACATTTTTTTGTTAACTTGATTCGTGTATGCTCTTTTTGACTTCACTGATTTCCTCTGCTTTAACTCTCCTTCCTATAATGTTTTTAATAAATTCGCCATGTCGTAGGTGTCCAAGTATCCTTGGGTGCTCAACAAAGTCCTCTTTTCTAGTATTTAATCTGATCCTAATAAATCATAACATCATATTACTTAGAGTCTGTGTATTCACATATAAACTACAATACTCACATTCCGCACAAACTCTATGAAATCAGTAAGGATAGCAACCAGATCCTTTAATCCTCATGATATGTAAAAACATTTTTTTTCTCATAGTATCTATGTATATATAAAAGAGTAGGTACCTAAAAATGGTAAAAAGCCCCCCCGAGCCCCGGTAAGGCGTATCGATGTTGGTTCAAGTCCAACTGGGTTGATTATTTTTTCAATGTTTGTATTTGATTGAATAACATACTAATGTATGAGTGGAATACCCACTTTAAAAAATGTAAAAAAATAATTAATGGTAAAAAGATCAAAAATTTAGTTCAAACTTTTTTTAATTCTCTTAAAGCATAATATTTCGACTCCGACTTCAGCTGGGCGACGGTTGATATGAATAGTAAATTAGACGCTACTCGCCCAAGACTTGAACACACCCAGCTAACTCCAGACACTGACGCAAGCGTCGATTTTTGCACGTTTTTACGAGCGAGGCAAAATGCACGCGATGGCACTCGTTTTAGCGTTTGATTCACTATCTGTGGCCTAAGTAAACAAATATATAGGTCTAATAAAAAGCATGAGGTACTTACGGACAATGAAAGCGGGTCACTTCGTTTATAAAGGTGACCTTATTATTGTTTCTTACTTCATTATCATGGCAATCTCCTGTGAGTACCTATTTCGAAGTATTAGGTCATAAAGACAATGCGCCGTATTCTAACTTTGAAATACATAAACAATACGTTAGAAACACAATCTCTCTCCAATACAACTCCAACACGATACTACTACGTATTCTTGCTTGCCATCGTCGTAGTATAAAAAAAAAGTATCAATGAGCCTCTACGTTTATTGAAACCAAAAGGTTCCAATGACAAAGAAAGTTATAAAAATATACGGCGACAATTTCTTAGCCGAGAGAAATGCTCTGCAAACCAACCGTACTTCAAATAAATGACGTTAATTACAAACCCTTAATAATCCGCTAATGAAGAAGTACAGAAGGGGGATAAGGGGGGACATAAAATCTCCTAAGATTTATAGAGAAAATGTAATTAAAAGCAACTAGGTGAGAACTGGAGGAAAACTTTTGTAAAAAGCGTCGTTTGCTGAAAACCATTTTGTTACTATTGTAATAGAATTAGGGATGGGAAAAAGAATAGGTTTTAGAAATAAATATTCATATTGGAAAAAAACACTATTTATCAGAAATCGTTTTAACTAGGTATCGAAAATTTAAACTATCCAAAGAAAATTCGTTTCATAACTTGGATAAAAAAATCGGTTTTCAAAGTAAAATCAATTAATTATAAAAATAAATCATTATTAGTACCTATTATTACTCCTATCGTCCCTATCGATTATTGTATTTGAGCTAGGTACGCTTTATAACAGTAGCCAGTTGGAACCCTTTTTTTGGAAAAATACGCATACACACACACACACACACACACACACACACACACACACACACACACACACACACACACACACACACACACACACACACACACACGCACACGCACACGCACACGCGCGCGCACATATCAGATCCCTATTTAACAATATGCCAGATTTTGATTTAGGTCACGCAATTATTGACCTTGAAACCGGCCATGGGCATAGCCGTAAGTGGCCCGTTGGCTTGCTCGTTTGGGCCATGCAATAATCGTTAGTTTCATATGTGGCATGAAGGCATGAGTGTAGGACAATGGATCTGAGAGATTTTGTTTGATATTGATTGTAAAATAGACTTCAGGGAACGAATTCATATTGTTTTACACATTTTTATAAATATTTTTCTCATTATTTATACGAGTGTATAAGATTTTAACGCCCACCTTGACCAACGATCAGCCACGGCTTAATCTCAAGACCTCTGGTACAATCTTTTACACTAAAGCAACACTTTCCAGTAACGATTTAATTTATTATTTATTTATTTTATTATTAATCAATTTTTGGTTTTGGTCAAGGTATTCACATTTATAACAAGTTACCCGTCGATGCTTTAAATTTATCATTTTCCGCTCTTAAGAAATATTTGAAAAAAAGTTTAATGTCAAAGGGTTATTACAGGGTCGAGGACTATATGACGGACAAACATGCATGGCCCAAACCAGAAACTACTACAAAATCATCTAACATTTAGAGAACACAGTTCAGATACGAAAGCATATCAAACGTTTTGTGAAGCAATCAGATTTCGATTTTATTATTATTATTTTATTTTAATTAAACAATACGTACATTGTATGTCTCTCAAGCTGTTTTGATATGTCTTCTTGTAGAACTACGCATTATTGTGTATCTTTAAGATATAATATTACTGTATTACTGTTTTGAAAAAATAAGTCCCGCCGAGTTCTTGCCGGTCATAAATAATACTTCTCGGGTCAGAGGTGTAGGGTTAGAACCGGTGGTAGTTTTTCTTTTTCTCTCTGACGTTCATAAGTGCATTGTAATGTGCCTAAATTGAAGAATAAATATCTTTTATCTTTTTTATCTTTTATCTTTAATTCGCGCTTAAATATTGGGTCATGATTTGTTACAAAAATGATCCTTTCTAGTCTTCAAAATGACATCTAGACAAATTGTTATTTCACAAACAATGCCTATTACAACATTTTATCTAATCTGAGATTTGCAACGTTTGACATATCGAATTAATGTTAACATCGTTAGCTTCAGGAATTATGTTGTTATTAAACTAAATTAAGCAATAGCATTATCCAGCAATTCTATATTTAAATAAGCAATTTACTCACTATTATGTTGTCGCCTTGCGTTTCGAATGTTTTTATTCTAAATAATAATGATTATTCCCGTTTGTCACTCATTATTCCATTATTTTCAGAATTTCCTCGTCTATTAAAGAACAAGTGTAATAGACGGGTAGCCACGTCAGATATGACACAATAATGAGAGCAACTAAACCCTTCTAGTCAGTTTTCTATACTATGCTTGTTTCTAGATCTGGAGACCTGGCAGCTATAAAGTGGTGGAGGTCAAAGAATGCAAACTACTTCAAGAAAACAAATCGTGGAGTTCTTGGTTTGATGTAATATTATGAGAAATTATATAAATATGATATAAGTCTGCTGGGGGAAAGTAGAGCCAAACGTCGTATAATGTAATTCATAGTTTGTCATCTACTGTTTTTGTTTCCGTAATAATACGCAATATTATTTATTCTAATGTTAAAATATAGGCCCTGTCCATTATAACTAAGTCAACTTCGGCAGTTTTTACCTATTTTTGTTTTACTGTTTTCCAATTGAAAAATTTTGCTTGTCTGTCTCTAACCTCCACCCATTAAAAGCTGCCAGATGCCTGGATCTAGCAATAAGGACAGTATAGCAATCTAACGAGACGGGTTTGGTTTCTCTCATTACCTATTATGGCATATCTGACGTGGCCAGCTCTCCATAACTTTTACCCAGGTTTTTAGAAATATTTGTGTTGGGTCGGACCAGAAAACGAGCCCGCATCGTGGCCAATCTTTATTTGCTCATGACATATTTGGTGACAAGACCTTTGATCCTTTTTGGAGCCTCATGATGGCTTTTCATGCTGTAAATCGGTTGTTCTTAGCAATGTGCTCTTATGAGGATCTGTTTATTCCTCTTTCTATCTCAATGGAACAACGAATATAGGAAGTTTTAACTTTCTAATTTGAATTTGTTACGCGTTTGTTATCAGAAAGATCTTCTTTTTTCTACAAAATGAGATCTAAACAAGCTGTTATTCTGGCAAAATTAACTGATAAATTTGATATCACATTTTTATAACATTAATAGGCACGTTACTTTTGACAGGTATAGCCTTGTTCAAAATCAAATTAAAATCTGAATTATAATGCATTATATATTCTTCGAAGATTAATCCGTTGGGTGTAATATATGCAGCTTAAAACTATTTTATTGACGATGTTGAATATTATAGATAATGTAATGAATGATAGGTGCTTTACAAAGCTTCAAAAGGTTCTACGTCGTAAACTTTGTACCAAACCGAGTTACAGTCTCAGCTCAAATACAAAATACAGTTTCAAAGCTTGTAGGATCTTTGTGAATTGTCCAATTGAAATTCAAAGTCCGAACTAGCAAAAGTATTTCTACAAGTGCTCCCATAGTTCCGGAGTTGAATAACTTGCTCTTGGACATTTCGATTTGAACTAGATATAAACGAAGCGAAGTTGACTAGCAAACTAAAGTTGACATGTTTAACTTTTATTCAAGTTATTTTATCTATAATTTTGTACCTTTTTATTATGCTTCTTGTCGTGAAACGTTGTATGTTGTTTTGTGCGTTTGTTCTAGCACAAATGATTTGTCACATGTGGTCGGGTGTCTTTGAGCTTTGTTGTTTTCTGTTTGAAACGTTCTCCAAGGTACAGTTCTGATCTGATAATGATATAGTAGATAGATAGAAAAGTATACATTACACAGTAATTGAAGGGATTCCTTATATAAGCGTAACGAAAAGCTTCTACAACTGCCCTAAAAATAATTTGAATCTGGATTATCCATACTAATATTATAAATGGGAAAGTGTATGTGTGTGTTTGTTTATTTGTTTGTTTGTCCGTCTTTCACGGCAAAACGGGGCGACGAATTGACGTGATTTTTTAAGTGGAGATAGTTGAAGGGATGGAGAGTGACATAGGCTACTTTTTGTCTCTTTCTAACCCCCCACTTCCCTAAAATGGAGGGTGGAAGTTTGTATGGTTTGTTACCCCGAATTTAACGCGAGCGAAGCCGCGGGCAAAAGCTAGTCTCTACATAATTCTGATGTTATGAATTACTATGCGTTAAATATTTATTTATTTAAACTTTATTACAAACAACAGAAAAAAATACAAATGGCGGATTTATTGCGTAAAGGCATTCTCTACCAGTCAACCATTGGGGTAAAGAGAGACATCACAAAAAGGTGCAGAGAAAAGTAAGAGTATAGTCAATTAAAATCATTGCAAACTTAACTAAAAAAAGAAGGTGATAAAATACATAAAATACGCTAATAAATTACTAGGAACATATATAGATAGGTATGTAAGGATGGGACCAGGGACTGTAGTGAAACACAGGACTGTCGGTTAAATACTGAACATTTATTCATGAAAACTATGATATATATATACTTATGAATCTAGGTTACACGTGTTTGAGTGGGGATGGCTACACGTGGAAGGTGTCATATGGTTTGACCTCCATTCCTTATATAGAGGAGAGTCATCTTACATGACTCTCCATATATGGATTACATTCCTAACCTAATATGGAGGAGAGTCATATTACATGCCTCTCCTTATATGTAGCTACGAATAATAACAATAATAGATTATATTACTTATACCTACATTCTAGGTATTAAAGTCCGCCATTTGTATATTTTATGTACAATAAAGTTTAAATAAATAAAACAAATAAATAGATAAATATACTATTATATATTTATAAATACTATATTGATAGATACTATTAGGATATAATTCGAAATATGATAGAAATTTAACGTTAACTTTTAGAAGTCGTTACATGCTTGCGATAGCGAATCACAGTCCTTCAGGCAATCCGACCGATGCCAGATCGAGATGTGATAGAATCACAACCTAGGCATCCAGCTTCCGACGGTCTGCAATATCCTTGTGTTTAAACAGACGATCGATCGGGGCCGGCGCCACGGCGGGGAATATATCCGTTATATAAGACTGTTACTCTTGGTTCTACAGTCAATACGGAAATATATTGTTTGATGACGAAGAAAAAGCAGTTTTAGTGTCCTGCGAGCGTATGATGGACGGGTTTTCCGTGTGATAAAGGGAGCGTTATCAGTACAGTCACCGACAATAGTATCTTCCTACACGAAGGCCGCAAAAATATGTGACGCGCTCTTATAGCCCTACAATTAAGAGCGTGTCACATATTTTTACGGCCTGTGTAGGAAAATACTATTGCCGGTGACTGTACCTAGTTATAAAGTAATATAATTATATTATTGGTCGGTAAGAGTTGATTAGTTTTAAAAGTCAGATCTATACTCTAATATATAGAGTCTATACTCTAATATAGTCATATCTGGGGGCTTCGCAATCTTGTCATCTGACAATCGTTTGTAGAAAATGAATCGAAACGATATTCAGACGAATATTGTAGAGAAGAGTGATAGAGAGACCGATAGCGCTTCGTTTCGTTTTCTACAAACGATTGTCATCTTGGCTTAGTCCGGTTGCATAGATTTTGCAATGAAAGTGAGGTGTGCGGCCTCTTTCACATTCAAAATTTCGTGCAGGGATTGTATTCTAACTTTAAAACACATTTATACACGACCCAAATACAATACAACTCCGATGCATTAACTACGCAATACAGCTAGCGCCTAAACGTCTGAATCAGAAATATCAGAATTTGCTTGAAAATTATTCCGATGCAACTAATGGTTGATTATTTGTCGTGTGTTGGAGTTATGTTTCAGATAGATTGTGTTTTTAATGTATTGTTTATGTATTTTAAAATGCGTTCAGCGGGCTACGGTAGCTTCTTACCCTCTGACGGGCCATATCGTATGCTTGTTTCCCACTGTCGTAATATAAAAAGAACTCTGCGATTGCAAAGTCGGTGTAGAGAAGTGTGGTTTATCTAAAAATACATTTTGCAAGTCGGATGTATAAAATTCAGAAGCGCAGTCAATAAAATACCCAGTTGACGTTTTCCGGTCAAGGTTGCCAGTACGTAATTTGCGTCTCTTGTGCGCATTCTGTTGACATTTGACGTTTGCTTGAAAAATTGTGGCGATGTTTGTTTAAGTTTAACAGTTTGCCCAAGTTATGAAGATTGATTGTTCAAAGCTAATTTGGATTTACATGACAAACAAATTAATGTACGACTATTTTTAGTCGGTGTTTTGGATTTTACAGGAAAATGATGGTCATTTTCGTTAGAAAATAAGTGCATACCTACGCCAAAGATCAGAAGGCCTAGCCAACGTGCCAATCGTATACGCTCCGTAGCGAACGAAACGCAACTGTCACTGTCGCACTAATATGGAAGAGTGATAGAGAGAGATGACTACGCTACGCCACGGAGCGTTAACGTTTGCAACGTTGGCTAAGCCAAACGAAAACTGGGCGTCTTTAGAATGAATTCGGAATAGAGCTCAGATAAAGTAGACTTCCGAGGGCTCGTCAGTGTCTCAATACATCAATAATAATAAAGGTAGAGTATCTACTATAGGGCATTAGTGTGTCAAGCACTAGGACATTCAGTTCCTTAGGAACAGAAACATTGGTTTATTGTACTTAATGACAATACCTATTAAATCGTCTACATTGAGATTTCACGGGCCTATATTTCTCGGTCTTTTAATAGGCTAGCGTGGGGATACAGATTTTGATATGTAATACACCTGCTAGAACCCATTTACGGGTACTTCAATAGATACTCGTGAACCGGTTCCAACAGGCGTTGGGGCTATTGCACAAAAAATGGAAATAGTACTGGGGTTTGGTTTTTAGATTAACTAGGTTAAAAGATTTGGCTATTGAAAATAGGTCCTATCATAACAATGCATTTAATTAACATAACCGTAGACATAATTATAGTTTGCAAAGTTCAAAGTGAAACTGCAATAACTTAAAATGGAACATTAAAGTATATTTAGTTCCTCCGCCAAAGTTCCGGAACTCGTAAAATACCTGTTCCGAGTACCGGGTACAGTCAACGCCAAAAATATGTATGTAAATTTAAACCTTATTAAAATGGAGTAAGGTGCAAACGTGTATACACGTTTTGGCGTTGAGTGTGCCTAGAATCGTACTGAGTCGGTAACAAACGCGGCCCCAATCGATTCGCCGCACAGGAAACACCGCCGGGGTGGCCACACGATATGGGTTAATGGGATTCGTCTTCTTATAATAGTGCTTAAGGAAATCAACGCCTATTGCGTTAAAATGTCGGTTTTTGACATTTCATGACTTGTTCCTAAATATTTTGGAAGGCAGGGTTGAAGAGAGGGGCACCGGAAAGCCTGATGGTATGACATGTCTAAGCTAAATGAAAAAGAACGCCTCATAAGAGGAAATCAAAAGACTGGATCAAAAAAGAGACGATTGGCGATTGATCCACCGACAAGAGCATAGCTCTTAAGTAAATGAAATGAATGATTTTCGAAACGTTTGGTTTAAAAATGAAATGATTTTATAAGATGAGACTCGTTTTAACCTCTAAAGTAATACGAATATGGGCTCTTAACACTACGACTTGCTAGCCAGACATCAACAACAATTCAATACCTTGATTTAATATTTTTTATTGAATAACGATGTGATTAAAATCTAGTTGATATCAAACTTTTACAAAAGGTCTAATCTGATGTTTTCAATAATTTATAAGTATTTGCATTGATAAATACATGACAGAGAAATAGAGTCATAAAATACCTCTTCCCCGTGCCAAACAGAATGGATGACAGACGCGGCCACAATGGAAATACAGGATTATCACCGCCGGGGTGGCCACACGATATGCTTTATTTAATAAGATGAATGAATAAATAATGAATTAATAAATGCTTTATTGCACACCTCACAAAAAAGAAACAGCACAGTAGAAAAAAAAATGCATGATAAAAAGAGGCAAACAACAGGCGGTCTTATCGCTAATGAGCGATCTCTTCCAGACAGCCTTTGGGTAGCGGAGAAGATAATGCAGAAAAAGTTAATAGGAGGTGCAAAAAACTTATTTTGAAAACACGAACATTGAAATACATTAAGATGATACATTAAGATGATAGAGAAAAATATTTGGAAGTGGCAGATATTAATAATACTTAAAACGGTGAACAGCAAATGAGAAACAAATCACTTTAGCAGTAAATTAAATTTGTATGCGTATAAATAAGTTCGCGACTCATTTGTAACAACAAAGGCCACCCCAAAATTACAAGACTATCAAAATACCCGATCTAGACATTACGGAAACTCCTACAAAAACAGTGACTCAGACCAGCCCGTCCCTCGCCATCCGAAACCATACTCACCCTACACAAATTCGTACTGACTCATTATGACTCACTCTCATAAAAAGGTCCATTTTATCCGGACACGCCCCGCCCTTTTATCGCCGAAGGAGACGGAGGTCAGAGGGGAAGTTGCATGGAATCGAAAGGTCATTTTATGATGGCGGCGTCTAAGGCACGTCTCGACGGCGACCTTATGGTGTCAGTGGCATTTGTGGTAATTTGTGTTATGTAATAATGCTTTTTATGGTGTGTGTAATTGCGTAAAATATGCGTTTTTGCTAATAAATTCGGCTAGTACCGTCTTTTAACCAAATTCTGTTTACTTTGTTTAAATCTTACTAATTTCAATGTGTTTAATTTTATGATAGTGAAAGTATTCAAACCTTCTAAATACATGTATACAGAAAATGACAAACAGCAAACATGAAATCTTGAATGTTTGAAATGTTTTTTCTTCAAATATCATTAAGCTGAACTAAGAATATGAAACTTATAAGGGGATAAAAACAGGGTTGAAAATTTTAACGACATGTATAAAAGAAGGCTTGTCTAATACAGTGTGGAAAAAAATATGGGCTCTAGACGGGACCAACCTTTAATCTTTAAAAGCTTATTTTAGGTAAAGTAAATATTCTTTTATTTAATAAAAATCGGTTCGAAGGACCAATGTTCAGCAGGGCACAGTGGGGCTGGTTTAATAGTAAGAATAGAATATGTAGTCCAGTCTTGATGGTCACATTTTATATTAAAGTAATTAACACGGAATTTCATGATAAGGCCGATGGAGCGGCTTGCTAAGAAGAAAGATGAAGAATTAATGAATGACAAGGAACGGTCATTCATTTATGTTGGAGTTGCCAACAAACAAGACTGCATTATTTTACAGATTTCTCTGAACCGGGAATCGGACCAGCTAAAAAAAGCATTTATTTTACACATTTATATATAAACATTGCTGCAGGTAACTAATTTCTTGTACATTAGGTACATTGTAGATACCCCAGCTGATTACAGCAAGCAAGAATCCAATTTCAAAAGTTTTAGTAACTGACTTGTGACATGCGCAGTAAACTAGTGATTTACAACCACGTTCTCTATTGTTGAGGTAATTTCGGCTTGTAAACGGTACAATGTAAGTAATTACTTCACATACAACGTTAGCACAAAGTAACGAGTTATTCGGTGTAAACAAAGTTTGAATTTCGAAGTACCGATATCGTGCCGACATGTTGTTGTTGAGTAATGTAACTCATGGTTGAGGTACTGATTATTAACTTTTTGATTACAGTAAAGTCGGGTTACTTGGGCCCTGTAGGGCAACTTTGGGCTTTAGGATTTACTCGGTCCAGGTTTTATTATTGCATTGAAATTCTGGCTCATTGCCACGTTATGAGTTTAATTTAACAATCCACTTTAATAAGTTTAACAAGTTTTTTGCACCTCCTATTGACTTTTTCTGCATTATCTTCTCCGCTACCCAAAGGTTGTCTGGAAGAGGTCGCTCATTAGCGATAAGACCGCTTGTTGTTTGCCTCTTTTCATCATGTATTTTTCTTTTCAACTATGCTGTTTTTTTAGGTGTGCAATAAAGCATTTATTCATTCGTTCACTTTTAATCAGACCTTTTTATGTGTGAAAAATCCTCCGTTGGGTCAAAGTACCCCGACTTTACGGTACTCTATGCCCGTAGCAATATTCTAAGTTTAAAAAGTTGATAATAAATATGATCTTCTATCGATATTTAAATTACATCTAAACATTATGGCTCTGCCAACCAATGACACAAAAACGTTTCAGGTATTTTTTAGAGTTCCGTACCTCGAATGGAAAAAACGGAACCCTTATAGGATTACTTTGTTGTCCGTCCGTCCGTCTGTCAAGACCCTTTTTCTCAGGAACGCGTGAAGGTATCAAGCTGAAATTTAAATTAAATACTCAGGTCTACTGTCCCTTGGAGCTGTGAACAAATCATACTTCTAAGCTAACGCAATCAAAAGATACAGCTGTTTATGCCGAAAATTTCCGCAAATTTTCGAAACTCGCAAGGGAATCAAAACCTACCTAGGGTACTTCCCGTGAACTCAGAATCTTGAAATTTGGTACGAAGCAACGTCTTATAGCACAGATAAATATAATAAAAATATTTTTAATAATTTTAAAGTTACTACCCCCATATACCTACAGGTTTGTACGGAACCCTCGGTGCGCGAGTCTGACTCGCACTTGGCCAGCTTTTTTGTTAAACTATTTCCTTTTAATAAAATAGTATGATTTTGATAAGCCAAAGGTCACTGTTCTGAGGTCTTATTGAATATTTAATCAAGATCAAACGAGTAATCAATAAAATCTTCAAATAGGCCTCAATGTCTTGGTTTAGTGCAACGTTCTAAAAGCATTTGTACTAGAAACGGCTTAGTATTAAAACTAAGACCGTTAAAGTAAGTAACAAAATTACTTTTTGCAGTATATTCCATTTTACACAGTACTTGTACTAAGTCACCCACAAAACCTTTTTGTTAATCTCCACGCTCGTGCTGTCATTTTGCCGGTCGCGGTTATTTTACAAACATAATATCATTCTCACAATAGCACAAGCAGAGAAATGCACCTCATTAAAACGCTCGTTTTCGACAAACTTTCACGATCCCGCACAAACCAAAATGCACGCTAATTTCCATTTTATTTGCCCCCACGAAAACCAGCTCATTTTCGCACAAGGCACGGAAAATGCTAATTTTCCCTCGTGTCATCATGCGAGGTTTCCGGGCCGGGAAGTACTTTATTCCCGTCACTATGTGAACCAGTAAAATCACGATCTCTATTTACCTACGAAAGTTACAGACCTCCAGTTCAAACGAAAACTGGTTCAATATAAGTTCAAAAAGCTCATATTAAATAGGAATAAGTTCTAGAGTTCCCGGGAATGAAAGAGGGCGGGGTATTGAATTTCTGATGCAACTACCATCCAATTGCAAAAGTTTTAGTGTGGAAGTATTGAGAATGTTTGACGTTAAAAAGACGGATCTGAAAAGTTGGTTGTAACATATCGTAACTTTGGGAAACTTGAACTTGATAGTTAGACGTCTCTTGTTGGTGAAAAAGTCAAGTTAAGGCTTGTCTGTCCATTTATGAGACACTGGTTGTCGTTGCACGCACCAGTGTCACATAAATGGACTAAATGATGTTACATAGGTAGTTAGTAAGTTATAATTATTTAATTTTATGAAATAATTAGATATAGTTTGAATCTTGAAGCAAATCAAATATTTTTGTTCAATATTTTTTGATTTGCAATTTTTTAAGTAGTTACACTACTATATATAAACTGAAAATAGATGTCATATACTTCAGAAAAAGTGACCAAACCCTCCGGTGTCCGAGGCCAGATTCGAACTGGCGTCTTCAGCTTTCGCGGCTGACGTCCTGACCACTAGACCACCCGGTCACGGCGGAACTTGACAAATTTTCTCATGTATATGCAATCTCTGAATTTGAAACGGCTAGGCGCCGTTGACCATACTCTAAGGGCATGCGCAGTAGTTAGATATAGTTTCTTTAATATTGTACTTTCTGTAATAGGGGCTGAGTCTAAAATATTATTTTTCTTTTTTTGAAGAGCCGGGTTTATTGTCACACACAAGTAGTTTACAAATCATTTCTGAATTAGTACTTTTTTAAAGGAATATCCAGGAAATGCTTGAAATTCCTAATTTCAAGATTTTTTTGGTTTTGTAGTCTTCCTTGGTGAAGAATAAAAGCATTGGTGGGTCATTTTATTTAAAGTTATGTATTATGTATTATTTTAAATTCCGTAATTGTTATGTTATGTATGCGCTTTCGAGTTTCAAGAGAATCGCAAGCTCTTTTCATGAAACAAGTGTCTATACATTTCTATACATTTTTCGCTACTTCTATTACGTTACCGCCCTACGGAGTTTATAAAAAATGCTTACAAAACTTGGGACACTTTTTTCTCGTATCAGAATTGAAAGATCTTGTGATTCTAAGTAGAAACGTAAAAAAAAAACAAAAAGAAAAGTTCTGTATGCAGTCACCGGCAACAGTATCTTCATACACGAAGGCCGCAAAAATATGTGACACGCTCTTATTTGTAGGGCTCTAAGAGCGTGTCACATATTTTTGCGGCCTTCGTGTATGAAGATACTGTTGATCCATGTGTGTGATCAACAGATTAATCTGCACAAGGATAACAAGCACACAAATATTCAAAATTGCATGGAAAATGAATGAATGAATTCATAAAGTGTCCATGCAATTTTGAGTCTCACCACGTCTCACTGTACATTGGATAAATAAGAATTTTAAAGTTGCACAAGACTTAAATATTGAATGAGTGTCGTAACCGTTTTGTAACGTGATGGGGCAGTAATTTTAAGTCAATTATCAAATCAAGTTAGATTTTTCACGATTAAACTGACATCCAGCGCGTCACTGCTTTGCTAGGCTGCTTCGTACGAGATTTTATAACTACTATAATATGTGTGGATTCACTTTATACGGCTCTTTTTATTTTTATTGTTGGAACTGCTTGGTAGTTTAATTTAACAGGAATGTTTTAACAATAAAACACATTTATAAAGAAAATACGGTCTGCATACTTGTTTACGATTACTACAATTAGATAAGTACAGTCACCAGCAATAGTATCTTCCTACACGAAGGCCGCACAAGTATGTGACACGCTCCTATGGCCCTACAAATAAGAGCGTGTCACATATTTTTGCAGCCTTCGTGTAGGAAGATACTATTGCCAGTGACACACAGTGTAGGTGTACAGTAGTAGTTTTGATGGTTAAATGCTTTATTTGTATGGTTTATATTTGAATACTAATTCTTATGTTATTGTGTCTCTTTTTTCTAAAATGTGTTAAGAAATATTTATTGTTATTAATTGCTATTATTTTGTTACAGGTACGGAAAATCCTTATTTTTTTCTGTCCATTATTCAATAGTGAACGTCTCTTGGGTCGTACGATTGGTAAGATCTTTGCAGCTCTTCTATGTATCGACAACTATGAACTAGTACTGGAGGCAACGCGTCATTCTTAAGGAAGTCGGAGCCAATTTGGCTTTAGTTGTCTTTGTAAACTATAGTATAAGTACTCAATTAGTTAAAAGTAGATAAGCTGGGGCATAAAATTCGCAACCTTACCAAAAATATCTTTAAAATCTATCGAAATCTAACCACAGCAATTTCCACCAGTAAATTAACCCTTTGACAACTTAATTACGCCCTAAATCAACCATAAAACGACATAAAAATTTAACGAGTGCCAGAATCGACCCTTAGATAAATGCCATGGAATCGAGGACAGTGCGAAATTGCCAATGACATATAAATGTCCTATTAAGATATTCTGGCGCCATTTTTCTTTTGTCCTTGTCAAGAGTTTGCAAATAGAATGAGATATGGCTTTATTAAACATTTTACTAACCTGAAATCTGTAAAATTACCATAGCACAAAACAATCCGTGATATTATTTTTATACCACGACGGTGACAAACAAGCATACGTCCCGCCTGATGGTAAGCAGCTACCGTAGCCTACAGACGCCTGCAACTCCAGAGGTGTTACATGCGCGTTGCCGACCCTTTACAAAAAGGAGGACTCACTGTTTTGACGGCTAAAGGAACAAGAGGGTCCCTCATCGTCAACACGCTGGGTTCTCTTTAAGCTCTGATATTGTTTTTATACAGTTTAAGGGAATGAAGTAAAAGATCACTAAGTTTTATCTTATCTAAAGATGACACTTTTACGGCGTTATATGTTTTTGGAACCCGGCCGTCGACTTTAGACCATCAGAGTTACCGAAAAATGTATCACGGTGTCCTGAAGCACCATCTAAATGTGATTTCATCCCAGGACGAGGATTGGGAAAGTAGTAGTAAAATCTCTACTAATATTATAAATGCGACAGTAACTCGTCTGATACTTCTTCACGTTTGAATCACTAAAACAAAATATTGTCTTCGGTTGCCGCGATAGTTATTCATGAAATAAAACAATTAAAAACGGATTTTATCAATGCTCAGTACACGCGATAAAATCCGCTTTTAATTGTTTTATTTCATCACTAAAACAATTTAAACGAAATAAGGGGCCGAAGTTTAACACAGTACACAGTACACGTTTAACACGTTTAACACGATCCAACTTCAATACAACTAGTACAGTAAAGATACGGTTGCGTCAAACATTAATTTATAATAGCCTAATTTTTTTATTATTCATTCTTATGGAATATTTATATATGCAAATAATATATGCAAAAATCCTACCAACTTTTCACCCGGAAGTAGTTAAATAGGTAATAGTACATTACTTACCTAGGGCTGTAAAAAAAAGAAAGCCCGAAATCGCAGGTATTTGGGACCCGAGCCGCAGGCGAGGGTTGTAAATATGCGATAGAGGGCTTTCTTTTTTACTGCCCGTGGTGAGTACACAATTTTACGTCCCCACCTGGCCATAATGCGAGTTTTACCGTAAGCGTAGCGAGCGGTAAAACTCACATTATGGCCAGGTGGTGACGTAAAAAAATATATATAAACAATTTGTATATTTTTATTTACAATAATATCAATTATTTATATTTGTAAATATGACGATATTCAAGACTTCTTTCTGTTTAAACCGAAAAACAAGAAACCGTGTCGATGTAAAACCACATAAATAACAAAATGTACGGCGGGGGCGATATACACGGTGCCCGTGAGCATTGCGAGAGATTTTAACCACGCATTTCTGAGGGCAAAAGAATGAAAAAACATTATATGACTTTTGTTGTAAAACGCCAAAAAAAAATTTTTTTTTTTTACTTTTTTTTCACTTTTTTTGAATGCTGTTCTACATAAAAAGTAAATGTCATTAGAAAAAAGTAACGGAAAAAGTAAATTGCTACATTTTTAGGGTTCCGTAGTCAACTAGGAACCCTTATAGTTTCGCCATGTCTGCCCGTCCGTCCGTCCGTCCGTCCGCGGATAATCTCAGTGACCGTTAGCACTAGAAAGCTGAAATTTGGTACTAATATGTATATCAATCACGCCGACAAAGTGGTAAAATAAAAAGTGAAAATTTTGTTTTTATTAGGGTACCTCCCCTATACGTAAAGTGGGGAGTGATTTTTTTTTTTCATTTCAACCCTAACGTGTGATATATTATTGGATAGGTATTTAAAAATGAATTGGGGTTTCCTAAAATCATTTTTCGATAATGTAAATATTTTCGGAAATAATCGCTCCAGAAGTAAAAAAATATGCGTCCCCCCCCTCTAACTTTTGAACCATAAGTTTTAAAAATATGAAAAAAATCTCAAAAGTAGAACTTTATAAAAACTTTCTTGGAAAATTATTTTGAACTTGATAGGATGAATAGTTTTTGAAAAAAAAATACAAAATAATTTCTGAACTAAGTTTGTAATTTAACCGTATAAGCAGGTGTTTATTGTACCTGTAATTTCTACAAAATTACAATGAAATGACGTGCTTTCAAATAAAGTAAAAACGGTGAAAATCGGTTCACGCAATAAAGAATTATCCCATAAAAATTATCTTCCATACTTTATGCTCGCGCGCAATAGTTTACTCAATTTGCCGATAGATGTCGCTGTACATGGAACTCTCATATCATATCCTACATGGCGGTGTTATTAACTCTTAAGTGGGGACACTTACTGTGACGGACGGAAAACTACGGAACCCTACAGTGAGCGTGGCCCGACACGCTCTTGGCCGGTTTTTTCTCGTAAAAACTAGTCCATGCAAAGTGTTTCTTAGGTCTTTGATATCAGTCAATAAGAGATGTCTAGACTATGCCCCATACCGGTGAGATCGCCATCAAAAAATCATTTTACACTGAGAAACAATTCAAAATGCAATTTTTTGTAAGTAGTATTTACTCTGAAACTATGGCGAATTTCGAAAAAGTTTAAAGGACATTTTGTTCTCTAAATATGATAATGAATACACTGTTAAAGTCTCTTGCAATGCTCACGGGCACCGTGTATATCCTAATTCGTTAGAAACAAATAGTAATAATTGAAAGTTTGTTCTTACACATTTTAAATGACTTAGAAACGATATATTCATTAAAATCCTACAAGAAAAGCGTATGTTATATGTGTGTACATATTTGTGGCGGTTAGCGAAAAACGATATTTTGTAGGATTTCATTGCGTAAATATTATTTGTATCATGATATATCCGTTACACTAAAAATATTAGTTATTATTAATTATTTTCAATTCCCCATACTAGCCGCCCGTAAAATGACTGTAGAGAACTCCAATGCATTAACTAAGCAATACAGTTAGCGCCAAAACGTCTGAATCGAAAATATCGGAATTTGCTTGAAAATTATTTCGATGCAACTCCAATACAACTTTAATATTGGTTAATTATTTGATGTGCGTTTAAGTTATATTTGAGATAGATTGTGTTTTTAATATATTGTTTATGTATTTTAAAATTCGAATAAGGCACAAGGTAAGGTTATCGAGTGGATTCCAGGGAAGAGGGAAGGTCATAGGATAGTTTTAATCATCAATTCTATGCAGACAAAGTAAAAGGTAGACCCTACACGTGATCCCTGGGTGGTGCTAAAACAGTAACAAACTTGGCAGCTGCACTGTCCCCTCTGGACCTCGCAGCACTCACTGGATTTTCTTCATCATCTGCTTTCCCACTACTACTACCCCAGGGAAGAAATGCCTAGCTATATCCAGTAACATGTAGCCATACGATAAATAAATAAAAGGTAGAAGCTAGTAATATTATAGCTCAGCTTCAATATGACAGCAAAATTCCCTGGTGAACATAAAAAGCAACTATCAAATAATGGAATTTACTTGTGAAGGAATTTCGCTAACTCCGTATTAAGCACTCTAGATGACAAACCCAGGTCCTTCAAAACCTGAACATGCAAGCAAACCTAAACCTTAACTACATTATTTAAGACACATAGTTGAATGTCTGTGACGCATCATTGTCGCAAATCTAATTTTAGTTGAGTGACACGCAGGGAATTGTTCTTGTGGTGACAGTATTTTAGGGAGTATAGAGATAGTAGTCCTTTTTAATTTAGTAGGTGCGTTATTAATCTTACCGCTTTGAGGACATATTTCGGCGTTGAAGGCGTGAAACTCGTTTTTGTGAAAAAAGAGAACAATAAAAACACCCAAAATATCCGAATATGAATTTAAATGTCTGTTCCAATAACGTATGTCATTCAGCCAGTCAGTATGTCTGTCGATCTCTGGCCAGACGGAGATTGGAAGCTCCGGCATTTCACAAAAAAATCTACGAAGGCATTCGAATGTTTAAAAGTTGATTTTAATTTGATATTGCTTTCATAAGCACGAGAGTCGCATAACTGCGAATGTTGTGGTTAGATATTTGAAACATCCAATTGAGATCAAAACTATTTTTGAAATTCGTATGGCTGCTTCAATGTTAATTTCAAATTCCTCAAATTTTCAGCTTTGCATTATTTTCCGTCTGAGTATCACTATCACTATCACTACATACTCGTAGTATACAACAAAGTCGCTTTCCGCTGTCTGTCCCTATGTATGCTTAGATCTTTAAAACTACGGAACGAATTTCGATGTGGTTTTTTTAATAGATAGAGATAGTGATTCAAGGGAATGGTTTATATGTATAGTACTTGCAAAATATGATAGAGAAACACTGATAATTTTAGTAGACTATTTAGTCTAGATACTTATCCTTTATTTATAAACTTGAAAAAGGGTCAACTGAAAAAGGATATTGAATGAGTAAAACCTATGATTTATTATTTATCTTGCGAGATTTACTGTCGCTACAATATTTTATCCCAAATATATGCGATAAATAACTTATGTGCGCTTGTCTTTCGCTTTACGAGTATTGAATTGAAAATGTTATATTGGACGAATATTTTGCGGCAAAATTGCCGCAAAAGGATAAATATCCTACAGCTATTTATTGTGTGGGCTTCCGTTCATGTATAAGAATGATAGGTAAAATAAATAAACGGTGCACAGAGTTTCTGCATAAAATTTACATCTAAGGAGTTGTTGTCTGCGTATCTACCTGCGTAGGTACAATAGGTACATAGTGTGCAGTAACAGCCAAAAAAAAACCCGAAGCCTGTGCTTGTCGAACGAGTGGAGCGTAACCGAAGCAAGTTCTTACAAACAACTTCTGGCTAGTGGGAGGTCTCGACATTTCGATGGCTTTTTGATTTTGACAGTTTTTTCCGCGATAACTTTAGTAACACTTTGATTTTATGAAATTCGTTGGGGTTGTAGCAGAGATACATATAATTTGAGAGTTCGTATATGAGCAGG
Source organism: Pammene aurita (assembly GCA_947086415.1). Taxonomy (NCBI): domain Eukaryota; kingdom Metazoa; phylum Arthropoda; class Insecta; order Lepidoptera; family Tortricidae; genus Pammene; species Pammene aurita. The sequence continues at coordinate 31,850,283 of OX352305.1, forward strand.
ATCGACCAAGAGGTCATGGAGCTAGAAGGCGCGAAAAAATCATCATAAGGATCTTGTTTGAACGGAAATCGTGAGTTCTGAGTTCGAGGCGGACTACTAGTTTAAGTGTTTTTATCGTTGAAAGTCAAGGAACAAATTCTACACAAAATAGATTACCTAATGCCGAATCTCATCCCACTCGTGATCACGAAGGCCAGAGTTAACCGGGTTAAATAGTGACACGAGCTATAGAATCAGACAGTGATAGACGGCAGGAAAATCTGCTTATCATTCAAGGTCGGAACTTGCTTTTATCTTGATTTAACTTTGCAATTTTCACGGGGAATGAATGAAATGGTTGGCTTTATAGATAGATCGCTAGTAATTGGAACTAATCATTAAATAATAATAACTATTAAGTGTAAATGAAAAGCCTCGAAACTGTTTGAGTGTTGTTGCACACCTGTTATTGGTGCATAAATATTTTACTTGTCAGCTTGTTCTTAATGTACAATGTAAATTTACATGTTTTGTTTATGTACTGTTGGTGTGTCTCTATAATAAAATAAAATAATCATAAAAGGATGGGGTCCGCTAAACCGAATCCCAAGATTGAGCGTAATAGTTACACTAGTCTCTACGAAAATGGCAGCTACTGATCTGCCAACCAGAGGGAAGACGAAGTTAGATTCTTTGCAATGTTTTCCTTCACCTAAAAGCGCCTAGTTGAAAAAATTCATTGGCACGGGCTTGGGGTCGAACCCGCAACCTTCGGATTAAAAGTAAGTCTTACCACGTGGCTACCAATGCTTTGTAACGCTTCGCAACATTATGTATATCTAATGAATTCATTAAAAATTAATAATATGCTTCTATTTACCCTATACCTTACTTCTTTTTCTTGCTGTTCCTTTGGTTCTTATGCAGGTAATCACTACCTATTTTCCACCTGACTCCTTCTAAGCTTCACACCTAACCGCATTCTCGTCATACTCAAACTAAACTTGAGTTTGTTGAAATATCGCCCTTGCTCCAATTAACCCCAGTCTCCTCTTTACTAATGTTTGCCAGCAACAGCGAGGCGACAATCGCATTAGCCCAGTGATTGCGACTCACCGTTCAATTGACAATTTCATCGCTTTGATGAGGACGAGAATTTAATTGTTTCTCTGTATTTATGGAGTTTAAGTAATTAACGCCTTCGTTATTCAAGAAATAAGTTGATTATTTTGCAAGAATTGTGCCAATAATATTCATACTTTATCTATAAGGGGTTAATTATTTGTTTGTGTCTAAACCTGCAAGTAATAAAAGACTTTTTTATTTTATTTATTTTTATCTATAAGGGGTACAATAAGTAATATTTATTGTTCACCATTAACAAATAATAGAAATAATTTGAAACAAAAAAGAACCGACTTAACTTAGCCTCCACCTTTCCAAAAGAAATGCTCGAGCTGCTGTAAAAAATACTCAAATCCCTATAGGTGTGCCTATAATAGTTGAAGAGTTCCCTCGATTTCTCCAGGATCCCATCATCAGATCCTGACCTGGTTACAATGGGACCAACTGTGAAGTATACTCTTTCAAACAATAAAATAATTTTCCAAATCTCCAGCCGTCTTCGAAAAATCGGTAAACATACATAAAAAACACAAAGATCCCCACGAATTGATAACCTCGTCCTTCGAAATCTTGAAGTCGGTTGAAAAGGAAAGGTCACCGGTCATTGGTATTCCACCTAACCTTAATTACGGGATAAGGTAGGATTTCCTACTATGTTGTGTTTATCGTTAAAATTATGACAACAAATTACGACAAAAATGTGTCGTTAATTTAATACTCGACATTATTCTAAATGCTTTTTCGTTAGAAATTCCTTTTTGTCACGCTCGCGAAATTGATTCGGTCAATTTGAGGAGGTTTCGGTCGTTCCGCAGCCCATTACAATTTATCAACGGTATAATCTGATATTTTTAATGGGTACTTGAAATGTATGTTTATGACTGCTCAGTTTTTGAAATAGGTACTGAGATTTTTAGGCATAATGCGTGTAATAAGAAATCAAATTTAAAGACGATATAAAAATCAAGCAGCATTGGGAGAGAGAGAGGTGTCAATAGAAAAAAAAACCGGCCAAGTGCGAGTCGGACTCGCGCACCGAGGGTTCCGTACAAACCTTTACAACTTAAAGGTATTATAGACCTGAGTATTTGATATGAATTTCAATTTAATACCTCTACGCGTTTACGAGGAAAAAGGTAGTAAGTTTAAAATTTAAAAAAAATATTTATTGTATGATTTTACTAAAAATGTCTACTTTTCGTAATTTTTCCTTTGTCTGTACTATATGAAGTTTCTTCGTGCCAAGTTTCAAGTTTCTGAGTTTACGGGAAGTACCCTGTAGGTTTTGAGTTTCTTGCGAGTACTCAGTTTCAAAATATGCGACTTAAATTGCTCTTTCTTTTGATTGCGTTTACATAAAAGTTTGGTTTTACTACATCTGAAAGGTCCTATAGCCCTGAGTATTTGACATGAATTTCAATTTAATATCTCCACGCGTTTACGAGAAAAAAAGTAGTAAGTTTAAAATTTAAAAAATGTTTTTTTGTATGATTTTATTAAAAATGTCTACTTTTTGTAATTTTTCCATTGTCTATGCTATATGACGCTGCTTCTTGCCAAATTTCAAGTTTCTGAGTTCACGGGAAGTACCCCGTAGGTTTTGCAAGTGCCGAAAAACTAAAATTTGCAGCATAAACGACTGTATCTTTTGATTGCGTTGGCTTTTGAGTTTGATTTTTTCACAGCTCCAAGGGGCAATAGACCTGAGTATGTGGTATAAATTTCAGCTTGATACCTCCACGCGTTCCTGAGAAAAATGGTCTTGACAGACAGACAGACAGACAGACAGACAGACAGACAGACAGACAGACAGACGGACAACAAAGTGATCCTATAAGGGTTCCGTTTTTTCCTTTTGAGGTACGGAACCCTAAAAAATAGGTTATTTTCATTTTGAAAATGAATAGTTTCAATATCCATATCCATACAAAATTAAGAAAAGATCCTACATATTTTCATGTAGAACTTACAATTTTGGAAATGAAATGAAATGAAAAATGTTTATTTAGTGCAAAGAGAAGCATAACATAAAATAAAAATAAAAAAATACTCCAAAATGGTTGCCATTCAGCATGAGTCATGGCAGGGTAGCCACGCTGATTTTCAGGGCAACCAGAACTTAAAAACTATACTTAACCTAACTAGTGACAACAATATTTACAGTTGACATTCATGTCACTACTGGCAACCCCACTTGACCAGTTTCTAAAATAAAAATAAAAATCTATCGTCAACACATAATTATAGTTGTCGTTTTAAAATTGGGCCCCCGATACTCGTTCAGTGTAGCGTAAATTCATTAAATTTTTCAATACTGCTGTTATTGAAAGCGAAAAGTGAAAGCTTCATGTTCTACATACAATCACAATTAAAACGTTTCAGTAATAAAATACTGTTATCGTTTTACAGTCCATAAATTTACATTTCGACAGCTTGTTAATAAAACTATCGTAATACTTTAAAAATTAATATACATACATGATAAAGAGCTGCGGTAATAGTCAGTCACGGTTTTTAATCTTGAAACTGGAAATGCTAATATGTACATATAATAAAAAAAAATTAAGGCGCTTAGCGTAAAAATACTGATAACGCGGCAAAAAATGTAATTGTAAAGATGTTATGAATGAATAAATGAATGAATGAATGAATGAAAGATTTATTCAAGACAATTACAAAAAACATAATAAACACCCGAAACATTAATTGCCACGAAATGGTCGCAACTCAGCGTTAAATGCCGGCAGGGCTAGGTGGTCTTCCGTTGCAACCATTTGACGACACGGCGCTTTGACGCCACGGTCACATCCCCAAAATAAGAACACTTATAACAAACAAAGGAAGACATATTACGAATTTACGACAGTGAAACCAATAAAACTAAACAGGATCTTGCTTAACTACAACTACAGTAAAGTATCTTGAATTTTGCAACAAAGCGATTTATATCTTAAAATTACCCTTACCCTTAAAAAAATAACAGTGTCACATTATCATCTCTCCAGGTCCAAAGAGGGAGTATACTAGGAACTAAAGCCAGCAATAGAACACCACAGTGATATGCCGCGGGATACCTCCGATACATAAAAATGGGATTTTTCCTCTGAGCTCCGATGCTTACGGGACGCAAAACGCAGGTGTGTAAACACAATCTCGTATTGTATATGAATAAATACTATGACCATGTACGTACTCATCAAGTTTAGAAAACAAATTGATTCTTTGCCTAATATTTTAGAAACAGGTTATTCACAACTTGCGAGCATATTGAATTATTGATTCAAAACAAGGGTTATCTTACCGTTTGTGGTATAAATAATAATTAATGAATATATAAGTAAAATGAAATAACTATGACGACAAATATCTTGCCCCTGTTTACTAAAGGGTTCGAATAAGGAGATGCCAAAAGGTTAAAAACAACTTGTATCGTGCCTTAGATTTTCTTGCCTCAGTTGGTGCTTGAATAAAAATTTTCTAATATTGACCTTAAAACTATGTCTACTTTTTTGGTCCCGAATAGGCGGAGGCAGGTTGTTCCAGCATTTGGTAGCAAGATATCTGAAACTCCCGCGGAAGGCAGCAGAGGAATGTTGATGAGTAAGAAGCTGCAGCCCACATAGTCTTATACCACGTGGCTTCCGAAATGACAATTTCTCAAACAGATATGATGGGACCTGATAGTTTATAACACCGAAGAGAAGGCATGCTAGGTGCATCTTGCGTCTGTGTAGCATCTTTAAGGTATTACTGTTGTTCAAAAATGGAGTGACATGGGCCCTAGGAGGGATGTTGAAACAAAATCTTGCACATGCATTTTGAACTCTTTGGACAAGACGTTTGGTTTTAGAGAGCAGACGTGGGCCGTATACAAGGTCCATATAGTTTAATTTAGACATAACTAGTATTCTACTAACTGGATTCGCAAAGTTTCACTCAAAAAAGGTCTAAACTTGTACAACACTTTTAATTTATAAAAACATCCTCTTACTGAGTTTAGAATGTGTTTTTCGTAACGTAGTTCATGATCAATCAAAAGGCCCAAATTACGCGCTTCCCAGACTCGTTCTATGGGTTCACCCATCAGCTCAACCTGTACAGATGGTCTAAGTTTAGACAACTGCTGTTACAATATTTAACATCTTTATTTTAAATGTTTTGCGATTTTGTAAGGGACTCAGGACTCATAAATCCAAATAGCTATTATATAAGCTTGTTTAAGTAAAGGACAAGATAAGCACTTAATCTTGTAAAAAATGCTTTAAAACGGCTCTACAAGTATTAATGGGAGGGTTTATGAGACAGTTAAGGCGGTGGCTACTCCAGTAGAGGGGCGGATCGTACATTTTTTTGAGCGGAAGATGGTGGAAATATTAGTTTTTGGTGGAAATATTGTAACATTGTATGAGCATGTCTCATGCAACTTAGGTTTACATGATGCTTTTTAAAAATCCTATACCAAATGTCGATCGGCCATTGGTTTATATAGCCATCGCAGTCGATGTAGGCTGTAGACTACCTCCTAAAAAACCTCCTAGAGGCTGCAACTATCATCTACAATGATGTAGCCAATGACTGATACCAAATGTACGAGTATAGAGCGTACGGATGTTGGGTCTTATTTCTGGTTTTAATGTTTACAACAACAATATCAAAATTATGTTTTTTTTACAAAGAATATTTCAGATTTTTCTATAGGTATCTTTAATTAACTTAAACCATATAGACTTAAATATTAATTTACGCCTGTAGTATGCCTCTTTTTATATTCATCACGTATTTTGTACTGATTCAAAGATTCAAAGAATTTTATTTGCATAGAACACAGTAAATATACAGTTCTTATAATTAAAATAATGTTCAGTGCATTCAGCCTGCATGCAAGCGTGCAAATATTTTCAAACAGGCAATATATATACAGATTAGTACATAAAAGATAATCATAAAATTTGTAAAATTATGTCAGGACTATCCTAAATAGTCATGAAATAAAACAATTAAAAAACGGATTTTATCGCGTGTATTGAGTTTAAATTACATCCCGACGTTTCAAACACTTTACAGCGTTCGTGGTCAACGGGTCGACTGAGGAAAAATGTACAATTACCTCCGTTCAAAAACTATCTCAATATGCAAACCTACCCACATATTAAATATTAAACAAATTTAGTGTTTGCACATGCCGGAGGGGCCTTTATAAAAACAAATTATTTTTTATTACAAAACAAATTATTAAACAAATTATTTTATTATTATTAATTATTATTTTCATTTTTATTTTTAATTTTTTAAATTAGTATTAAATTATTATTAGTGTCCACACTGTCCACCATTATGGTCTCACAGTCCTATGTCTAGCTTGCTCCTTAACCAAATGAATAACTGGATCCCAAGCTGGTGGTACCGAAAAACCATCCTCTCTGTTGAAATTTGGATATTTTTTAATCTCGATTGCCTCTCGCAACATCCGGGGAATGTATCGTTTCTCCTTGACGAGGACTTGCGGTTTGTCAAATTTAACTGAGTGGTTGGGTCTATCCATGACATGCTCACAGACTGCTGACCTTGGTCGACGGTGCTTTACATCGGCTATATGTTCCTTTACCCGAGTAGAGATGCTCCGCTTAGTCTGGCCTACATATGATAGACCACATTCACATTCCAGCCTGTAGACCCCTGCACTCTGTAGAGGAGTAGCCGACTTCACTGACCTCAGGAACTGTGACATCTTCTTCATTGGCTTAAAGTAAGTTTTTATAGAAGCACGTTTCAAGATGTTGCCAATCCTGTCAGTGACTCCTCGGACAAAAGGCAAGACGGCAGGCCGGCGCTCAACTGTAGGAATCTTCATCCGAGCTTTCTGATTGAGCCATGGAATCTTGAGCCCGTTCGCTTGAAGTGCATCCTTGGCATGCCGGAGTTCCGCCGCCAGGTGCTGCTCATCACATATCCTCTGGGCTCTCTGAAACAAAGACTTGCCTACAGTAGCTAGCTGACTGGGGTGGTGGTGTGATCTACCATTCAAATATCTATTTGTATGTGTAGGTTTCCTATACACACAAATACACATACAAATAGATATTTGAATGGTAGATCACACCACCACCCCAGTCAGCTAGCTACTGTAGGCAAGTCTTTGTTTCAGAGAGCCCAGAGGATATGTGATGAGCAGCACCTGGCGGCGGAACTCCGGCATGCCAAGGATGCACTTCAAGCGAACGGGCTCAAGATTCCACGGCTCAATCAGAAAGCTCGGATGAAGATTCCTACAGTTGAGCGCCGGCCTGCCGTCTTGCCTTTTGTCCGAGGAGTCACTGACAGGATTGGCAACATCTTGAAACGTGCTTCTATAAAAACTTACTTTAAGCCAATGAAGAAGATGTCACAGTTCCTGAGGTCAGTGAAGTCGGCTACTCCTCTACAGAGTGCAGGGGTCTACAGGCTGGAATGTGAATGTGGTCTATCATATGTAGGCCAGACTAAGCGGAGCATCTCTACTCGGGTAAAGGAACATATAGCCGATGTAAAGCACCGTCGACCAAGGTCAGCAGTCTGTGAGCATGTCATGGATAGACCCAACCACTCAGTTAAATTTGACAAACCGCAAGTCCTCGTCAAGGAGAAACGATACATTCCCCGGATGTTGCGAGAGGCAATCGAGATTAAAAAATATCCAAATTTCAACAGAGAGGATGGTTTTTCGGTACCACCAGCTTGGGATCCAGTTATTCATTTGGTTAAGGAGCAAGCTAGACATAGGACTGTGAGACCATAATGGTGGACAGTGTGGACACTAATAATAATTTAATACTAATTTAAAAAATTAAAAATAAAAATGAAAATAATAATTAATAATAATAAAATAATTTGTTTAATAATTTGTTTTGTAATAAAAAATAATTTGTTTTTATAAAGGCCCCTCCGGCATGTGCAAACACTAAATTTGTTTAATATTTAATATGTGGGTAGGTTTGCATATTGAGATAGTTTTTGAACGGAGGTAATTGTACATTTTTCCTCAGTCGACCCGTTGACCACGAACGCTGTAAAGTGTTTGAAACGTCGGGATGTAATTTAAACTCAATACACGCGATAAAATCCGTTTTTTAATTGTTTTATTTCATGAATAACTATCGCGGCAACCGAAGACAATATTATATCCTAAATAGTATTAATATTAAATATGTCAATGATTAAGGTTAGAATTTTGTATATAAACCAAAAAAAAATGTACACTGTAGAAACATTCGTCCAGAAGCCAGCTAGTCAATTTTTTCTTAAAACTATTTCCTTGAAGTATTTTTATGTCATTAGGTAATCCATTATAAATAAGAATACACATGTTAAATACGTTTTTGTCATAAATCATTTTGTAAGCACGTGGTTTGTACAATAAATTCATATTTTTTTGTCGGGTTACCCTGTTCATTACTGTGTTGTAATTTTTGAGGTGTGCAATAAAAAATTCATTCATTCATATGCACTTCCTAAAATCCTTCACTCGGCGACCCAGTACAGACCGTAGCCTTGTTTTTTTTAACGCTCTGCTGCAACTCAGGCCACAACCCTAAATACTTTATTACGCTTGGCTACATCTCAGACTAGGTATTTTTTTTTTTTTTTTTTAATACCACGACGGTGGAAAACAAGCATACGGCCCGCCTGGTGGTAAGCAGTTACCGTAGCCTATGGACGCCTGCAACCCCAGAGGATTTACATGCGCGTTGCCTACCCTTTAGGAACCTATACACTCCTTTTTTGAAGAACCTCATACTGTAGCCCACTGGGAAAACCTCGGCAGGGAGTTCATTCCACAGCCGCAGCGTTCGTGGGAGGAAATTCCTCTTAAATCGTACTGTGCGCGACCCATTGTGCTCCAGGGTGTGGGGATGAACACCCTGCCGGCGGCGAGCGGTGCGGTGATAAAAAGCTGCCGTGGGCATCATATCAAACAGTTCTTCAGAGCACAACCCATTGTACAAGCGATAGAACACGCATAAGGAGGCAAAGTCCCTCCTAAGACTCAAAGGTTCAATATCGCTCGTGAGTTTGGGATCGTCGACGATCCGCACAGGTAGCCTTAAGCGTTGTTTTAACGCCTTGTTTAAATCGACGGTTGTATAAGTTTAAAAACTTTTTAAGTGTCCTTGTAATGAAGAACTCTTTGAGACTTGTTTGTGAAGAAAAAACTTAGCTTTATAAGGAGTCCTCATTATTGTTTATTCTTCGATTAAAAAAAAGGAGAAAACCTTTTTTAGCTTTAGGTACAGCAATATCTTAGAAACTTAAAAATATATATTAAGTATCACTAAGTGTGGTAAACAGGGTAACATTATACCTTTTTAAAATAGTTATGTTTTTGTGTGTTACCATCGTAACTAAAAGGCTGCAACCTTTGTCAATATTATGTCCATATTTAAGGTTATATATCTATATAGCTTAAAAAATGTAATAAGCACATAATTGTCAAGTAACATAATTTCAAAAAGAGTTACTTATACATATGTTAAATATTTAAATTGAAACTGTTTTTCAAGAGTTACTGCATGTGAAAAATAGCAAAATAAGAGTAACTATGTAAAATCTCGCAAACTTCTTTACTAAAATTCTATCGCACTGAAGTTAAACCAAGGATCCTGAAACCTCGCACCATTCAAGACCTACACTTTGAGAACCCGAGCGGGTGATGCTCAAACGTTCTCCAGTTAGGAATGCTTTGAAAACTTTACTTCGATTTAGTTTTTGACAATGATCTTGCAACTGAAAACAGATGTCATATACTTCAGAAAAAGTGACCAAACCCTCCGGTGTCCGAGGCCAGATTTGAACTGGCGTCTTCAGCTTTCGCGGCTGACGTCCTGACCACTAGACCACCCGGTCACGGCGGAACTTGACAAATTTTCTCATGTATATGCAATCTCTGAATTTGAAACGGCTAGGCGCCGTTGACCATACTCTAAGGGCATGCGCAGTGCGTGCTTGTGTCGTGCGTGTTGAAGACGCCAGTTCAAATCTGGCCTCGGACACCGGAGGGTTTGGTCACTTTTTTCTGAAGTATATGACATCTGTTTTCAGTTTATATATAGTAGTGTAACTACTTAAAAATTGCAAATCAAAAAATATTGAACAAAATAATTTGATTTGCTTCAAAATTCAATGATCTTGCAATTTATTGTGAAAATACATACCTATGTTAAAGCCTGACCAGAAATATATGATCATGCGTGTCATTGTGGCGGTTTACTTGAATAATAATGAAGTGTTGATTGAATATTACATAATAAACGACAAAAAATTCCCAAAATTATCCATAATAACTATTTACAATGTTTTGCATTGTAAATGAAGGGTACACGGAAAGAATATGTCTAGTCACATAAATAAAAAATAAATAAAATAAATGTTTATTCACGAAACGGCTTACAACTTTTTAGAACAGTTCTTCTCCCAAACCACAGTGTGGTTTGTTGGCAGACGAGGCTCCAGTTTACAAACTCTATAGTAAGCTATATATATATTACTTACATTATATTTCCATTGACAACACTTTGAGATATAGCGCTTTTAAAATTTGGAACGTTTCAATTAACCATACTATTTTCGTAACTAGATGGTTTTTATGAGTTAAGAAGTGGATATACGTTAAAATTTACATCTGTAACAGAAGTTGTTACTAATAAAAATCTCATTTTACAAAAAAAGTGACTAGACATGTTCTTTCCGTCTACCCTTCAAATAGTGTATATAATAAACTGATGTAAATAATATACTCGGGAAATGAAACCATGTTGCTGCGAAACATTTTCAAATTAACATCAGAGCTGACAGGTAAACAAATCAAGATGTCACCATACCATAGAGAACAACACGCTCTATGACTATACTGAACTGTTGCCATATAAATGAGAATAATAGCGCCCTCTTGACAATGATCATATATTTCTGGTCAGGCTTTACCTACACAAGATATTTTGTCACGTGATTTAATATTTGGACTACTAGAATTTCTAGAACAAAAATCTAGAAAAAAGAAAAGAAAAAAGGAGCTCTGAACCTTTGGAATAGAAAGCTGCTACTTTTCAAACAAAAACATTTAAAATACCCACTTAAACTCATTAAAAAATAACGTTACAAAACTGTCATAATGGAGGACTCATACTTCCATTCAGTTTATAAAACTTCTTCATCTCAACGGCATTCCAACGGCATAGAATTGCACGTCCTCGGCATTTAAAACCCAACCGTTCTAAACGTTAAACGAACGCTTTGAGCGCCTCGCGGAAAATCTTTTGATAACTCACAATGCCTTTGCCCTCCTTATGAAGAGTGCAGTAACTCGTATTTTTGTCAAAATTGAGTTAGATACATATCCGGAATCAGGAAGAGGAGCTCTACAATTTCTTCTTTGACATGTAATATAAAAGTTGTCAGGAACCTGACTTTTCATTAACGATAACTGCAGTAACTCCGAATTCTGAATACAGTTTCCAAAGCATAAGTGCAGTAAGTTTAGATACTGCACGAGTTTTTGGAATAGTTTTGTTAAAGTTCAATATTTTTTAGTTAAAAGTGCAGTATATATAGTTACTGCACTTAACAGTAGGATAATCCACCTTTGACATTATTGAGCACACTATTCAAAAGTGCAGTAAGTATAGTTACTGCACTTATGATTGTGAGAAACGTTATTTAATATTATTGCTTATTAGTCATTACTGCAGTAAAGGCATTTACTGCGGTTATGCTTGGAAAATATCATTTCAGCTTTCGTAACATTCTTAATTATATGTGCAGTATGTCAAAGTTACTGCGCTTTTAACTAGGAGCAAGCATATTTTTTGCATTTCAACTTAGTGGCGGAGAGGGTGCGTGCGGCGGGTACGGTAATAGTAATTGAGGCGGGGAGTAGGGTTTGCTCCCGGTACTCGTTTTCTATACAAATCCAGAACCGGAACCGGGAATTCCCGGTTCTCGCCATACAAAATCAGAACCGGGAGCATTCCCTAGCGGGGAGTCAGTGCGGCGTAAACGTTGAAGTCGGGACCACGCATGTTTGGTCCGGATCTTTAAGCGGTAAGTTTGTGTACAATTTTATTATGAAATTAAATACATGTCTCTGTGTTCTAATATTACATTTTGTTAGAATTACTTATCAAACTAGATAACTAGTTTGATAAAAAAAGTAGGTGAAAGAAACACATTAATCTTGAATTACTTAAGTAAATGTAACGATGTTTACATTTTTTTAGCAAACCATGAAAAGATACAGGTGTGCAAAACCTTCTTCTTGACGACACTCATTTCATTTTTTTCATATAATGGAACCATTGATTTATACAAAAAGGGAGAAGGGTAAGACGTTAGCGAGCTATGGAGTCGAGATTAGCAATAAAATTGAACTCTTATTCATATTCATACTCACTCATTTATTTAATTAGTGATTTTAATTTTATAATCAAGGTTAAGAACGTTGATGAGCTTATAAACGATCCTTTAATTTTATCTTTGAGTAATTATATACATATTACAAACAAGAATAATGACCATTTTTTGTAATACTGATTATATTACGACATTTCATAAAATACGATTAAATTAGGTCTAAAGAAGCGATGTAGTTTGTGCATCAGAGTATAGTTGTATTTTAAAATAGTTAAAGCTAAGGGTTTTTAAATTTTTAATCTAATAGAAATAAAATTTTATTTATAATTTACATCCGATTTTTAATCACAATCGGTATAGAGGCATTTAAGAATCTAGACACGCAGTAGCGTGTCAAGCCAAGTTCAAGTTTAACAGAACTGGCGAGCAGCACCGTGTGTAATATTACACGAACCATTTGGAGCCACTTTTTACCCCCTCATAACTCAAAAACGATTTCACATAAACATGTCAAATTTGGCTCATATATTGAAACTTGCGAATTACATATTTCTCTTTTTGCGAGATACATGGTTCTCCAAATTTCATAAACACACCTCAAACGGTTATTTAGATATTAACGTCCAAAGATCGTCATTTTTATCACGTATTGACCTATATACCAAAACTTTAACCATGTTCTAGATGACCTAGAAAGTTCAAATTTGGCATCCAGATAGGTAGTAGGGAGAATACAAAGAAATAAATCAGAAACTAGTAATTTTTTATCATTTTATTATATTTTTTCAATTAATTGATTCTATTAGAGTCATTCACTTATAGTGCCTGTAATGTAAGAATTAGTAATAAAATTGATGACAGCTTGTCTTTATGTGGATTTTAAGGTCTTCACGTGAATATATAACGATTCGAGTAGAATTCGTATTCTACCCTTACTTTTTTTATTTAAACGTATATCAGTTTTAGTTCTTATTATATAACTACTCATAAGTTATAACTAAAAGTATAGTCGACTTTCGTATTTATTACGTTATTAACTGGGATTTAGTTTTAATTATTATTTCAATATTTAGCGCACATCCATAGTGTAAGATATTCATTACTTATAAATGGGTAATTCACTTGAACATTTCAAAGGTACAAGAAAATATAGAAAAGAACACAAAAAAAGACAATTATACCCCGTAAACGTAAGAAAATACAGTAGATTAACAAAAACCATTTGGTATTAATTTTATTACGAATAACAACCTACTAATAAATTCTGTACAAAAAGCAATGATATCCCATCAAAAACATAAATGTGAAATGAGAGCCAAGTTCAATATACATATTATATATGCCTTGGTTGTTGACTTCATCGACAAAAGAAGTGAGATCTAAATTGGTGCCAAGGTCAATGGTCACTCCTAAAATTTGTTTATAACAACATAAAAAATTATAACAACTCAAAATATAATTTCTTCTTAAAACTTACGATAATATATTGAAGCCTAAAGATTGACTTGGCTAGTTCTCATATACGAATTATATTATAGCCTTCGCAAGTTCTAAAGCTGTAAGTTCTTATTTTATTCTTCCTAAAATTTGCTTCAAAATTTGAGCTGGTGCTATCTCCTAATAAACGCTGGAGGACGTCTTATTCACTAGTTACGTGGGGAAGTTATATATTTTTATCCGACTTATATAGAATATTTTTTCATTTGAATATTAATCCCCAAAATGTTGAATACCATTGAGTAACAGGAGATGACATCCCTAAGGAATTCTTTGTCCCAAAAGTTGTAGTGAAAATCACTACAAGACTATACATCTCTTTGATTCTGTCATAGCTGTCAACCGCCAAACATGGCGCACAAAATTTGTTCTAAATGTCACATCTAGTAGAATACATAATAAATCAATGTTGAATACAAACGAAGTGTTTGGATTGGAATTCGTTGATTTTATTGCATTCCCGTTTAGGTTGCCAAAGAGCTCAAAGAGGACCCAGTGTGTTGACGATGAGGGACCTTCTTGTTCCTTTAGCCATCAACACAGTGAATCCTCCTTTTTGTAAAGGGTCGGCAACGCGCATGTGACTCCTTTGGAGTTGCGGGCGTCCATAGGTCGGTAGCTGCTTACCATCAGGCGGGCCGTATGCTTGTTTACCACCGTCGTGGTATAAAAAAGGTGCCCGGGAACTTTGCGTTTTTTCCCGGGCACGAAACCTTAGTTCTGGGTGAACCGGTCCAAACACGAACGGAAAAAAAACATACTGAACCGGTCATGTCAATACAAAATTGCGTTCGCCTAATTCAGTAGTTATACTTACCCATGCTTTAAATAAAATTATGGAAATAAAAAAAATGAAATATTGATTTTAATTTAATGTCATTTATTTTATTTATTTCTTAATTTAATGTAGTTAAATAATTAACGTTAATTTTTTCTGTTATTTTAATCTTATTTATTATGACTATGGAAGTAATTATCTGAAATGAATAATTAATAATGTGCAGGTTTTGACGGTTCTGCTGACGGTACGACCAACCCAGACGTGTACGCCCTCTGTAAAAGGCACCCATGAGTCACAGCTATTCCTGCCATTGTCTCTGGTCTCAGATTATTTACCGACTAGATGAATTATGTACGACAATTTGCAGTTACATAGGCGTTTTATGGAGTATACAATTATAATTTATAACTTAGACACAAAAATGTGTGTGTGTGAATTTATTTTTAAACCTGTGGTTTTCTTTAGTCATTAATTTTATTTATGAATATGAAAGTGAGGCAAAGGTTTTAATTGCGGAGTCTGTGCGTAGTAGTCAACGAGTATTGTACTAGCGCGGAAATAAACGACAAGATCGTATCGGGAGGCGCGAGTGAGGAGCGTGTCGCGTTTTGTCGTTGATTTTGACATAATTATGTGAAAGTTACCCTCATCCTAGAGCTCTACAATTTATTGCCTTTCCTCTTACTTGCTCTTGTTATCACGTTGGTAGATAGTTTATACGAATGCTAAATATCTTCCAAACAAGAAAAAAAATTTTTAGCTTTTGGTGAAATCACGTTTTTTCTTCGTGTAAATCTAGTTGTAAAACAAATATTATAATGAAAACTACACATTTTAACCACCCTATTTTTATTATAAACTTTACCGCTGCAGCGTGTAACCAGGCATCGGAAACCGGTATTTGCTCCATACTAAAAATACCGGTTAATTTCGTTCTTTCGTTTCCTATTTAATTTTTAATGAGGCAATCTAATAACACCAATGCAATATCTAAATACAATATTGATTTCTATATGAAGCCCTGAAATAATTAAATATTTCACATTATTTCGGGGTTTTTTGAAAATACCGGTTAAGATCCCTCCCAAGTAACACATCAAAGCAGTATAACGGCCGTCTTACAGCATATCTGTATGCTTTTAGCATTTTCAGTTCGTTTTATAGTAGCATTATAAACGTTTATAGTGCTGATATAGGTCTTAAATGGGCACGAATTACCCAGCTTGAGATCCTATACAGGTCATTTAATAGCATTACAGGCGCAATATGTCTGCGCTATTAGCATTATCGTTGTCATGGAAAGTGCCAATCGCATTAAAGAATCATTAGTACGCTCTATTAAGTTGCCAACTGCATTAAAGAAGCATTAATACGGCCAAAAAACTTGCTAATCGCAGTAAAGAAGCATAAGTACTCTCGATTAACTTGCCAATCGCAATACAAAAGCATTATACTAGCCTAAGAGTGTAGTAAAATAAACCTTACGTCAATGCAAAAACGTCTCTAACACCGACGGAACAAATGTTATAATACAATGAACGTTGTGATTTAACTACTTTGTCTCGCAATATAAAATGGACGAAGACGGTACAAAAAACTGAATAAGTGACACGTCATATTTGTTTGCATCCTAACAAAATTTATAAAAGTTTTTGACTCTTTTACGTTATTATATCCTTCAAATATTACTGCGCAATGTAGTTTACTGTAAATGTGTATATAAGTTTCATTGAAAATTTTCACGCGCCTTTGATTTATTGTGGTTTTGCTATAAAATATTATAAAAAGATATGCGTCAAATAAACAAAACAATTGTGTAATCCTCGTATAGAACGAGTTTTGCATTATTAACATAATAGTGTTGGTTGAGCAGTCTTAAATTAAGTAATTTCATTATTATATAGGTATTTTCCTTGTATAAATAGGTCCGCATGATTTTATTTTTAGGTTATCATCATTGGCCCTTTCGTCTCTAGCAGACGATTTATGGCGTAAACTTAGGGAGACACCGTTTTTGGTGGCTGAATAAACCGATGCGAGAGCGGCATGACTTGCCGCAGGCCTGACAAGAAAAATTTGCAGCTGTTGGCGCTGAATTGGTGTCATGACGTTTTCTCCTTTTGTCAGCGAGTGTCACGAACCAAGTCTCATCGCAAAACTTACGACCCTCAACAACACGTTTCCGCCACTCCGCCCGTTTCTCTGCAGTTTTCTCCCAGTTTCGGTGGTCGATGTGAAAGTAAATTGTGACATGTAGCTTTATTAAATAGGTCACTGATTTATTCATATACCTATCAAATGTATGATTTACATTACGCTGTTTTGATTATAAACAAAAGCTACCCGCTCCCGCTACAGCTTGTAACTTGGACCTCGTTATTTGTAACTTTCTCGATGGTCCGATACGGTCTCTGACAGTTCTGTGATTTGCGGCCGCTATAGTGGCTATTTTTAGCGTCATTGTCTCTGTTGCTGACTTACAATGGTGTGCATGCAAAATGCAGTAAATGCAGTTGATACAGAATGCATTTGAGTGGGAGTGATAGAAAGTGTCGAGTCACAGACTACTCAGCATTAAGCTTTTACGAGGAGCACGGGGTCACCACACATAAGCGCAATTTTATTCGTAAATTTCTACGATTCGAACACCACATCTCAATATTTAGTATTCTACACCATTTTGTAGTATAACAATCCAGATTAACCCCTATAATTTGATTTTTGTGGATATTTTTAATTCACATGAGTAATGATAAAAAACGTTAACTCAACTGCTGAAATAAGCGGTCGCACTCTCATGCTAAATTAGTACGGGAGCGCTGATGTGTGGTGACCTCGAGTTGTACTTGTTTATGTAGATTTATCTAGTGGTTGAGGTTATCTGTGTGTCGAGCCTTCGTCGTCCTTTTAAAGTAGACATTTGGAACGTAACTCAGTTTTTTTGGGCCTAGTCATTATAATATTGACATCAAATATTAACCTGGGCCGCGATTTTGGAAAGACACAGCTCCAACCTAACTCAACCCAACTCAACTCAACGCTATAACGACATTGACATTTGCTATTCGAACAGATTTTCATTCAACATTGGTCTCACATTGGTAACACATTGGTCACACATTGGACCAATGTGAGACCAATGTGAGACCAATGTGTGACCAATGTGTGACCAATGTGTGACCAATATGAGACCAATGTTGAATGAAAATCTGAATGAAATGAATGAAAATCATTTTTCGAATCGCGGCCCTGTGGTATTAGATACCTGCTAAGATATTAAACAATATATATAAATTATAGTTAAAAAACATTGCACCTTTTTCTGTTTTAGTTTCGTAAAGCAGATTACCGGTGCTTACTAAAAACTTGGTCCATTGTTTTACATTAAAACAGTTCAACTTTTTATAAAACCATTTATATTTTTTTATTATAATTGCGATCGCATGATTAGATTTATACTTTAGTGAGACGTTAACTTCTATATATAGTCTTTCAGTCGTCACGGATCATTAAGGCATATCTGATTAACACACCATACAAAATTACAATCCGAAATCGGCTCTATTCCTTACGAAATAAAATCCATACGAACGCACTCCTTCGCATGCGATGTTACAATGATATTAACCGCCAGTGCATGCAATTTTCTACTCTATAGCTTACTGAATTGGTGTGCTAAAGGATGCATTGGTGTGTGTGGTTATCACAGTTCGATAGACTCACGACAGATGGCGTGGTACAGAATTTTGAACGTCTGAAAATTGGTAAATGTAACCTACTATGTCCTTGAATTAAGCTTACACAAATTGGCTAATACGTTGTAGGTGGTGTAGTCGCTATCAGATATATAAGAGCGGCCAGGGTGGTCACAAATATTTGAACAACGCCTATATTGTCAAGGCGATAAAGTGTATGTTCAGATATTTTTGAGTACCTTTGCCGCTTCGATATATTTGATGGCGACTATACATAGGTAAATAAGTGATAAATAATAATAAATAACGACCAACATCTTGAGAGACTTTCGCTACGGGGTTGTGGT
The DNA here is from genome assembly GCA_947086415.1 of Pammene aurita. Taxonomy (NCBI): domain Eukaryota; kingdom Metazoa; phylum Arthropoda; class Insecta; order Lepidoptera; family Tortricidae; genus Pammene; species Pammene aurita. The sequence continues at coordinate 31,869,089 of OX352305.1, forward strand.
TGGATCAAGGGTCAGATTCAGAAGGCGGTTATCCTGGACACGGCGCGCATAGTCCGAAGGTTCCTCACTCTGCGGCCCTGACCACCGGCAGCCTGGGCCTTGCTCCGTTGCCGGCGGCACCCTAGGTTAGGTTTTTTATAATGTTTTTATTGTTTTTGTATGTTTTTGATGTATTTTTATATTTTACTTTACTTTTGTAAAAATAGTACAAAAACTTAATCTAAGACATAAATGAAATAAGGAGAATAATAATAAGTGATTCACGTAAGTGAAGATGTCAATTAGTAGAGTATGTACCTAGCCATCTTTTGTTCATAATCTGACAAAAACATGTGATATTGAATGCGAAGTAAGTACTCTTATTCAATAGTAATATTGATGCGTCTTTTGTTTTTTCGGCAGGTACGTTATAATTTAAATCTCGCTCAACAAGTACTTAAAGGGTAAGTTTTGAATTATACTTATTTTCAATATAGGGAACGGTTCAAGAACCATTATATTACATATGTCCATCCCCATATCTATGTTCCTAAGATACCTACATACTATATAGCCCCAAAACCTATATATGCCCCTAAAAGGTGTTTTTTCCTAATTCGTTTAAAATAAAATAAACTTTTCCTTTTCGCTGTACGACATTTGAAAAATAAATGTGATAATCTACATGAAAGGGTACCATTTGGAGAACGCGCTTACGTCGTACGTTGTGCAGATTCTATACTGTATTTGAGAAATAAAAGCATACCGCCGCCGCCAAATGGTGGTTTTCAGCTAGACCATCACAAAACAGTAATGTGCGTTGTGTCAGTATCTATGTAAATATAATATTCTTTATTGTTCACCAATAATATACAATACAAATAATTTTAAACAAAAAAGAACTGACTTCACTTAGCTTCCACCTTTCCAAAAGCAAATGTTCGATCTGCTGTATAAAATACTCAAATCACTATAGGTGTGCCTATGATAGTTGAAGAGTTCCCTCGATTTCTCCAGGATCCCATCATCAGATCCTGACCCGGTGACAATGGGACCAACTGTGAAGTATGCTCTTTGAAAGAAGAAAATAATTTTTCAAATCGGTCCAGTTGTCTTCGAATAATCGGTGAAAATACATTAAAAAAAAATTGCAAAAACTTCGATACCGACGACTTGAGAACCTCCTCCTTCGAAATCCTCCTCCTTTCAAGTCGGTTGAAAAAGAGGAAATCCTTCTAAGAGCTTCTTAGGCTGTGGATTACTGTTTGTTTTTGCAAAGAAGTGCCTATACTTACACTAAAACTGTGTTAGTATAGCAAAAAACGCTTGAATATATGCATGCACAGTGGTTTCTTTAGCAGCCCAATTACGACGCATGCAATGTTTTTGTCGCTTCGCGAGGCGACGTTAAGTTTTTTGTTGTATTGGCCAATTAAATACTGAGGCAGATTGATTTAAGCACGTCTTTTGGAAACTAAAATTCGTTAATATATAATTATGACCTTGGTTTTACTATGATTTTTTATTAAATTATTTATAATAATGACTAACTTACTTACATAATAGTACAAATACAAATGATAGAATGAATGTCGTATGATAATTTGTACTAATTAGGCATAACAGTTAAAAGAGACAATAGACACCAAAGTGTTTTATAAATTTCTTCGGACGTACCTATAAATTAAAATAAAATGACCTTGACATAATTGTAATATTAGAAAATCTCCTGTTTTAGTTAATAAATATTATTGGACAATCTGACACAAATCGACCTAGTCTCACATTAAGCTTAATAAGTCTTGTGTTGTGGGTACAATTAGGCAACAATATACATAAAAGGTAGACATAGATAATAATAATAATAAATAACACGTAAACAGAATCCCGGACATTAAACGTCAAACAAGGAAAAGGAAGGAAATGATTACGAGAAGTAAATCACGACAGCAGCAAGCGTCCCCACCAAACGCACGCCCACCATCCTCGCCCGCCTCGTCAGTCTCCTCACCATCGTTGTCGGGCAATGAGTTCGCTACTGTGCCCGACACCAGCGAGTCGAGCGACGAGTGCGGGCCGCCGCCGCCGCCGCCACGACCACCTGCGCGACGAGGACGGCCACCGCTGCCGGCACGCTTGGGGCCTGCGGGACAACCTGTCCCGCCCAGGGCCCCCGCTGCCGGTGGTATAGTGCGTCGCATGAGATGGACTTCATCCATGAATGAAAACGTCATGCGCGCCTATTATGGGGCTACAGAGGGGGGAACTAATCTGTGCGCGTATCGTGACCGGATACTTCCTCTGTTTCAGGCCCTTGAACCAACCATTGACACGACTGCGCAGCGGTTGTCGGATCAGGTGCGCGTCATTCAGCGGCTAAAGCGGTTGGATGACGCGACACTTGATCGGCTTCGCCTGGAGACTCTCTCTGTTCGCGCGACCACCACCTCGGCGCGGGATCCGCTCGCCACGTCGCCGGATCCGATGCCTGCACCCGACTTGGCATCGGGGGCACCGCGGGTTGATCCCAGTGCCGATGAGGAGGGGATCGCGAATCAGAGTGTGAGTAGTTCAGCCAATGAGCAACTGAGGAGGACTTTGGAAGAGGCAATTACGCAGTATCGCTCCACAAACATCCCTAGGCCACGATTACCACGCTTGCCTATGAATAGACGCAATCTAGCGTTAATGGCAGTCCTAAATGATTTGCTAGATCCATTCCTGCGGACTAGTAAAGACTTAGATGATACGCACTCGATAATGTACTGCGGAGCCATCGCGGCGTGCCGTGTTGCTCGAGTCAAGTTTCCGGACGCTGAACGTGCACCTAGGACCGCCGGGGGTGTCCCCGCATGGCAGGTGCGGATCGAGCGTCGTATCAACTCATTTAGGACTCTCATTGCAAAGCTGATCTGCTTCAGGGGGGGCAATAACCGCCCCCGAGTAATGCGCTTTGTGCACCAGGCGTTCGCGGGGACGGATATCAAGCCCCGCGACTACATGGCCAACGTCGTAGAGCGCATCGACTTTCTGAAGCAGAAAGTTTATGCATGGGCAAGCCGTATTCGCCGTTACAGAGAGCGTGTGGACCGATTCAAGCAGAATCGTCTTTTCCAAAGTGACCAAAGGAAGGTATACCGAAGGTGGGAGGAAACCGACCCCCGTGTGTCCGACATGCGACTGCCGGATGCTACTGCCATGACTAATTTCTGGCGTAGCATCTGGTCAGCGCCCGTTGAACACACGGAGGGCGAGTGGATGAGTGTTGTTGAACGTGAGTGCGAGTCCATCGAACCAATGGGGGCTATCACCATCAGCCCCGACGACGTAAGTTGCGCGATCCGTACGGCCCAGAACTGGAAAAGTCCTGGCCCGGATGGGTTGCACAACTTCTGGCTAAAATGGTTTCGGTGCTCGCACTCGCGGCTGGCAACGCAATTTCAACAAGCCCTTGAACTTGGCTCCCTCCCGCCTTCCTTAACAACTGGTGTAACCTTCCTGCTCTATAAGTCCGGTAGTACCACGGAAGCGAAGAACTACCGACCCATCACGTGCTTGCCTACGCTCTACTATTAGGGTGGTCCTTATTTCTCATTTTTTGAAAAGTGAACGGGGCACCTCTTTAAATTGTTATTTAGTGTGAGTTAATTCCACGTTATTTTTATTTAATTTTTTTAACTAGTTTTAGAGGTCGCTACCGAAGGTCAAAGTTTTGAAAAATATGTAAAAAATAACAATGTTATGAATCAAGCCGACTAGTTATTCAAGCGGTTTCATTGTTAATTTTTTACTTGTTAAATGATTATCAAGTGCTGGAACCTACTAGCAAAACACTGACGCACTCCCCGCCCCCCTATCACACCCCTGTGACGCGAGCGCACGGGACGCTCTTCAATCCATTTTCGTTCTTCTGACAGTGTGCACGTAATTTTCAAGCGTATCGTTCTGAAGTGTCGTAATGGCGTCTACAAGTAGTGGCGTACGCGTATCAACGCGAAATACATCTAACGTCTGGCTTATAGGACAGTTAACACCAAATTTGAAGCAAACAAAATTACCCTCAATACGTGAAGTGCTTAGTTTGTTTTTTTACTTTAAAATCGACGAGAAAAGAACTGTAAGACGTTCTGCGACGGACACTGCCAATTATGTCTTGGCTATATGGCAAAAAGCTGCAATACCGACAAGATTAAAGAAGCATGTAATAGACAAAATTGAATATCACTTTAAAGAGTGGCAGAAACTTAAAAAAAATAAAGAAAATGTTTCAAAACGCTCCGCTGTAACAGCCGATAAAGAACAAAAGTGGCAAAAACAAATAGACCAATTGTTCGATATTGCGCACGCGAATGCCTTAAATATGATGACCATCGAAGAAGACAAACAATTCTTATTGCAACAACGAGTAAATCGGGCAGGTTTTATGACCACTGTGGACAAAGAAAGTTTGCAGAGAGAGGCTTTGAACTTAAAGAAAGAAGAAAACCTTCAAAAACGCCGAAAACGCGAAGAACAAAGAATTAATGCTCTGCGAGGAATAAATAAGTTTTCATCTTCATCGAGCAGTGAAAATACTACGCCAACACCTGACATGAACCAGGAAGCAGGGCCTTTAACACTTCCAGCACCGCCACCACAAAAGCGAGGTAGAAAGGTTTTGATTAATGAAAACATAGCGGAGAGTCTTGATGCCGCTAAATTATCTGACAGAAAAGCTACTATCGTCTTATCATCTGTTTTGAAGAAAACGTGTAAAGAACCTCGAAAGTTTAATGTCAACCGTTCTTCGATTCGCCGGCAGCGGATGAAGCATCGTGAAACCATAGCAAATTGTTTAAAAACAGAATTCAAACCCGACTTACCCTTAACAATTCACTGGGATGGTAAACTTATTGAAGACATAACAGGACATAAAACGGTGGATCGCTTACCAATTTTAGTGTCCGGGCATGGAATAGATCAGCTGTTAGCAGTTCCCAAACTTGAACGTGGAACCGGTGAAGCGTGTGCCTCTGCTGTTCATGAAACAGTACAGTCATGGGGGTTAAGTGACAAAATTAAATGTTTATGTTTTGACACAACGGCAGTAAACACTGGACTGCGAAACGGTTGCTGCGTTATTTTGGAACAAAAAATGGAAAGAGATATGATTTGGCTCGCCTGTAGACATAACATAATGGAAATTATGTTAGAAGCCATCACAAATCAGGCACTTGGTCCATCTAGTGGCCCAGAAATTTTGATATTCAAAAGGTTCAAAAAGGATTGGACCAATATTGATTGTAAGGATTACAAGACGGTTATTTCTGATCCTGAGTCAGCCAAACACGTTGAAGATATATCTTCAGAAATGATTTCTTTCGGACAGGATCAATTGCGTGAATACCAACCGCGTGACGATTACAGAGAGCTCTTAAATCTCACAATAATTTATTTGGGAGGAATACCTGAGAGTGGAGTTTCATTCAGAACGCCTGCTGGACTTCACCGTGCTCGCTGGATGGCAAAAGCTATGTACTGTTTAAAATTATTTATGTTTCGGCATCAATTTAAAATGACTAAAAGAGAAGAAAAAGCGATAAAAAGTATTTGTACTTTTACTGTCGTCATATACGTGAAGTATTGGTTCGAAGCACCTGCTGGGCAATATGCACCGCGAAATGATTTACAACTGCTGAAAGACCTAATAACCTTTAAAAATATTAATCTAGCGATGGCTAACGTTGCGTTGAAGAAGGTTTTAGGTCATTTATGGTATTTAAGTGAAGAACTTGTTCCATTTGCATTTTTCGACGACAAACTTTCGATTGAAATCAAGAAAAAAATGGTCATTGCACTAAAAGATGAAGGGCTGGACTATTGTCCCAAGAGAATAAGTCTAGATGCAAAACATATCATGGAAAAAAATATAGAAGACTTTGTGACAAGCAACTCTTTAAGGTTCTTCCAAATACTTGGCTTATCATCAGGATTTTTGAGCAAAGATGTTGTAAATTGGGAAGACGACGAAGAATTTAAAGCTGCAAAAAAAATTGTACAATCGATGCGGGTAGTAAATGACATCGCTGAACGAGGAGTGGCATTGATGGAGGAGTACAACAAGCTCCTAACAACTAATGAAGACCAAAAACAGTATTTGCTTTTAATTGTAAAACAATTCCGAAAAAAGTACCCCAACGCCAAAAAATCCACCCTTTTATCATAATTTTCTCATTGTGTTATTGTTGTGTAACGGATACTAGATTGTGTAGTTTGTAAGAATATCTGATTTAGAGAAAGTAATTGCAATTGTTACTACTTGAAAGTGTTTCTTTTAAATATATCCGATTTTTAATGTAACACGTGTGTTTAATTTTATTTCACAAACTTCAAGCTGCGGTAGCGACCCCTAATTTTCGTACAATAAATATGAAAAAAATATACTTAGCGATTTTCATGTTAAATAACCATATGAAATGGTGCCCCGTAAAGAAATCGAAAAAAAAATTTTTTTTGCCATATAAGGACCGCCCTACTCTACAAGCTTCTTACATCCATTTTGAGAGCAAAAATAAACGCGCACATGGTCGCAAACAACATTTTGGTCTCCGCTCAAAATGGATGTAAGGTTGGGTCCCGTGGTACTAAAGAGCTCCTCCTCATAGACATGACCATTTGCCAACGAGTCCGGCGGAACAGGGGGGCCCTCTCGGCCGCTTGGATTGACTACAAGAAGGCCTATGATTCGGTGCCTCATTCATGGCTGGAGAGGATCTTAGAGCTGTATAAAATTGATGCAGCTTTGAGGTCCTTCCTTGGCGCGTGTATGAGGCAGTGGACCACAGTCCTTCGTCAACCAGGAGGCGGGGATGACCCCCTGGCCCGCAGGACTTTATAAGGATCGAGCGAGGAATATTTCAGGGCGACAGTCTGAGTCCCCTGTGGTTCTGCCTAGCTCTAAATCCGCTCAGCAATCTGCTGAAGGATTCAGGGCTAGGTTGCCGGCTTCGGAGAGAGGGTGAAGTCATATCTCACCTTCTGTACATGGACGATCTCAAGTTATTTGCACCAAATAATCGAGACTTGTTGGAACTACTGAAGACCACTAAAGTGTTCAGTAGTTCCATCAAGATGGAGTTTGGTGTTGATAAATGTGCGGTTATGCATGTACAGCGGGGGAAAGTAGTAAATTCAACAAATATACAGCTTTCTGAGACAATGACGTTCAGATCTATCTCTGAATCAGAAACCTACAAATACCTTGGTATGTCACAGTCTTTGGGCATTGAGGATGTGGGTATTAAACAGGCGTTGAAGGAGCGCTTCTTTGGTCGGCTGACAAAAGTACTTAATAGTCTTCTGTCAGGTGGCAACAAGGTGCGCGCCTTCAATGCCTGGGTAATGCCCCTACTCACATACTCCTTTGGCATACTAAGGTGGACACAGACCGAGCTGGATGCCCTGGATCGGAGAGTCCGTCTATTGCTCACCACACACCGTATGCTTCACCCACGCTCGTCTGTTATGAGATTGTACATCCCACGGAAGTGTGGAGGTCGCGGCTTTTTAAACGCCAAAAATCTCCACAACCGTGAGGTGTACAATCTCAGGAATTATTTCCTTAACAACGAGTGTGAGATGCATCGTGATGTGGTGGCTGTAGATAAGGGTCTCACGCCGCTCTCCTTGGCAAACAAGAACTGGCGCAAACCTGTGGTGCTAAGCACCGAGGATCGCAGGGCGGTATGGAAGAGCAAGGAGCTACACGGGCGGTTCTACAGGGCCCTCACGGGACCCGACGTAGACCTGCTCGCGTCGGTGAACTGGTTACGATTCGGGGACCTCTTCGGAGAAACCGAAGGTTTTGCCTGTGCAATTGCGGACGAAGTTATCATGACGAATAACTACCGGAAATATATCCTGAAGGACGGTACGGTCGACATTTGTCGGGCATGCCGCCGTCCCGGAGAGTCACTCAGGCATATCATCTCCGGTTGTTCTCATCTTGCTAACGGCGAGTACTTGCACAGACATAACCTCGTAGCCAGGATTATACACCAGCAGCTTGCTCTCCTATACGGTCTTGTGGACCACGAAGTGCCGTACTACAAGTACACACCTGCGCCAGTTCTCGAAAATGGTCGTGCCACGCTCTATTGGGATCGATCTATTATCACGGACAGGACTATTGTAGCCAATAGGCCTGATATCGTGGTAATAGATCGACCGCAACGCCGGGCCATGCTCGTCGACATCACCGTCCCATGTGACGAGAACCTCGTGAAGGCCGAGAAGGACAAGTCCAGCAAGTACCTAGACTTGGCTCACGAGGTAACCGCCATGTGGGAGGTCGATTCGGCGATCATTGTGCCGATAGTTGTCTCTGCGAACGGTCTCATAGCGAAGAGTCTCGACCAACATCTTGAGAGACTTTCGCTACGGGGTTGTGGTTGGATTAAGGGTCAGATTCAGAAGGCGGTAATCTTGGACACGGCGCGCATAGTCCGACGGTTCCTCACTCTGCGGCCCTAACCACCGGCAGCCTGGGCCTTGCTCCGCTGCCGGCGGCACCCTAGGTTAGGTTTTTATAATGTATTTATTGTTTTTGTATGTTTTAGATGTATTTTTATATTTTATTTTGTAAAAATATTATAAAAACTAACCTGAGACAAAAAATAAATAAAGATAATAATAATAATAATCGTGGACCACGAAGTGCCGTACTACAAGTACACACCTGCGCCAGTTCTCGAAAATGGTCGTGCCACGCTCTATTGGGATCGATCTATTATCACGGACAGGACTATAGTAGCCAATAAGCCTGATATCGTGGTAATAGATCGATCGCAACGCCGGGCCATGCTCGTCGACATCACCGTCCCATGTGACGACAACCTCGTGAAGGCCGAGAAGGACAAGTCCAGCAAGTACCTAGACTTGGCTCACGAGGTAACCGCCATGTGGGAGGTTGATTCGGCGATCATTGTGCCGATAGTTGTCTCTGCGAACGGTCTCGTAGCGAAGAGTCTCGACCAACATCTTGAGAGACTTTCGCTACGAGGTTGTGGTTGGATCAAGGGTCAGATTCAGAAGGCGGTAATCTTGGACACGGCGCGCATAGTCCGAAGGTTCCTCACTCTGCGGCCCTAACCACCGGCAGCCTGGGCCCTGCTCCGTTGCCGGCGGCACCCTAGTTTAGGTTTTTTATAATGCTTTTATTGTTTTCATATGTTTTAGATGTATTTTTATATTTTACTTTTATAAAAATATTGTAAAAACCCTAAACTAAGTAAAAAGATAAATAAAGGAAATAATAATAATAATAATAATAATAGGGCAGCTTGTGGCGAGCTGTCGGGGAGTGACGACCCCGCGGACCCGAGTGCTCCAGAGAGTCGGTCAGGGTCTCCGTCTCCGGCGTGTCTTCGTCGGTCGGAGTGGACCCCAAGGGGACCCGCAGGACTCTCGGCTCTGGCTTGCCTTAGTTGGCCGTCCAGAGAGGAGCCGTCAGAGCTATATGCTCGCTGGGTGGAAGTGAAATTTGCATAAGTCGCGAGTTGGTACAGTGGCTGGGCTTCCTACAGTCACTGGCAGAAAGCGGTGTACACCTCTCCACACCCTGAGCCGCTCACACCGATGTTGCTCCTGGTCGTTTTTGCGACGGCAGTTTCAGGGGCCCATCTAGTCGGCGGCGAGTCACCGCCTGCCTTGATAACATGTAATAAAATTGTTATGGCAGCTGTCCGGACCTCTTTACAATAGCCTAATCTTTGACCAGCCTAACTTCAATACCATAGCCCATTACTCTGTCCATTTTATTTACAATAGCCATAATGCCTGCTGGAACCGGTTCACGGGTACCTATTAATGTACCCGTGAATGGGTTCTAGCAGGTGTATAACATAGCAAATTTCTCCAAGGGGCCTCTGCGTGTTGGATCTGTATCCCCACGCAAGCCTACCAAAAGACCGGGATATAAAGGCCCGTGATTCTCAAAGGAGATACAAATAATAATAATAATATATTCTTTATTGCACCAAATAACAAATTACAACAATAAAAAGTTTACACTTAACTTAGGTAGCAACAGGCGGTCTTATCGCTAAAAAGCGATCTCTACCAGACAACCTTTGGGTAGTAGGAGATTTAGAAATAGAGTTAGGAACATGGTAGTGCACAAATAACAAAAGGGAGAAAAATAACACAAACATCTTAATTAGATAATTGTATAATTAATACTTAGTATGTGTTTCATTCAACACATAGAAAACAAATATCCGTGATAAACACACTAATTAGTTCCCTGGCCAGGATTCGAATGCGGGTTTCCAGCTTTGTAGGCAGTGTCACTGCTGACTAACTGGATTAGGAGGTTGTTCCAAATCAGCCAAATCTGAATGTTTTCCTCAAAACTAATTTATTTTATAAACAGCTTTTTGAAGCGATCGTATTAACTTTCTTCAGCCGTATTTAGACCGACGCCCTGCGCCCTAGGTAGGCTATGTGCAAATCTAGACAGTCTAATTCCGGCGTGGCGCGACTATTTCGGTCCGCGAGTGCAACGCTCGCGCATCGCTAATATCAATGTCAACGACCACGCACAGTGGGCCGGCAGAATTTAGCGGGACAAACATTTTAAAACTTGTTTTGCTGCGCAAATTTTTTCACTCCACAATAAAAATATTGCAATTTTATTAAACTATAACTAATTTACTGCAAGGTACAAGAAATCACTTTTTTTGTGAAATGAGATTTTTATATCAAAATGTAGAGCTTGCAATGAACTATTAGTAACAACTTCTGTTACAGATGTAAATTTTAACATATATCCACTTCTTAACTCATAAAAACCATCTAGTTACGAAAATAGTATGGTTAATTGAATCGTTCCAAATTTTAAAAGCGCTATAACTCAAAATGTTGTCAATGTGACTAGAAATGTTCTTTCCGTGTACCCTTCATATATGAAATATCAGAAGTATCAATCATGTGCTTAGTCATACTTATAAAATATAACATATCTGAAACACTACTTTTGAAGACCTATAATTATTTAAGAGCGTTTCACAATTATGTTATATTAGGTGACTATATTTATCTATTTCATGTGGCAACAAGGTGCTGAATCTGTCTGGACTAAATACGTCTTGAATTAGAATTAGAATAGATACCTACCTATTCTGTAACCTTATTCGATCAATTGTACAGTAAGTTCAAAACTCAAAGCTAAACCGTTTAACAGCCTCGACTGCAACGTGACGAGCATTGACATAGCACACGACATTCGACATATCATGCAATTCCATTACAACTTTGTCCCAGGCGTATAGTCGAAGCGCCCACTGTGTTCACTGTACCGTAAGTAGTGATGTACTGAAACCAATAACAGTCAGTAGTCCGACATTTTATATTTACGGATATATTGAGTTTTAAGGTTCTACCTATATACCTCAAGTTAATGAATTTTTGGATTTATTAACATGACTATTTTTTTGGGTAAATCCCACAGTAACCAAATTTGCCTAAAAAAAGAGCAATTGCAGTCATTGATTGAATGAATCCTTTATATTGAAGAGTCGGCAACGCGCATATGTTATGGAGAGAAATACCGGTTAAAATAATACTATGGATACACAATCAGCCCAAAAAAAGGCCGCACAACAGTACCGCAAGAACGACTCGGGCGGTACTTTCTTGACAGTCTTATTACGGTATAAAACTGCCCGGTTACAAATTTTCAGAAAATCTTGTTTGAAACTTTACATTGTGCCGGATTCTAATTTTAAAATACATTAACAATACAATAACAACACCACCTATCTCAAACATAACTCCAACACACAACCAACAATCAACCAATATTGAAGTTGTATTGGGGTTGCGTTGGAATATTTCTCAAGCAAATTCTGATATATCTGATTCAGATGTTTATGCCGTAGCTGTATTGCGTTATTAATGCATTGGAGTTATATTGAAGTTGGATCGTGTTTATACGTGTTTTAAAGTTAAAATACGGCCAATTGTTGCTCAAAGGTGAGAAGTGTTAAGATAAGTAAATTGTAACTACCTACTTATAGCAAAATCATTTTTAGGATGTTACTTTTCGGAATATACGAGTAAACTGATATATACAATACAACTACTCTTTATTGAACACCTCAAAAAAAAACCAGCACAGATATGCATAAATTCAGAATAGAGGTAAACAACAAGCGGTATTATCGCTAAAAAGCGATTTCTCCGAGACAACCAGCACAATTGCACGTTACTAACTGTTGCCGAGCTGATCATAGGTGAGGCGGAAATCACGATTATGATGATCCAAATATACGAGACAAAATTTGGTTGAGATGAAATTAATGACTGTTTTAAATTGTTGTAAAAAATATCAAAGCTGTTTTGATATGTCTTCTTATAGAACTACGCATTATTATGTATCTTTAAGATATAATATTACTGTATTACTGTTTTGAAAAAATAAGTCCAGCCGAGTTTCTTGCCGGTCATAAATAATACTTCTCGGGTCAGAGGTTGTAGGGTTAGAACCGGTGGTAGTTTTTCTTTTTCTCTGACGTTCATAAGTGCATTGTAATGTGCCTAAATTGAAGAATAAACATCTTTTATCTTTGATCCTTTATCTTTTATCTTTAAAAAATATGTTTATAACCAATAATCTTTGCGGCAATAATTGTAGAAGTAGCGGCGGTTTATTCCCTGTTCCCTATAAGACAGGTTTACCTAGTTTAGGGCTCAGGATACTAATCCTAGGCTTATCTTACAACAACTATACAAACTCCTAAAGATTTTAAATGCAAATCCATGTAAAAAGCTGTACTCAAGATTCCCAAATAAATCATATTTCATTTTTCATTCATTCATACATTCAAGTCAGTATTTATAAGAATGATTAGTATTTTTAGGAAGAAGAAGTATAATGAAATAGAAGCCAAAAAACCAACGGAGACTAGAAAATACTGTTACTTTATCCGTCTGTAATAATAACGCTTTTGAATTGGGATTGATTTAAAATTTTATGTTGAGCATTTATTATTGAAATGATTATTTTTTGTTTCGGGGATCGCTTTTATAAATCCCTTTATAAACTCTCTGTGTGATCTTAACAACAATTTTCCGACTTAAAATATTTTGCATCCAATCGATCTATCTCCAAATACACTCTTATCCTACCTCTGACATGCCATTACAGCCTTAAAAATCTCAGCGCAGGTTTAACGGCAGCCCGGCTTGTAAAATTGAAATTCCTGGCCTAGAGCGGAAATGCGATTTACGTATGAAGCGAGCGGGAGAAAAATTGAAAACCGCTATTTGAGTAGACGGCGATCTATTATTCAGGACTTGGGTTATATGGGAAATGTGTTTATTGAGTCTGTTGCTGGCCTAGACAGCTAGAGTAACCGGTGAAATTATGAACCTACAGAGTTTGTCCACGGCATAGATAGACTCTACGAACGCTAATAGTGTAGACTCTACACTTAGAGTGTGTAACTCTACGCGAAGTTTGCACTGACGGTCCGGGAAGTGACAATTTAGAGGAGCACCATATTTTGACGTAGCACTTTTCACTATATATATTTATTGTTAGCGTTTTTTCATTTCATTTCATCTATTTCAAGAGATAACTGAAGTGGTAGGTATACATCGTTTCTTTCGCCAATCAGAAGACAGTTTGTTGGCGAATAGTGCGCTCTAAAATTAAAACAACAATTTTGTGTTATACCTACCTAGACATTACAACAATTAAGTAATTAATAAAAGTCTGCATATCTACAGCTACCTGCTTCATCCCACGAGAGCCATGGATATATTATATAATTTCGTTAAAAAAAAAACCACAACGTTACCATTTCGCCAGATATGAATATTATTGAGTTTAACCTAATGCCTCCTTTGAGTGTATTTACATTATAATGTCAACGTATGAAACATTACCCCACTCATATAAGACGTGACTAGAAAAAGAAATTCAATTTCAAGACGTGGCTGCAGGTAATTCAGATCTAATCCAGTTTCCGTCCGAGAAAAAGTACAGCCGCCATGTTGAAAAAGTAATCTGGCAATTGTCTTTAGTTGATTAAGTTAGGTGCACCTTGTTCTTTGCTAGTAGTAGTATTTACCCGTCTTATTGTACGAGTTAAATGAATGGTACAATTTTTTGACATTGACATACAAAGGCGGACTTATCGCTTTATAGCCCTCCCTTATGGGATTCTTTTTAGGGTTCCGTACCTCGAAAGGAAAAAACGGAACCCTTATAGGATCACTTTGTTGTCCGTCCGTCCGGCCGTCAAGACCCTTTTTCTCAGGGACGCGTGGAAGTATCAAGCTGAAATTTATATCAAATACTCAGGCATACTGTCCCTTGGAGCTGTGAAAAAATCAACAAAAGATACAGCCGTTTATGACGCAAATTTCCGAAACTCGCAAGGGAATTAAAACCTACAGGGTACTTCCCGTGAACTCAGAATCTTGAAATTTGGTACGAAGCAACGTCTTATAGCACAGATACAGGAAAAATTGCGAAAACCGTAAATTTGTACTCACATCATATAATAAAAATATTTTTAATAATTTAAAGTTCCTATCACTATATACATACAGGTTTGTACGGAACCCTCGGTGCGCGAGTCCAACTCGCACTTGGCCGGTTTTTTCTTTCTGCTCTTTGAACGTCGAAACCAACATTGTACGTAAACTTGATTCCCATAAACGCATTTTCAGAAAGAGGAGTGAGTACCTACAGTTTTTTTAAGTTGGTATTGCAGATTTTGTCAGCCAAACTTAGGTATTTGATTAAGATGAATGAAAGTCTTAAAGATATGGTGCTTAAATTAATTAACAGTTTACTGAATAAAAAGTATGAATAAATATGTAGGTACTTTAACTGATTATAGTAGTCTGGCAAAAGAAAAAAGGAGAAAAAACTAACCCCAGCCCTTTTTTGACTGAGTATAATAGATTCTTATTCAATCAAATACAAACATTGAAAACATTGAAAAAATAATCAACCCAGTAAGACTTGAACTTACATCTATAGGCCTTGCCGGGGCTCAATCGCTTTGTCAATATGGTTGTTACCTGCCGTGAATTTTTCACAGGATGGTCTTTTCGGAAGATCAGCGCTGGCTAACGCTAGCAACATCCTGAGAAGAGGCCGTTTCGTGACACTTGTTTTACTGTATAAATTATCTGTAATTTATTTGTTCTGTCTGTAATGTCACGAATAAAGATATTTCTATTTTAATTTTTTTCTATATTAAGCTATGGGTTCAAGTAACTAAACTGACGAAATCTTCAATGTCTTCAATCATCTTTAAAAAAACATGTTAAAATAATTATGAGCACCATAGAGTACACAATAGAGTAAGAAATAGTATTATTCTCTCTATGTTCCACTGCACTTCCAAGTTCTAGATGAATGTTCAAATCTCTAACAGGCTGTCACCAGGGCTGCAGGGCTGTTATTTTTAGTAAATCTGCTAGCCTTTTAAATCTTTTTAAACCATTTCAACGTAACCAAGCCGGATTAGATTGGAACGATGGCTGTTGAAAACGCTCCATTCAGAGCAGAGCCGGTTAACCGAACAATGGACATTGACAGCGTTTGGAGGGTTAGTGTGAAGTGAGATTTTCTGTAGTGGAAATAGAATACTTAGCCATTTTGGTGTTAATTCGACGTTGATTTTACTGGGAATCCTTTGTGGTAGCACTAAAGATTTGTTTGATATGTTTTCTTATAGAACAACACATTTATATGTATTTTTAAGTTTTTATGTATTATTGTTTTGAAAAAATAAGTCTCGCCGAGTTTCTTGCCGGTCATAATTCTTCTCGGGTCAGAGGTGTAGGGTTAGAACCGGTGTAGTTTTTTTTCTCTTTTACTTTGATTACTTTGAACTATCTGAGGTGTAAAAGTGCCCCTGTGGCCTACTTACTGAATAAATGTTTGAGTTTGAATAAAAAAAATGCGCTGGTCTTGTGGCCTGGCGGTAAGACATCTGACTTTAAACCCGAAGGTCGCGGGTTCAAACCCTGGCTCGTATCACTGAGTTTTTCGGAACTTATGTACGAGTACGAAATACCATTTGATATTTACCAGTCGCTTTTCAGTGAAGGAAAACATCGTGAGGAGACCGGTTCTAATCCCAACAAGGCCTAGTTACCCCTCTGGGTTGAAAGGTCAGATGGCAGTCGCTTTTGTAAAAACTAGTGCCTGCGCTGATTCCTGGGGTTAGGTTGCCGAGCGGATCCCGAGGTCATTAGAGTAAAAAGCTGTGACGCTAGAAGGAAGAATGAGTATGCTGGTCTAATATAAACTAATTTTTTTTTTCCGCAAGTAGGCTGTAGGTGTTTTTCTAAATATCTACAAATAATTAATAACTTTAGTGCTTTATAAATGAATAATTTTAAACAAAAAAGAACCAACTTCACTTAGCCTCCACCTTTCCAAAAGCAAATGCTCGAGCTGCTGTTAAAGTACCCAAATCACTATAGGTGTGCCTATAATAGTTGAAGAGTTCCCTCGATTTCTCCAGGATCCCATCATCAGATCCTGACCTGGTTACAATGGGACCAACTGTAAAGTATACTTTTTTAAACAAAAAAATAATTTTCCAAATCGGTCCTGCCGTCTTCGAATAATCGGTGAACATACATAAAAAAAAAAAACAAAAAAAAACCAAGATCCCGACGAATTAATAACCTCCTCCATCGAAATCTTGAAGTCGATTGTAAAGATTTTACAATAGTGGTCCTTAGATAAGTTAAATTTGTATGGCGGGAAGTAGTATTATTTATTTTCGCAAAAATTACTTAATGTTTTGTCTCGAATTGCTCCGAAATAGACATCCACCGTTTCTTGCCGGACATAATTCTTCTCGGGTCAGAGGTGTAGGGTTAGAATCGGTGTAGTTTGATTTTTTTTTCTCTCTTTTACTTTGACGTGTAAAAGTGACCTTGTGGCCTACTTACTGAATAAATGTTTGAGTTGAATTTGAATTGAGTTTGACCGGTTTCTTAAATACTCTAAAATTAACGCCATTGGGAAGGTTTTTGCCGAAGAAAAGCTTTTTGACTGTATACTAGAGTATACGGTTTTAATTCATCGTTAAGGACCATTCGTCTTCTGTCTTTTTCTCACATTGTATGGGATCCGGAACAGCACCCTCTACAATAAGTTTTAACCGGCCTTCCCATTGGGAGCAGAACAGCTATGTAGGTTTAAAAGTATATTGGCACGAGGCAAGACTCCCTTTTTCATACAATTCTAATCTACTTTTATGTTTTCTCTGTTTCTAACAAACACAACTGTCAAAGAGACAGGTTAAATAATAAATTAACTTGAGTACTTCTACTTACCTACTTATGTATCTATCTAACTTATCTTATGTATCTATACGAGTAGAGTCAATTTAAATTGTATCTTCTTATGTCTGTAATTTAGTAATAACTACGATGTTTAGTGTAGTTAGTTGTATAGTGCCACCTACCCCACCGTCTATGGGCCTCACTGAAAATCAGCGTCGCAGAGTGTACCATGTGGTGCATTCTGTGACATCAAGCTGAGTGAGGTCTATTTAGCACAAACGACAGCTTTAGATAGTAATTAGTGTAATTACCATTAGTTAGTTTTAAGTTTGTCTGTCCTTGTTTTGTGCTAATAAATGTATTTTCATTCTTTCTTTCTTTCAAATAAGGCTTGTTAGACGTTTATAAAAATCCTTGTTCAATTGACCTTAAGCCAGGAACAAATTTCGTTGGTCATCGCGTCCCAGGCGATAACTTGTCAAGTGGTTAAGGGCGATGTGTAATGAAGCCTCGTGAAGGTCAGCTGCCTCTCCGTTGGTGGGTTGAGGGACGGCAGCGATTTAATCAATAAAAAAAAAACAACGGGTTGCACTCCGGGAGTGCCGGCAGAAGTGAAAACTTGAATATTAACGTTGTGCATTTTTGATATTTTGGAATGGCTAGCGAATAATTTTGCACGAATTGCTTTAATTATCAGTATAAAAGTACAATCATTTATGTGGTAAAATAAAATATTCATTTATACTACGGTCTACTGGCTTCAATGACACTGTAACATTTTTTCGATCAGGTCACGTGTCCGTCTTACGAATTTTCAATATGACGAATCTGTCGGTCACGTGACCTGTCGCGAGTTTAACATTTTTGCCCCATCACAAAAAGTGCACAGCGCCGCTAAAGTTTTCACTTAAAAAAAATGGTCATCGCGTCTCGATTGAAACTATCTATCGCATCGCATGAAAAGACCGTCTGCTGGTCACGTGAACATACGATCTTCAGGGCATCAGCTGACGGTCTTTCCACTTCGATACAGCCGGCTGACGATTTTTCATGTTTGTAAGAGCATATAAACTATCATCTGACAAATTTTCAATCGGGACGCGATTACCGTTTTATTTAAGTGCTAAAATGGCTGCCGTTCCTTAACCCACCATAGGAGCGGTAGCTGACCTTCACGGTGCTTCATTATACATCGCCCCTAACCACTTTACTAGTTATCGCCTGGGACGCGATTGCTCATGAAATTTGTTCCTGGCTTACGGTCCATTAGATTTATCGTTAAGATAATAAGAGCGTGTAAGGGTCACTTTGAATACCTCACGAAATTCTGCTGCTGAATAACAAAAGTAATGTACATTTGTGGCCTCAAAACCAAAAGCTCAATCTGCTAAATAGCTTACATAACCCAAAAATGTGAAGTTAAGGCATTCAATCAATATCTGCACTAGGTTGGCTGCCCCCATAGGAGAGTGCGGTAGCCGGGTGGGGGGTGAGCGTTAGCGTAATAGCCGTTACCTAACCCTGGGAATGTTGGCTTGCAACTGTTATTGATGTAAAACTAAAGCCTGACCAGAAATATATGATTATTGTCAAGAGGGCGCTATTATTCTCATTTAACTATATGGCAACAGTTCAGTATAACCATAGAGCGTATTATCTCTCTATGGTATAGTGACATCTTGATTTGTTTACCTGTCAGCTGTGATGTTAATTTGAAAATGTTTCAAAGCGAAATAGTTCCATTTCCCGAGCGTATTATTTACAGCTGTTTATTACATACACTATTTACAATGTTTCGCTCTTGACTATGAATAATTTTGGGATATTTTTGTCTTTTATTATTTAATATTCAACACTTTACTATAATTCAAATAAACGCGACAATGACACGGACAGTCTATTATTATTTATCATTAGTCTATCACATGCACTCACACATGCATATATTCTAATCAATCTAAATCTAAGTATAAGGCTAACAACTCTGAGAAAAATAAACTTAAATATCATACCCTGCGCAATCGCTGTAGCACTATGTGTCGAGATGCTCAGAGGCGTCATATTCACAGTTCTGTTGAAGATGGAAATCCAGCCAAAGTGTGGAAATTTTTGAAAGGTCTCGGAGTTGGCAAATCTCAACAGGCAACCAATTTAAACAATATTAGCGTTGACCAGCTTAACCAGCATTTTTCATCGTCCACCTGTTTCAGTGGTCCTAAGAAATCTAACTCACTTCATCATCTTTCATCACTTCCTGCCTTAGATTTCTCTTTTTTCTGTTTTAGCCATTTCTGTGAGAGTGATGTTAGGAAGGGTATATTGAATATCACTTCTAACGCCGTTGGTGTTGACTGTGTTAGCCGAAATATGATACTCCCTCTCCTTGATTTGTTTGTTCCTATTATCACCGGTATTCTGAATTTTTCCATTTCATCAAGTACTTTTCCCAGTCTGTGGAAGGATGCCAATATTATTCCTTTACCCAAAAAATCCAACCCCAGTTCCTTCTCTGACTATCGCCCCATCTCCATTCTTCCTTTCCTATCCAAAGTCCTCGAACGGCTAGTGCATCAGCAACTAACTTCCTTCCTGAATAGAAATGACCTCCTAAACCCATTTCAATCTGGTTTTCGTCCGGGCCATAGTACTACCTCGGCTCTTGTCAAGGTTACCGATGACATCCGTTTGGGTATGAATGACCAGAAGCTTACAGTTCTTGCACTTCTAGATTTCAGTAATGCCTTTAACACGGTCGATTTTGACATTTTGCTCGCGTTCTTACAGTCTCTTAACATATCGGCTGCAGCGATTGACTGGTTCCGCAGCTATTTGGTTGGTCGTCGGCAAAGAATTAAACTAGATTCTTCGTGTTCTTCCTGGTGCAGCACATCAGCTGGTGTTCCACAGGGTGGTGTGCTGTCTCCTCTTTTATTTTCTATCTTCATTAATTCCATAACTCTTGATCTCTCCTCTTCGTATCACCTCTATGCCGACGACCTTCAAATATATTCGCAGGGTATGCATAGCGATCTCAATTCAGTTATAGAAGCCACGAATCTTGATCTGCTCCGCATATCAAATTGGTGTCAAAATTACGGTTTAAAAGTAAACCCCCTAAAGTCACAGGTAATTGTGATGGGTAGCGCTAAACAAATCTCCAAAATTGACTTTCTCAGGCTCCCTCCGATAGTCTTCGATGGTATCCAAATTCCTTTTTCCAACCAAGTGAAAAATCTTGGCGTAATCATGGATCGTTGTCTATCATGGGTACCTCAGGTGAGTGAAGTGAGCAGGAAGATGTTTGCTGCCATAGGGTCTCTCAGACGGCTCCGGAATTTCCTGCCAAATGCTACTAAAATTGCGCTTGCTCAGTCGTTACTTCTCCCCATTCTTGATTATGCAGATATCTCCTATTTAGACCTAACCGAGGAACAACTTAATAAGCTTGAGCGTATTCAAAATGCCTGCATTCGGTTCATTTTCGGATTACGCAAATTCGACCATGTTTCTAGTTTTCGTTCTCAACTCAAATGGCTCCCTATCCGTCACCGCCGTAACTCTCACATACTTTCTTTACTCTTTTCTATACTTTTTAACCCTGCAACTCCCCGCTACCTCAAAGAGCGTTTCTCTTATCTTAATTCTATTAGATCCTCTCAAAAATTGCTCCTAAAAGTGCCATCTTCATCTTCCAAATTTTATAATTGCTCATTTACGTTCCAGGCCGTTCGTTTGTGGAATTCTCTCCCTCTCAACATAAAACGCGCGCAATCTATTGGTAGCTTTAAATCGCAACTTAAGGAATACTATTTATCTCTTCCTTAGGTTTTTAAGTTGACACTGTTGTTTCTTATTGTGTGTATTATATATGTATATATGTACGTATATGTATGTTTATTTTGTATTTATTTAAGTATGTATATTCATATGAATGTGCTGTGTTATCTATTTCGTCTCTTTTGTTTCTATGCACCACCTACTGCTTATTGTTTTTCTCTAGTCTCCACTACCCAAAGGTTGTCTGGAAGAAATCGCTCATTAGCGATAAGACCGCCTGTTGTTACCTCTACCTAAATTTATCTAATTGTAAAATTTGTGCTTGTAACTGTATGAGGTGTGCAATAAAGAGTATTTATTATTATTATTATTATTATTATTCTGTCAGTAAAATGATTGCCAGTGCAAGAAATTAGTTCCAATGAAATTCCGCAACATGGCGCGTGATCATATTTCTGGTCAGGCTTTATTTTTAAATTTAGATAAATACAGGCTGTAACAAAACTAGTGGTGATCCGTTAAAGGTTATAAGTGTCGTATTGCAACTAAGAGAAAGTAGAAGAAAAATTTTTTGGACGCGAAAAAAATTTTTTTGTATGGGGTAGCCGATCCTCCATACAAAACCCTTTTTTGCGTCAATTTTTTTTATCATTTTTTCATAATTGGAATACGATACCAATGTTTTGTTACATCTTATATGTGCAAAATGGTAGCAGAACATTGTAAGGAAACTGGACTTAATACTTATGGGGCCTGGTTGCCCTTCTAGTGTAGGAAGATAGATGGGTAGATGGTTAGATTCATGGGATTTAGGTTGCCGAGCGGATGCTCAATTGAGCCGTGGCATAAAGCCGGGACAAAACGCTAAGAGGATGTAAACAATGTGCAAAATAATAATTACCATGCATGTTAGAGTTTTTGAGCACTTGATGTTTCGGAGTAGATTGAAATCGCAATAATATGCAAAATGTTGCAAATATAGGTGTTGCTGTTATAATTTTTATGTTAAAATCTAGAAGCTTAATGGTTAATTGACCCCGAAACAGTGCAGCCTAGTGGCTGGTATTAATTTGGTTTTGTTATTTATGGTTAATTTGATTTTACTTTCGAACTCTAGAGGAAATAATCATCCTTAATAGGTCCTAACCAAGTGGGTATCTATTGACTGCAAAAAAGTAAGTACTTCGTCATATTTAACAAATAAATTATCTTGATATTTTATTGTAAGTCTTATGTAAAGCGCATTTAGTTAGACCTAAATCTATTATATCCCATTCCCGTGGCAATTTACCCTAGATTGCCCTAAAAACGTCGCCAACACGAGGCATCCTACACAGAAACCTAAAACAAGCTACAACATGGCTTAACTAATAACTGTCAGGCCCAGCGATACATCTGCCAAAACACACACTGATAAACGCTATCCATCCTTTTCTTACACTACTATTGCTAATCCTACCGTCCTTGTCGTCGCGTGATTAAGTCACAAAAACGTTCGCAATTTGAAATTGAGATGACACAATTATATTTGACGGTTGGTATTGGCTTATCGTGAATACAAATGGCCATTAGGCCCCTATTAAGGGGTTTGCTATTTAAATTTGGAAGGGTATTGGTATTGGTTAACGGAAAAAATTGAATAGATTTGAGTCTAGGACCTGAATGTAACTGTTTATAAGGAAACTGCAAATAATATTTATTTATTTATTTAAACTTTATTGCACATAAAATATACAAATGGGACTTAATGCCTTAAGGCATTCTCTACCAGTCAACCACTGGGCTAAAAAGAGATATGTTTGGTGCAGGCTTTATGAAAGAATGTATTGAAACAGTATTACACTTACTAAATATAAAATAAATATTATATACTTAATCAAACATTAAGTATAATCACAAACTTACACATATACTTAATATAATATGTATGCATGTTTATCAACCGACTTCAAGATTTCGAAGGAGGTTCTCAATTCTTCACGATCTTTGTTTTTGCAATTTTTTTAAATGTATGTTCACCGATTATTCGAAAACGGCTGGACTGATTTGGAAAATTATTTTTTTTGCTTGAAAAAGTATACTTTACAGTTGGTCCCATTGTCATCAGGTCAGGATTTGATGATGAGATCCTTTTTTTTTTTAATACCACGACGGTGGCAAACAAGCATACGTCCCGCCTGATGGTAAGCAGCTACCGTAACCTATGGACTCCTGCAACTCCAAAGGAGTCACATGCGCGTTGCCGACCCTTTACAAAAAGGAGGATTCAGTGTGTTGACGACTAAAGGAACAAGAAGGTCCCTCGTCGTCAACACACTTATATACAACAACCTTACTCACCAGCAGGAACACAACACTATGAGTAGGGTCTAGTGCTATTTGGCTGTGGTTTTCTGTAAGATGGAGGTACTTCCCCAGTCGGGCTCTACTCCAGATTTGAGCGATGACATTTGCTGAACGTGCCCTACCACACTTAGCGAGATGCCATTCGCAGTGCCCATACCTCTCTTTTTGGCGTAGTTTAAGGACATACCCAGGTCCGGACGTAGTTTAAGGACATATACAGGTCCGGACGTAGTTTAAGGACATACCCAGGTCCGGACGTAGTTTAAGGTCATACCCAGGTCCGGACGTAGTTTAAGGACATACCCCGGGTCCAAGATCCTGGAGAAATCGAGGGAACTTTTCAAAATATTATAGGCACACCTATAGTGATTTGAGTATTTTTTACAGTAGCTCGGGCATTTGCTTTTGGATAGGTGGAGGCTAAGTGAAGTCGGTTCTTTTCAACCGACTTCAAGATTTCGAAGGAGGAGGTTATCAATTCGTCGGGATCTTTGTTTTTGCTATTTTTTTTTTATGTATGTTCACCGATTATTCGAAGACGGCTGGACCGATTTGAAAAATTATTTTTTCGTTTGAAAGAGTATACTTCACAGTTGGTCCCATTGTAACCAGGTCAGGATCTGATGATGGGATCCTGGAGAAATCGAGGGAACTCTTCAATTAATAGTGATTTGAGTATTTTTTACAGCAGCTCGAGCATTTGCTTTTGGAAAGGTGGATGTTTAGTGAAGTCGGTTCTTTTTTGTTCAAAATTATTGGTTTAAAATTATTTATTTAGTACACTCTGGGACACAATTCCAAACACTTTGGAAATGGAAAATTAGGTATGTCTTATCGTAATAAGGCATTGGGTAAATAATCTGCAGGTGGGAATCGTTTCATTTTTCCCCTGCTTGGAAAAAATCGACCAGGAACCTCTTTTCAAAGTCCGTTTCAAAGTCTCAATAAATCTCAGACGTTAATTAGCCAGAATTAGCGCCTTCAATATTAATTGCCGCAAAAAATCTCGAATCGACGTTTATTGGCCCAGCATTCCTAAAATGAACTCAATGTAAAATTAATAAAGCTCTCTTTTCAATGGCGCCGGGTTAAGCCTGCTCACAATGGTCGCCCGAACAATGGGCTCCTTTTATAAAACCTACTGACTTTGTATAAGCCTTTTAATAAATTATATGAAAGGTTTAAATGGAACTAAGTTAGACTTACAGTGGTATTATGAAAGAATTTTAAATTTTACAGTGTTTCTTTTTCTTGCAAAAAGAGGGACCAACTTAGGCCGCTGCTGGTCTTAATACGCCGATGGTAACCTTAAAACCCTTTATCTACACTCACATTGTAAGTCTTCTAAAACGTGTTCAAAAACGGTAGGCAATGGCTAGCATTACCACAACCGATTTTACTACGATAAGCTTTTTATCTGTGGCAGTAACGTAATTTTAACTTTACATGCTCATATATTGATACGTTATGAGTTTCAAATTCCGAACATCGAATTTGATAACATAATGTAAATCCTGTCCTCCTTCCCGACCAACGGCACGCGCCCGCGCGACCGCCGGCACAATCGAGTTGGCCATGGCGGTGCAATGGCGGTCATTCTATGGTTTCCGAACACGTCATTTGGGATATATAATATGAGTGTAGATAAAGCAGTGTATGCAACTGTACGTAATTAGGCCTTAAAACACTCGTGTAATCTTACACTCGTACATCATACTCGTATTTTAAGGACCCTTATTACGTAACAGTTACATAAACTATTATTACCTACTATCTCGTACTTATATAGCTTCATACACAACTAATATGGAATTTACTTCCTTATTGAAATTCGTTCATTCTCTCCTCGCTGTACCCGGCGACAGCGACTCCGTCAATTAAGTATTCCTTCCCGGATTATGGAAGGCTCGGGTATGACTTGCAAAGCCAAACTTCGTCTTGAAGACGCGGTCACACGAGGCGCAGTGAAGTTGACCAGCTGGGTTGTACGTGTATACGTAAGAGGGCTTTGGGCGAGTCTTTCTTATATGCCGTCTATCATCCAGGTCTTCTAAACGCTGGTGTTCATAATTGGTCAACTTTTTTAAGAAAAGTAGATCGCTAATTAGATAGATTATTGAAATACCTACATTTACAAATACATACATTTATTAAGAGACGAGTTCTTTGATTGGCAAACTTCAGCGATTGAGAAGAGAACCTAATACCTACCCCATATTGTACGGAGCTGTGAAGCCCCATTTACTTATATATTAGCCTCCAGATTTATTTATTTATGTTAAAGGAGAACCAACAGCTTATAAGTTAAAGTTATACAATCAAATATACACAGAAAGCCAATTAAAGGAACTCACATGTAATAACAATATAGTCTAAATTAAACTAATGCTAATAGGCTTCTAACGCATACACACATGCGAACAAGAAGAGAAAATTCGAGAACATACTAATTCTGATATAAATATATGAAAACATTAGTAGGCTTTGCAAGTATAAATTCCTGTAGAAGAGGAAAATATATACATTTGGAATAACAAGTAGTTAGGTACACTCACATGAAGCAACGCTTAACCATACTTTGTCTGCGGCTGGCATAGATTTGCGGGTACAATTAACTTGCACTATTATAATTATTCGTCTTAGTATCCCCTTTTGTATGTGTATATCATATATGAGAAGCGCTTCTTTTAAACTATATGTTTTTTTCTATTCCAAATAAAAGGAACAGACTCGATAATAAAACAATAAAATCCTCAAGGCAGTATCCATAGGCACGCTCCATACAAAGCCTAGAACTAAAATAGCACTGTAGCGCTCGGTAATAAAATTCAATTTGCCATGACCGCGGGGGCCATAAAATCAGTCGATATTGCCGTAAAGCTTCGTTACTTTTGCGGACTAAGATAGAACCTTTGTGGGGTTTATTCTAGATAGTAAACATATTTATCTATCCATAAAGAATAGGTAATAATCATAGCTCGGACATTTCATAGCAAAAATAAATATTGTATAGAACAAGATGCACAGTTTTGGACACTTTTTGGGTTGTGGTTATGAATGTACAATACAATACAATACAAATACTCTTTATTGAACACCTCAAAAAGAAAACCAGTACAGAAAATGCATAAAGTCAGAATAGAGGTAAACAACAGGCGGTCTTATCGCTAAAAAGCGATTTCTCCCAGACAACCTTAATAAGAAATATATTATTAAAATACTGTAAATAATACGAATTTAATATATCTTGTTTTATTTCGGTGTTATATTAGTTTTGCGACGTTTTTGCTATGAAATGTCCGAGCTGTGGTAATAATACCTACGAACGTACTCAAGGTGTATTCTAACTTTAAAATACATAACAATACATTAAAACACAATCTATCTGCAACACAACTACAATACACGACAAATAATTAAACAATATTGAGGTGGTATGGAGTTGCATCGGAATAATTTTCAAGAAAATTCTGATATTTCTGATTCAGACGTTTAGGCGCTAGCTGCATGCATTGTTAATGCATTGGAGTTGTATTGAAGTTGGATCGTATATAAACGTATTTTAAAGTTAGGATAAGCTCCCTGGTCGGTGCATACAATACCATTCGACACGTATTTATTTTGCGAGAGCTTATTATAGACACTCACCTTTCTGAGAAGATTAAAAAAAAAAACGGTTTCTTTGGGCTTTTGGCCTGTGATAATCCTGATTTGGCCTGGTAGGGTTGTCTACGGCCTACTCTTAGTATATTAGTTAACAATTTTACATCGATAAACGCTGCAGCCTGTCCTTTACAAAGACTATAAACTATAAAACTTAGCGTGCGCCGTGATTTGAATAAATAAAACTGGCTGGTGGCGTGCAAAGTAAACAACGAAGCGATGAGGTAGGCCAGGAATTAGTTAGGCGGCTGGCACATGCACATTGTCTATTAGTCAAAACATACTTGGTACAGATACTATATATATCTATACTAGCTTTTGCCCGCGGCTTCGCTCGCGTTAAATTCGGGGTAACAAACCAAACACACTTCCATTTATAATATTAGTAAAATATTTTATTGCTAAAATTAAAATGTTAATGTTATAGGTCATAAACATACATTTTTTAATCACGTCTTTTTTCATTCCACTGCGGTGGCAAACAAGCATACGGTCCGCCTGGTGGTAAGCAGCTACCGTAGCTACAAGAGGGCCCTTCATCGTCAACACACTGAGCCCTCTTTGAGCTCTTTGGCAACCTTACTCACCAGCAGGAACACAACACTATGAGTAGGGTCTAGTTGTTTAAAAGAACCTTATGTCCTAAACATAGGTCTCTCAAACTTTTCAAAGTAGAACAACGGAAATGAAAGTCCCCTTCAACTCAACGTTGTCCTTTTTCCAGTACGGTCTGGAGATAGAACTGACTCGTAGCCATTACAGGCACAAAGACAATTAATATTCATTTGTCCCGCTCATTGGAATAGGGTTCCGTGTCGGGTAAGCCATAGATCACTTGCTAGATGGAGTAAAGTACCCAATGAGATAGGTAAGTACAACATTCGGTATATGTGGAATAATGTTATTAGTCACGAATGACTCAAATAATTTTTTGATAACATTATTTTATGCGTATAGAACATGTTGTTCATTTACTATGAAATCCTCATCCTCACGAGTCACGAATACTCATTTAAGTTGCGCTCACGTTGACAAGGAGTAATAAAATATTGACTTGCTTTTTTTATAAATATGATAAGCACTTGGCACGACTCGTGATGCGTCCTGCGCGCACCAACAAGCGCAAACAACTTTTATGACATGAAAGCCTACCGCAACGAAGTTCAAAATTTCGTCATGACTACTGTTATTTGAGTGAATAATATGTAGATAACGAAATTTTAATTTTGGATATGCGCAGTCGGGCTTTCGAATAAATAACATTAAAATGAACTAAAATTAAATTGTAGGCGTAAAATAAGTAATCTTATTGAGAATAAAATTGTACAGGATGGAAAATCTCGCTGTGTAATATTTTACAACATAAGCGGAGTCTGTGGATGGTTGTCTATGGTTGGAACCCTGAATTTTCTTCCTGAATTTATTGGAAGTTTTATCAATGTTCTCGGCGTGCCAGTGTTTAATTAGGTATCTTGTTCTTGAGGTTCTTAATTTGTTATTGGCGTAATGAGTTTCCAGTGTAAGATATTTAATTTCAAGAACCCTATCTTTTGTTACTCTTTATGTGTAAAGTGATATGATGAAAAACTTCTAGATTATGTTTTCAACGGCTTAAGACAGCTATTCTCAAAGTGTGCTCCGCGGAGCCCTAGGGCTCCGCAAAGCCTTTGTGGGGAATTGAGAAAAAAAATCAAAAACCAGCTCTTCTATCTGTCTCGCGCATATTTTAATTTTGGGGCTAAGTCAAATATTTCGCTTTCCAAAAGGGTTCTGTCACCAAACAAAGTTTGAGAACCGCTGGCTTAAGATGTGCGATACCAGTTTTCAGGTATAGCATCAGTTTATTAGTTTTTTTCTACCTACATTTTTAACATCCCAGAGTGGTGTATAATTAAATGGGGCATCAGTGAAAAAAAAATCAGAAGAAGAGATAGCTAACTTTGTGAGCCATTAGGCCAATATTAAAGATAAAACACTGCTTTCAAGATTAATTAAGCTAAAACATATTGGTACATAAGTGTTATATTACTTCACTTAGTAAGTTGTCATAGCTTCAAGAGCTTCTTATTTAGTTTTCTACTAGCAACAGTAATTTATCAATTCTGACATGTTATATGCATCTACCGAAGTTTTCTAATATAACTTTGGACTAACTGCCATCGGACTTTGGTCCGTAATGCTGCCTGAAAACATTGGTCGATTTTCCTTACTAAGGCACAGTAGTACTTACTATTAAACTGTAATACATACAAGCTTAAACCAAGGATTTGAATACTTAAATTAACAGCTTAAATTAACATTTTCTTATTTAATCGAAGTATTCTTTTTATATTTCTACGTGTTCATTTTCTTATATAATTCCCTTTAATATACTCGTACGATTAAGGTACTTTGTATCCTATTAAAATACTACAAATACTACACCTTAATTACTTTTACAAACAATACATAACCCGCGTCCCACTCGACAGCGGTGTGGCCCCGGCTTAACAAAGCCCAGATAAAACCTATCCTGTAATGTCACAGCTAATTAACTAACCAGATATGATGAATTGCTTAATTAATACTGTTTGCTACGCGATTATATTAGTTATGTGTATTTCAAGTTTATGGTTGTGTGTAGTTAGTAGTTAAATATACACGGTGCCCGTGAGCATTGCGAGAGATTTTAACCACGCATTTCTGAGGTCAAAAGAATGAAAAAACATTATATGACTTTTGTTGTAAAACGCCAAAAAAAATTTTTTTTTTTAATTTTTTTTTTCAGTTTTTTGGAATGCTGTTCTACATAAAAAGTAAATGTCATTAGAAAAAAGTAACGGAAAAAGTAAATTGCTACATTTTTTCTCGTAAAAACTAGTCCATGAAAAGTGTTTCTTAGGTCTTTGATATCAGTCAATAAGAGATGTCTAGACTATGCCCCATACCGGTGAGATCGCCATCAAAAAATCATTTTACACTGAGAAACAATTCAAAATGCAATTTTTTGTAAGTAGTATTTACTCTGAAACTATGGCGAATTTCGGAAAAGTTTAAAGGACATTTTGTTCTCTAAATATGATCATGAATACACTGTTAAAGTCTCTCGTAATGCTCACGGGCACGTTGTATTTGGAGATAATCTGAGCCCCAAAGTAAGCACAACTTGTAGTATAAATACTCTCCTCCTTGTGTCGTATTCCTCAGTACTGAGGGTCGTGACCTCCCTTCTGCATCACTTTTTCTCGGCGATTTTTCTCCACCTATTTCTGTCTCTAGCGGTGTGGAGGGCGTGGTGCAAGGTCGAGTCAAGAGTGGTGCGGATCTGGTCAGACCAACGTATAGGGCTGCGTCCACGAGGTCTTTTCCCATCTACTTTGCCGGTCACGATGAGCTTCTCCAGGTGTCCACCATCTTTTCTTGAAACTTGACCGAAGTATTCTAGGACTCTGCGAAGACTCTCGCGCCGCTATTTCTAAGACTCTGCTGTCTGTCTGTCCGTCTGTCACGTCACGAGGCTGAACCGTGATAGTTAGACAGTTGAAATTTTCACAGATGATGTATTTCTGTTGCCGCTATAACAACAAATACTAAAAAACAATAAAATAGATATTTAAGGGGGCTCCCCACATGACATGTTTTTTTTGCCGTTTTTATAGATAACCGTACGGATCCCTTCGGGCGCGAGTCCGACTCGCACTTGGCCGGTTTTTTAAAATATTTATTTGTTATATTTTAATATAAATACATCTAATGGTCTCCCTTTTATGTTATTCCCTATTACGCTAAAAATAATGTAAAAGCACTATAAAATAATAAAAGCTGCAGTTTGTATGTTAACATTATTACCGCCATTAGATTTTGCAATTTGATTACCATACATAAGCAAATGATTTGCTTCAGTAAGGTATAACGTCTTGGGGAAACCTATAACTGGCTGCCATAAACCAAAATAACGATTTATAAAACAACTTCAATAAGAAATTGCGTAAGCTCCGCAATCTTTCATAATTTATCTCATCTAAGTCCCTAAATGAAGCTGAGACAGCGATGGCCATGTCGGAGTTAATTTATATGCAGTAGTCTATCTTCAAAGGTGCAGAAAAAATACAATGACGATATCTACAAGAAAAGTACGGCTAGCCTGGATTAAAATATGAGTAGATTAGAACTACCTCTGTAATCTGGTATTTCAGTATCAGTTCCTTTTAGCTAAAGGAAAACATCGTGAGGAAACCGGTTTAATTCCAATTAGTTCTAGTTTTCCCTATGAATCGGAAGATGAGAAGTTAATCGCTTCCGAGAAAACGCAATCGTAGCACTAATTTTTTGACTTTAATTGCAATACTTTAATTGCAATAAAGAAGCCCCTGGTGGTTTAAGCAACAGAGAAAGCCTTTAATAATGAGAAGGGACAAGCAATATTGCTCTTGGCATTCAAGTAATCGTATATTCCAAAATGTGCGGAAAAGATTACTGTCATTGCTTTTACTGTGGAAGTATTTCCATATCATTAGATTTTCTTAACTTTTCTTTGAGCTCGGGGCCTTGGAGTGGGTTTGAGTCAATATAAGATTTGTTTTTTGTCCCTTTGTGAAGCTCATTTCCAGAATCGGGGCTCATTTTAGAGTTTACTAGCTGTGCCCGCGGCTCCGCCCGCGTGGAATTCGGTCTGTGTCAGTAAGCGGCTAATTCACCCCTAATTTCTCTCCCGCTACCCTGGAGGCGGAACTTGAAGTTGACAGATGGATACGCTAGAGGACAGTAGTCCTAATAAAATATTTTACAATTTCCACTAAATGAAACTACACTCAAAAATGAATACTTTTTTTTATCATATGTTTTTTTTTTGGCATGATTTAAACGACATAGAGTAGTAGTAGGTGTATATCGGACGATACAGGGCCACTTTTGTATTTATACGTTCATGTCCACGGCAAATATCATCCAAATCGATCCTCCCGTCAAATCAGTCTAAGCATGAACGGTAAGAAATGCAGAAATGATTTTTTTTCTATTTGAGGTGCACTTGGAATTTAACTCAATCGAGTGTAGTGGCCCCTTTTAGACGTTGAAGTTTTATAGGCTACGTCCTGGCTGGGGATTTTCTTGCATTGAAATTAGTAATCCTTAAGGGGTGATTTCCGGGATAACAATGCAAAAGAAACCGGCGAAGAGCATGTCGGGCGATGCTCAGTGTAGATAAAACGATAAAAGATATTTATTCTTCATTATAGGCACACTACAATGCACTTATGAACGTCAGAGAGAAAAAAAACTACCACCGGTTCTAACCCTACACCTCTGACCCGAGAAGTATTATTTATGACCGGCAGGAAACTCGGCGGGACTTATTTTTTCAAAACAGTAATACAGTAATATTATATCTTAAAGATACACATTAATGCGTAGTTCTAATAGATGCTTTATCTACTATCTCTAAACATTCACCATTCAGGAGAATCTTAGTGGCCACCGGTGCAACGTTTGGCAAAACAAATCTAATACATTTGGTTTTCTTAGCATTAAGTAGCAAATTGTTAATAGTAAACCAGTTCAGTACAGCAGCTAGTGTGTTATTGATTACAGTAAAATCGGTAGATTGCAGGTCAACTTTGAAAATTAAAGATGTATCATCGGCAAACAGAACGATATCACAAAGGTTTTGTATCACACAAGGTAAATCATTTATATAAACCAAAAACAGGAATGGGCCCAAAATAGAACCCTGTGGCACTCCTAATTTTTCTAAAGTCCCTTAAGACTGGGTTTTATTTACAACAACTGTTTGTGTTCTGTTGCTAAGATATGAAGACATGAGATTCAAGGCATTTTCTGACAAACCATAATGTTCTAATTTACGAATGAGGGTTGTATGATCTACAAAGATCTGTAGAGTTTCGTAGATGCCGCCCTGTTACAAAACATCCGTTCAAAAGGTCGTTTATTAAGGGATATTTGGCGGCGCTTACGTCATTTTACTATTCGGCACTTCCTTTCACTATGCGTTTTTGACTGATAATTCAAAAACGGCTGAACCGATATTATTCAATATAACTAGTTTTATTGAAAGTTCTTCAGGCCTCACCAAATTTCAGCTTTCTAGTGCGAACGGTAGTGTAGCTAGACCGTGGACAGACGGACGAACATGGCAAAACTATAAGGGTTCCTAGTTGACCACGGAACCCTAAAAAGCGATAAATAGTAGTTTATGTAACTGTTACGTAATAAGGCCTAATTATGTACAGAAGCATACACTGCTTTACCTACACACATATTAAAAATCCATCCATTGAAACCATTAGAATGACCGCCATTACACCGCCATGACCAACCTTATTGCGCCGGCGGTCGGGGAGGGGGGGGGGGGGGGATTTTCATTACGTTACCGTAGGTAATGAATTTTTATACGTTTTTACCACACTGTCACAGATAATACACTGATCTTACGTTACTGGTTGCAATAATGGTGGTTACATACGGTTCCGAACGTGGAATCGAGTATTTACGATATTGGTGTAGATCAAGATATTTATTCTTCAATGTAAGCACATTACAATGCACTAATGAACGTCAGAGAAAAATAAAATACGTGATTGTCGTGGAACACTCGATTGGAACGAAGTTATAACTTCTTCGTAAATTTTGTGGTTTTAATTTTTTTGTATTTTTTTGAAATTCTGGAAGTTTTGGAAATTTTAAAAATTTTGAAAATTTTGGAAATTTTGGAAATTTTGGAAATTTTGGTTTTTTTTTTAATTTGTTGTATTTTTTGTAAT
Source organism: Pammene aurita (assembly GCA_947086415.1). Lineage (NCBI taxonomy): Eukaryota > Metazoa > Arthropoda > Insecta > Lepidoptera > Tortricidae > Pammene > Pammene aurita. Next base: position 31,902,916 of record OX352305.1, read on the forward strand.
TTTTGAAGTTTTTAAAATTATTGAAATTTAGAAATCTTGCCAATTTTGACATTTTCGACATTTTTGACATTTATACTTTTAGGTTCTCGACTTTTTTCACTTTTATCACTTTGTCACTTCTCACTTTCACTTTTCATTACACTTCACTTCACTTCACTTTATTCTATTTTATATGTTTTTTATTTCATTCCATTTTACATGTTCCTCAATCGTATGGGTGTCGCGTTTTCTTGAACGTCACGTGACTTTCTTTTTTTCGCCTAGCCCCCCATCCGCGAACCGTCCGATAAGGAACTTCGTTCCAAAACTACCACCGGTTCTAACCCTATACCTCTGGGCCCAAGAAGTATTATGACCGAAAAGAAACTCGACGGGACTTATTTTTTTAAAAACAGTAATACATTATTAGATCTTAAAGATACAAAATAATGCGTAGTTCTTCAAGAAGACATCAAAACAGCTTGGGAGACAGATAATGTACCCATTGTTAACTATAAAGAAAAATAAATCCTAATCTGACTGCTTCACAAAACGTTTGATATGTTTTCCTACCTAAACGGTGTCCTATAAATGTTCGATGATTTTGTAGTAGTTTTTTGGTTTGGGCCATGCATCTTTGTCCGTCATATATAGTCCTTGAACCTGCAATAACCCTTTGACATTCATGACATTTTCAAATATTTCTTAAGAGCGGGTAAAGGTAAATTTAAAGCATCGACGGGTAACATGTTATAAATATGAACACCTTGACCAAAAAATTACAAATTATTTCAATACCAAATTTCATCTAAATACGTACAGCGGTTATTGGTTTTTTCTTCCCCATGTAAACTTCCACCCCTTTTGCATCCGCTTAAGGGATAATTTCCGAGATAAAACTATTTTATTTCCTTATCCAGAGCTCAAATTATCTCCATACCAAATTTTATCTGAATCGATTCTGCGGTTAATAATTCCCTATACAAATTTCCAACTCCCTTTTCACCCCTTTAGGGTTGATTTTCGGGTTGAAACTATCCTTTGTCCTTTCTCGAGACCCATACTATCTCTATACCAAATTTCATCTTTATCAGTTCAGCGGTAAAAAAATCCTCATACCAACTTCCAACCCCCTCTCCACCCCCAGAAGGGTTTATTTTCGGGATGAAAACTATTCTGTCGTTTCTCGGGACTCAAATTATCTCCATACTAATTTCTATTAAAAATTCTCCATACAAACTTTCAACCCCCATTTCACCCCCTCCAGGGTTGATTTTCGGAAAGAAAACTATTGTTCTTCCTTTCCCGGGACTCAAACTATCTCTACACAAAATTTCATCAAAATCCGTTTTGCCGTTTTCACGTGATGCGCGGTCAAATAAAAAGACTAACAGATAAACAGACAAAAATTCTAAAAATTGTTGGAACGTGTTCTGTTATCGATTCTAAGTATCCCCAGCCAACTTTTTTTCGAATATATTCCATGAAGCGACTTTCGACCCTCTTCAGCTTTATTATATGTATAGATAGTTTTTATTGAAGGTACCTTTCAGGCTTCACTTCCATTATTTTTTCTATTTTTTTGGACCTACGGTTCTAAAGTAAGATGGGGGGGGGGGGGGGGGCTTTTTTGAAGATGAAACTATTCTTTGTCCTTTCTCGAGACCCATACTATCTCTATACCAATTTTCATCTAAATCAGTTCAGCGGTAAAAAATTCCTCATACCAACTTCCAACCCCCTTTTCACCCCCACAAGGGTTTGAAAACTATCCTATGACGTTTCTCGAGACTCAAATTATCTCCATACTCATTTTTATCTAAATCGTTTCAGCGGTTAAAAATTCTCCATACAAACTTTCAACCCCATTTTCACCCCCACCCGGGTTGATTTTCGGGATTAAAACTATATATTATCCTTTCCCGGGAATCAAACTATCTCTATACAAAATTTCATCCAAATCCGTTCAGCCGTTTTCATGTGATGCGCGGTCAAATAAACAGACAAACAGACAAACAGATAAACAGATAAACAGACAAACAGATAAACAGACAAAAATTCTAAAAATTGTTGGAACGTGTTCTGTTATCGATTCTAAGTATCCCCAGCCAACTTTTTTTCGATTATCTTCCATGTACAGACTTTCGACCCTCTTCAGCTTTATTATATGTATAGATAGATAAGGCTTAATTTTGACTTTTTTTATTTGATTCTCTTAAATGTACTTTAGTTGTGTCTTTTAAAATGGACAAAAATAATACTTTGGTGGTTTTGCGATTTCTCTTCTCTGTAGCAATTTAGCTCTTCGTAAGGAAAAAAAATATATTTATAATACAAAAACCAGTCAAAACAATACAATAATAGGAAAAAGTAAGTACAAAGGCGAGCTTATCTCTTTAAGGGATCTCTTCCAGTTAACCTTTGAGTAGGTAGATGAGAAAAGAAGTGAAAATAGGGAGACAAGGAAAGGTTGGATAGTTAAGTTCTCTTTTAGATCTTCAGCCAGCTTTAGGCTCAGGCTTTCGGCTGTCAATAATAGATTAGGCCTTATACGAGTATAAGAAGGATTAAAACGAGGTTTACACTAGCAAAAATTTGCATGCAATTTTCATTACATTGCAGTAATTGACCGATTGAATTCATTGCATTGCATTCATTACCAGCAATGTAAAGGAAATCGCATGCAAGTTCTTGCTAGTCTAAACCTCACCTAAGTCGAGTAGCGATATGCTAATAAAAATAGGATTCAGGTAAGTTGTTATTAAATTGACATATGCATTCCTGGTTCAACTTTAAAATGCTTAATAGTGGCCTTATAGAACTTTACAAAATTGAGATTTTGAGTTGCATTGAGTGTTCATATGCAAATTAGTAAATAAATTGAATTTAATTTAATATTAGTACGGGAAAATATCACTAAATATTCATCAAACAACATCCAATAAAATCACATAATGTTACAAAGATAAACTTTATGCAAATCATTATAATGGCGCCTGTGTCAGAACTCGCAAATTACTCTTCACGCCAATCTCAAGGGACTTTATTGTCTCTTATGACAATGATGGCAGGTAAAAAGAGGGTGACAAGTGAAAAGGAATATTACATAGAATATATTAAATGTATTCTGAAATTATAAAGTTATTTATCATTAAAAAGTGTACAAAATGTAGAACCTTGTGATTGGGCCATTCTACTTGTCGTTGTATATAAGTTTTTGACACTTGTTTGTAAAAAGCATATTGTAGAATACTTGGCCATGACTTTCATTTGCTGTTATGCGACGGAAAATGAGGCTTACTTAGGCTATCAATTCCGATAGCTTAGCTTAATAATAACAACTGTAAATATTCTTAATCACAGTAACTCAGTGGTCCTTGATTGTCTCTCGATTTGTATTAAAATAAGGCATTTACCACTGCGTTACCATCTTTTTACGTTAATCAAAATGTATATATGAGTTTTGGTTAACTAATTCCTAATATTTGGTCGAAGTACAATTTGGGAATACAATTTTATACACGAAATTCAGTGTCTATCATACATTTTTCTGGCAATAGATTAATAGGTCACGAAAAAGTAGAATGAGCTGATTAGTAAAACCCAGTGTTTTTTGATTGGGTTGTCAGTTCCTTATTCCATATCAGTGGTGCCACGGACTCGGGGTTACTTAAGAATGCAATCGGGTAAACGCTTTAATGACAATAACTGCAACTGAAATTTAATAATTTTAATTATACTTCGCGCCTCGTCCTCGAGATTAGTAACAGAAGATATTATACATTGTAGTTACGCCGGTAGGTGTCACCACTCTGCACTTAGTTAGGAGTTATTTTTAAATTTGAATTTTTTAATAAGTGGGTATGCCTAGATTCCATGACTAGGCCTCCCAACACTCCATCCGTTCATACGCTTTTTAGTGCTCGACCACTCCAGTCACTTCTTAAAATTATAAGTTTATTATCCGTGAGTTCTCGCACTATGCCGAAACGTTTACGTACAAAGAAATACGAAGATGATTTAGATCATTTAATGCACAAAGTTCGAAAAATAAAACGTAAAATACGACATCGTAGTGATAGTGATCCGTTACACAGTGCTTCCAATGAGGAATTTTTACCACAGAAAACAGGTAAATCACATTAATTTTCACTTTGTGCAAGTTTTTAAAGAATCGAGGTAATATGACCTAGGTTTATATGCATTCAGATTAGCCATTGGGGCTAAATCAACGCATGATTTATCGTTTGGCGTTCAATTCAATGGGGATTGATACCTAACTAAAATAATATTTGTACAAAAAGCAAACCGTTATCTGCTTATAACGAACTGCAAGACAGGTTTATACTCGTAGTACTTGCTTCGGCAGTACATATACTAAAATTGGAACGATACAGAGAAGATTAGCATGGCCCCTGCGCAAGGATGACACGCAAAATCGTGAAGCGTTCCACATACAAAGGTCATGTAATAAATCCAAGATGTTATCCAAGACCTTATTTAGCGAAAGCTTGACGGAAATGCTTAAATCAGTGACAGCTGTGATTAAATCTGGTGGAGAGATAAAAGCTGCTGCTCCAAAACAGCCCCCAGTAGGCCCAGCCAGCGCAAGCGCAATACAGGCGGGTGAAGTTCACCGTTTCGCGGCCTTTAAACCTCAGTCAGAGGCACGCCGCCGCCAGCTCCAACTCTCGAGGGGTCGCGCGCCTGCTCCTTGCGCCCCACCGCCACCGCAACCCCGGCCGCTAGCGCGCCATTTACAAGCCGACGCACACGCAGCGCACACGCTAATAGATACAGTTAAGTATGCCGGCCGCTTATTACTATTTTGTAAACAAATTACTAGTGATCGCAAATAGGTCAATTTGTCTTTAATATTTTCTTAGTGCCGAAGCCGACTGGTAAAATATGTCTTATTTTCAATCTTAATAAATTTAACAATTTCATAGAAACTGATCGAGGATTTGCGGACAGCCGTTAAGCTTTTAATTCCGGATTGCTTTAAGATTACCCTCGATTTCAAAAAATACGTAATATTTTATCAAAATCACGAAGAATCAAGGAAATACCTACGCCTTATCTATGAAGATAAACTGTACAAATTTATTACCATTCGGCGCCTAACATAGTTACGAAAAATAACAAAACCTATTGTTAAGTTCCGCAGGCCTCCTCTCCTCCGCCCTGTACTGACAAAGTTACGAACAATAGGTATCAAGAGAACATTGAATTAACAAAACAGTTATTCATCTCACTAGGTTTTATTATTTATTAACGTCATGCAAGTTCTTATAAATGATTATAGACTTACGTCAGCTGCGACTAAGCGACGAGCGCGCTTAACATCTGAATTAAAATATATATATATATAGGCAACGAGCTAAACTCGCCGGCTTAATGGTCGCGTGCCCAGAAATCGGATGGCTCTATACGAAGTAACTGGAACGCTGCAAGTTCCGGAATGTACAGGGCCATGATAATTTCAACTGTGTAATAACTGTACCTGAGTCTATACTCCCGGATATACATTGGTGGTTAATGAACCTTTATTTATTTAAACTTTATTGCACAAAAGAAAAACTTGATGTACAAAAGGCGGACTTAATGCCAGTAGGCATTCTCTACCAATCGATAAATCCATCGTCGCATTCGCACCGATGGTTACCGAATTCAATTTTTTTTCTGACGCCTCAACTATTGGGTGGGGGCAGCCTGTGGGAGTGATACGGCAAGCGGTTAAAGGTCTAACGCTGAGCCGGAAAACCATATTAATTGCTAGAGTTACTCGCCGCGTTTGACGCTTTAATAATATTATTTACAGGAAGTCTGTATAACTGCCAGATACTTTTCCAACTAGATAACATTAACCGTGATAGCTTCCATTAACCAAATGGGCGGTATCCAGTACCCTCATCATACTCAGGTTACGAGAGAACCCTGGCAATGGTGTGAACAAAGGAAGTTGTTCTTTTCTGCCTCTTATTTTAGATCCCGCGACAATACGATTGCTGATTTTGAGTCAAGGAGGTCACACCCTGATAGAATGGAAATTGACAGACAGGGCGATTGTTGCAATAGTGTGCAGACTTGGTTGTATCATAATATATCTATTCGAAAGCCTCATTAAGAAGAAAAGTGCTGTATACATTTCATGGCACAAATACCCTGACGCCTATGCGGCACTCTTTCACTGTATGCTGGACAGGCATTTTCTTCTATGCTCTCCCGCCTTTTTTAAGTCCTACTGAAAGGTCTTCGATAAATTATTTCAGATCAAGCTAAGGGTATCATTGTCGTACCCTTACGCAACCATGGTCTTTTGAAGTCTTCTTGACAGTGAAGTCATAACTTTCCAATCTAGTAGCAATGCTTTAATATAATTTCTCGATATAGTTCCGGTCGTAAACACAACTACTCGATTACCCTGGTTGTAGGGATATTGTGCGGGCCGCACTATTGAGAATAAGCTTGCCACCATAATCATTGAACATAATTATGATCAATTAATGATGCATCAATTGATAGCGTCCCTATTTATCACCAAACACAATGAAACAATACGATGTTTGCCTTAAAAAGTGGTGGTATTTTTGTCAAAGCAATTCAGTCGACGTTTACGACGCGTCTATTTCTACAGTAATTTACTCGTATTTCATGACTCATTTATATAATGATGGTTGTCAATATGCAACGTTGAACTCCTGTAGGTCGACCTTATCCTTAGTTCTAGGACAGACTACACCAAACGTCGACAGGCTACAGAGATTCTTTAAGGGCGTTTTTTATTTATTTGATGATTGCGTCCTCCAACCCCTAAGTATTATGAAACTTGGGATACCAATCTTGTATTAAGTTACTTAAGTGATTATTTTCCTAATAACGAATAAAGCCTTGAGAAGCTTTCAAACAAAACAGTTACATTAGTTGCGCTTACTGCGGCTCACAGAGTCCGAACTCAATATCAAAAATTGAAATTACTTCCGAACATTATGCGTATGCATTAAAACATCAGATAAATATTTTAATAACTTCTAGATTTGGTTGTAAACAGCCAGTTATATACTTACCTTTTTTCCGGGAAAACCCTTCATATGTCCAGCGGAAGCGCTTTCTTGTTATTTAAACGAAATTGAACCCTTAAGAAAATCTGACAGCCTGTTCCTCAGTCCCAAAAAACCACATAAACCAGTAGGTTCACAAACGCTCAGCCGCTGGATTAAGCGCACACTAAGCGATTGTGGGATCGACACGGCGGCGTTCAGCGGGCACAGCACCCGGCACGCCGCCGCATAGCACGGGCACGCGCGCGGGCGTCAGCATCGACGCCATCCGCAGCACCGCAGGGTGGAGCGGACAATCCAATACTTTTGCCAAACTTTATCAAAGGCCCATTTTAAGTAATGAAGATTGTTTGTCTCTGGCGCTATCCGTATCAAATAAATCGATAAAATCAGATTAATTTTGATATTAAGTGTTATTAATCATATAACTTATTTTAAGCTAAATCTTATCATTTCATTGCTAAAAAATTTATCAGATATAACATTTATTTTAGAGTAAACAAATAACTGTTGCATAATCCTACATCACCTTAAGTTTTAGGTAGGAATTTAAAGTGAAAAACTGTACTAATTAATATTTGTGTTTCCAGTTTAAATGATTATTTTCAGTGAAAATTAAACGAGTACGATATGATCGGACTAAAATTGTTTAAAGATTCTGATCCTAATATCCCTGGTTTTTACCAGATTTGGTAATCAAAAGATTACTTTACAATATTTAATTATCAAACTACATTTTTGTAGGTTTTCTTAGGTATCGTTAGAAACCATAATGCTCAATATGAATACCGATTAGTTATAAATGTAAAAATAATAATAATAATGGTTACGTTGTCATTGATTGATGATATATCAAAATACTCTCAAAGTCTACAATGTATAATATCTTCTGTTACTAATCTCGAGGACGAGGCGCGAAGTATAATTAATGATTAAACGAACTTACCTGAAGTGAAGTTCTATCATAATTATACGAAGCGCCTCGTCCGAAGAGATTAGTAACTAAACTCCCTCCCGCCCATCGCATCGCTCACCCCATTACTATATGTGTAAAGATACATCAATCAATTATCAATTTATTACAGTATATAAACATATAAACATTTCTCTCAACTATATGAACGGATGGAGTGTTGGGAGGCCTAGTCATGGAATCTAGGCATACCCACTTATTAAAAAAATCAAATTTAAAAATAACTCCTAACTAAGTGCAGAGTGGTGACACCTACCGGCGTAACTACAATGTATAATATCTTCTGTTACTAATCTCTTCGGACGAGGCGCTTCGTATAATTATGATAGAACTTCACTTCAGGTAAGTTCGTTTAATCATTAAATATCTTACTTTAGTGGCAATTATTCAGAACATTCAAACCATGAATAGGTAGTTTAGTTGCCTACCTATTTATTACGTGCTCTGACAAGCAAATCGACCTTCTCGATTAGTTTTCGACAACTGAATCCTAATATAATCAAGTTACTTCGGTTCTTGAATAGTATTAATTACATTGGTATTTATTTGGCCGCTGTATAAATTAATTAATAAATTAAGCTAGAAGCATAAATGCCTGTACTCCGCGTGTCATTTAAATTACTAATAATCAACTATCCACCCAGTCCAACTCGTGACGTTCCAACTGTCAGATATAAAATAAAAAGTGGGCTTAATAGCCGAAGTATTTGGCAAACTTCATTAAAAAATGTTGACCGTTTAAGTGGTAACGTTTTCTTTTAGGAGTTTTAGGGTAGGTAATTTTGTTATTTAGAGGAATCTGGTCTTCAACAGAAATACTTGCTCAGTACCTCTACGCCCCGCTCCGAACGGAACTACCTCACCTCGCGGCGGCCTAATCCGTCAGGTTGGCAGCGCATCGATAAAAAGCAAAATGTCGGTGTATTGTCAAACGTCGTTTACGACAGCGGAAACAGCGCCCTAAGACGCACGCACACATTGAAGCTTGTACAGATGTGCCGTGCACACAAAGGCGCTCAATCGAGTTTTGTAGTATGACGTGTCCGCCCTGTGACTGAGGGAACGACTGTAGTCACTGATGAGATGATGAAAAAAACGTAGAACTACACATTTCACGTACGTTAACGTCATTTTCATAATTTTCACAAATATTTACGGCAATTTGCCTTCTACCTAGACTAAACTAGAAAGCTGCGTGTGACAGCAATTTCCTAGCACTTGAACTTAGTTCTAAACTCCTAGATGACTTGCTTGTGTGGACGTGAAAGGGTAATAGCAATGAATATTCAGGTCTTTCAGATTGTACTTATTACTGTTGAGTTGGTTTGAAGTTTTTGGATTTAAAACGGATTAAGGCACATAATAAATAATAATATTTCGTATAGAAAGTACACCGTGTAATAAATAAGGCTTGTGGCGTGGGTACTGGCTACGACATATATTTTGTTCAGTTCAGTTGGCCATGGCGGTGCAATGGCGGGCATTCTAATGGTTTCCGAACACGTCATTTAGGATTTATAATATGTGTGTAGATAAAGCAGTGTATGCAACTGTACGTAATTAGGCCCTAAAACGTAACAGTTACATAAACTACTATTACAAGCTCTTATTACCGTAACCATAAAGTCGTTTTAAGATCATTATGAACATACCCGCTTATCTACTACTGCTGACTGTACATTATGTTACGCCATTACAATCACAAACACAATATCGTTAAGTTTTATTCCCTTTCCTACGAGGTAAAGGGGGTAGCTACGAGATAAAGGGGGTATCTAGTGCTCTAACATGCTCGTTAGTTCTCTAGTGCTGTAATACAACGTTCCGGTGTTAACGAATCTCTTTTGTCAACGTAATTTGACGCTGACATTCGCAACGCTTGGAATGATGCTTAGTGTGGAAATTACTTTGGTGGATAGTTCAATGAGTAACAGTTTGTAACGAAATATAATTTTTAATACTAAAACGATTAGGTAAACAATATTTAAAGCGAGTCACTCATGTTATTTTACATTTCACTTGATATGTTTAAAAGGGGTAACGTAGGGATAATAAGTAATACTTATACGTTCCATTATAAGTATGTACCAAGTTTCACGAAAATCTATTTTTTGCTTGAAGGGCAGTTAGGATATATGGTATAGGTATAGTCTTAAACAAGATTTCCCTAAAATATGGCTCGTGAAAATTTGTAACCGGCCAGTGTTATACCGTTATAAGACTGTCAGAGACACTGCTGTACGAGTCGTTCTTACAGCAATATTGTTGGGCCAATTTTTGGGGCTGATTGTGTATCCCGTTCTATATTACAAATCAGTGATGAAGGGTGAACAAATAATCAAACATACGTAGTTTCACACTAGGAAGAAATCATGAAATTTTGAACATATTCTCTTCACCAAAAAGGTTGAAAAGTCAAGTGTTGAAGGGTTGAAAACGGTTGAAATCGAGCTCTACGCGAAATCGCGGGCAAGGACTATAGTCAAACGATATAAAAGCCTAATAATATCATTATTAAATAGTGCTATATTCCGCAAATAGACATGTAATAACAACAACATGAAAATTCCACGAAAATTCTAGTTCTTAGAAAAATACGAGAGGATTATTTTGTTATTTTATTTAATAATCTTATCTTATTACAGGTAAGAGCTCTCGGCGACGAAGATTGATACCCTCTCGGGCCTTCAGGTAAGTAGGTATTTAGTCTTTTGTTGTAAAAACACGGTAGAAACATTTTGGTGATAAATATAAGGTAAGTTGTAGATAAGCTTGGTGTAAAGGCTACAACAGGCTACCACACACTTCCTAAATTGACCCTGGCTACGTTCAACGGACGCACTCTGAGGCTTGACCATCATCTAGCGCAGTTGGAAGTGGAGTTAGAGAACATTAAATGGCATGTTCTTGGGTTATGTGAAGTCCGTAGAGAGGGGGAGGACACCGTAACCCTAGACTCAGGCCATCTTCTTTACTTTCGCGAGGGTGATAAAACATCCCAGGGTGGCGTAGGTTTTCTCGTCAATAAGGCCCTCTCTAGCAACGTTCAAGAAATATCCAGTGTGTCGAACAGGGTAGCGTACCTGATCCTTCGGCTTTCCAAGCGGTATAGCGTGAAGGTAGTTCAGGTTTACGCACCGACCTCGGCACACTCGGATGATGAAGTGGAGGATATGTATGAAGACATATCCAAAGCCTTGCACAACATCACAAAGGCTCACTTCAACGTTGTTATGGGGGACTTTAACGGCAAGGTGGGAATCCGGACTGGCAACGAATCCCGAATAGGCCCGCATGGTTATGGAGTTAGGAATCACAGGGGGCAAATGCTTGTCAACTTCCTTGAGAAAGAGGAGCTATTCTTAATGAACTCCTTCTTTAAGAAACAGCCTCAAAGGAAGTGGACATGGCAGAGCCCCGACACTGTGACAAAAAATGAGATCAACTTCATCTTGACGGATAGCAAGCACATATTCAGAGATGTCTCAGTGATCAACAGGTTCAATACCGGATCTGATCACCGACTGCTCCGAGGCTCTCTGAATATCAACTTGAAGCTTAAAAGAAACCGTCTGATGAAGTCCACGCTCCGGCCTAACCAAATCCAAATCGTCGCGGGCACCGAGGAGTTTCAGCAGCTTCTCGGGAATAGATTTGTTGCCTTGGAATCCACTGATGACGCCGACGAGACCCTACACAATCTGGTCGAAACGCTGAGGGACGAGGGTATCAAGTTCTGCAGAAAACAGCGTACTGGCAAGAAGTCCAAACTCTCGGATAAGACTCTGGGGCTGATGACAAGAAGACGGGAGACTACCCAAGCGACTTCGTCAGAGAGGTCAGACCTGAATAAGCGAATTGCGAAGATGGTACGGCGCGACCTTCGGAGCTCCAACACACGCCTTATTGAAGAGGCGATAGAGCGAAACCGAGGGTCCAAAGTATTCACTCAGCAGCTTAGCAGGAGCCACCTGACGAAGCTAAAAACGCACGACGGGAGGACCGTGTTGTCGAAGCCGGAGATCTCCGCCGAGATAGAGGATTTTTATGGCTGGCTGTACTCTGCACATGCCCCCCACTCCCGACGAGACGACCATGATTCAAGAGCCACCCTGACACGCCACTATACCGACGAACTGCCAGACATCAGTCAAGACGAGATCGTGTTAGCTCTGAGGCAGCTTAAAAATGGAAAAGCCCCCGGTGAGGATGGTATTACTTCAGAGCTTCTGAAGGCAGGAGGAGCTCCTGTTATACAGGAGCTACAGAACCTCTTCAATACCGTCCTTCACAGTGGGAGAACTCCTAAGGCGTGGAGCGGGAGTTTGGTGGTGCTCTTTTTTAAGAAGGGTGATAAAACCCTCCTTAAAAACTACAGACCCATCACACTTCTGAGCCACGTCTATAAGCTTTTCTCACGAGTGGTCACGAATCGTCTCGCCAGAAGACTCGAGGAGTTCCAGCCACCAGAACAGGCTGGATTCCGCGGAGGATATGGCACCATAGACCACATTCACACAGTGAGGCAGATTATACAGAAGTCCGAAGAGTATAATCAGCCCCTGTGTCTCGCTTTTGTGGACTATGAGAAGGCCTTTGACTCCGTGGAAACTTGGGCTGTTCTGGAATCCTTACAGCGATGCCAAGTAGACTATCGTTATATCGAGGTGCTGAGATGTCACTCCGAAGCCGCCACTATGAGTGTCCAAGTACAGGGCCAGCAGTCTAAACCCATCCAATTGCGCAGAGGGGTGAGACAGGGGGATGTCATATCCCCGAAACTGTTCACAAGCGCATTGGAAGACATGTTTAAGACGCTGGACTGGAAAGGTAAGGGCATAAACATAAACGGCGATTACATCTCACACCTGCGATTCGCTGATGACATAGTCGTAATGGCGGAGTCGCTAGAGGAGCTGACCCGGATGCTGGACGGCCTAGCTTCAGCCTCGCGACGCATCGGTCTTGGCATGAATTTGGATAAAACCAAAGTCATGATAAATGGCCACATTGATCCAGGACCGGTCGTCGTACATGGCCACCTTCTTGAAATTGTTTCTGAGTACACCTACCTTGGGCAGATCCTGCAGTTAGGTAAAAACAATTTCGAGAAGGAGGCCAAAAGGAGGATCCAGCTAGGCTGGGCAGCATTTGGGAAACTACGCCGAGTCTTCTCGTCATCCATACCGCAATGCTTGAAAACGAAAGTTTTTAATCAGTGCGTCCTACCCGTAATGACCTACGGAGCTGAGACGTGGACACTCACGGTAGGGCTGGTCCACCAGTTCAAAGTCGCTCAGCGAGCTATGGAAAGAGCTATGCTCGGAATTTCTCTGAAGGATAAGATTCGTAACGAATACATCCGACAGAGAACCAAAGTTATCGACATAGCTCAAAGAATTAGCAAGCTGAAGTGGCAGTGGGCCGGCCATATCTCGCGAAGAACCGACAACCGCTGGGGTAAACGTGTTCTTGAGTGGAGACCGCGACTCGGCAAACGTAGTGTAGGACGCCCTCTGGCAAGGTGGGATGACGATCTGCGGAAGACTGCAGGCAGATGCTGGATGCGGCAAGCTGAAGACAGGGCGCTATGGCGCTCATTGGGGGAGGCCTATGTCCAGCAGTGGACTAAAATAGGCTGATGATGATGATGATGATGATGATGTGTTTAGGCCGCTCGTGAAAATCATCATCATAAATTGATCGAAACATGTCGAGCTAAAATCGATTTAAATTACGTGAGTAACCCGTTATAAATATTTTGAATACTATTAAACTTAACAGTTAGAGTTCCCATATAACATTAAAAAAATGATTTTAGCGCCATAATACTGTTTAACTGAACATACGTGTGTAATACTCTGTGTTTCAGAGTATTACACACGTATGTTCAGTAAAAAAATAATTATACTAAATATGATCTAAGGAACTACAAACTTTACAACTTTCTCAGGATTCAAATTTTAGAACTTCTAATCTAACTTTACTCTCTGTTGTCAAGAGTGTGGATCCGACAAGCGTTTCTGTCAAGTCTAGATAACTCCGAATTTGGAGGGTCTTCAAACTTCGGATCTGAGTGCTCTGGAACCCGTCGCGAACATAGCGCATATAAGCCATCGCGAACATAGTATATGCCTCTGTCAAGAAACAGTATTATGGCGCTAAAATCATTTTTTTAATGTTATATGGGAACTCTAACTGTTAAGTTTAATATTATTCAAAATATTTATAACGGGTTACTCACGTAATTTAAATCGATTTTAGCTCGACATGTTTCGATCAATTTATGATGATGATTTTCACGAGCGGCCTAAACACATCATCATCATCATCATCATCATCAGCCTATTTTAGTCCACTGCTGGACATAGGCCTCCCCCAATGAGCGCCATAGCGCCCTGTCTTCAGCTTGCCGCATCCAGCATCTGCCTGCAGTCTTCCGCAGATCGTCATCCCACCTTGCCAGAGGGCGTCCTACACTACGTTTGCCGAGTCGCGGTCTCCACTCAAGAACACGTTTACCCCAGCGGTTGTCGGTTCTTCGCGAGATATGGCCGGCCCACTGCCACTTCAGCTTGCTAATTCTTTGAGCTATGTCGATAACTTTGGTTCTCTGTCGGATGTATTCGTTACGAATCTTATCCTTCAGAGAAATTCCGAGCATAGCTCTTTCCATAGCTCGCTGAGCGACTTTGAACTGGTGGACCAGCCCTACCGTGAGTGTCCACGTCTCAGCTCCGTAGGTCATTACGGGTAGGACGCACTGATTAAAAACTTTCGTTTTCAAGCATTGCGGTATGGATGACGAGAAGACTCGGCGTAGTTTCCCAAATGCTGCCCAGCCTAGCTGGATCCTCCTTTTGGCCTCCTTCTCGAAATTGTTTTTACCTAACTGCAGGATCTGCCCAAGGTAGGTGTACTCAGAAACAATTTCAAGAAGGTGGCCATGTACGACGACCGGTCCTGGATCAATGTGGCCATTGATCATGACTTTGGTTTTATCCAAATTCATGCCAAGACCGATGCGTCGCGAGGCTGAAGCTAGGCCGTCCAGCATCCGGGTCAGCTCCTCTAGCGACTCCGCCATTACGACTATGTCATCAGCGAATCGCAGGTGTGAGATGTAATCGCCGTTTATGTTTATGCCCTTACCTTTCCAGTCCAGCGTCTTAAACATGTCTTCCAATGCGCTTGTGAACAGTTTCGGGGATATGACATCCCCCTGTCTCACCCCTCTGCGCAATTGGATGGGTTTAGACTGCTGGCCCTGTACTTGGACACTCATAGTGGCGGCTTCGGAGTGACATCTCAGCACCTCGATATAACGATAGTCTACTTGGCATCGCTGTAAGGATTCCAGAACAGCCCAAGTTTCCACGGAGTCAAAGGCCTTCTCATAGTCCACAAAAGCGAGACACAGGGGCTGATTATACTCTTCGGACTTCTGTATAATCTGCCTCACTGTGTGAATGTGGTCTATGGTGCCATATCCTCCGCGGAATCCAGCCTGTTCCGGTGGCTGGAACTCCTCGAGTCTTCTGGCGAGACGATTCGTGACCACTCGTGAGAAAAGCTTATAGACGTGGCTCAGAAGTGTGATGGGTCTGTAGTTTTTAAGGAGGGTTTTATCACCCTTCTTAAAAAAGAGCACCACCAAACTCCCGCTCCACGCCTTAGGAGTTCTCCCACTGTGAAGGACGGTATTGAAGAGGTTCTGTAGCTCCTGTATAACAGGAGCTCCTCCTGCCTTCAGAAGCTCTGAAGTAATACCATCCTCACCGGGGGCTTTTCCATTTTTAAGCTGCCTCAGAGCTAACACGATCTCGTCTTGACTGATGTCTGGCAGTTCGTCGGTATAGTGGCGTGTCAGGGTGGCTCTTGAATCATGGTCGTCTCGTCGGGAGTGGGGGGCATGTGCAGAGTACAGCCGGCCATAAAAATCCTCTATCTCGGCGGAGATCTCCGGCTTCGACAACACGGTCCTCCCGTCGTGCGTTTTTAGCTTCGTCAGGTGGCTCCTGCTAAGCTGCTGAGTGAATACTTTGGACCCTCGGTTTCGCTCTATCGCCTCTTCAATAAGGCGTGTGTTGGAGCTCCGAAGGTCGCGCCGTACCATCTTCGCAATTCGCTTATTCAGGTCTGACCTCTCTGACGAAGTCGCTTGGGTAGTCTCCCGTCTTCTTGTCATCAGCCCCAGAGTCTCATCCGAGAGTTTGGACTTCTTGCCAGTACGCTGTTTTCTGCAGAACTTGATACCCTCGTCCCTCAGCGTTTCGACCAGATTGTGTAGGGTCTCGTCGGCGTCATCAGTGGGTTCCAAGGCAACAAATCTATTCCCGAGAAGCTGCTGAAACTCCTCGGTGCCCGCGACGATTTGGATTTGGTTAGGCCGGAGCGTGGACTTCATCAGACGGTTTCTTTTAAGCTTCAAGTTGATATTCAGAGAGCCTCGGAGCAGTCGGTGATCAGATCCGGTATTGAACCTGTTGATCACTGAGACATCTCTGAATATGTGCTTGCTATCCGTCAAGATGAAGTCGATCTCATTTTTTGTCACAGTGTCGGGGCTCTGCCATGTCCACTTCCTTTGAGGCTGTTTCTTAAAGAAGGAGTTCATTAAGAATAGCTCCTCTTTCTCAAGGAAGTTGACAAGCATTTGCCCCCTGTGATTCCTAACTCCATAACCATGCGGGCCTATTCGGGATTCGTTGCCAGTCCGGATTCCCACCTTGCCGTTAAAGTCCCCCATAACAACGTTGAAGTGAGCCTTTGTGGTGTTGTGCAAGGCTTTGGATATGTCTTCATACATATCCTCCACTTCATCATCCGAGTGTGCCGAGGTCGGTGCGTAAACCTGAACTACCTTCACGCTATACCGCTTGGAAAGCCGAAGGATCAGGTACGCTACCCTGTTCGACACACTGGAGATTTCTTGAACGTTGCTAGAGAGGGCCTTATTGACGAGAAAACCTACGCCACCCTGGGATGTTTTATCACCCTCGCGAAAGTAAAGAAGATGGCCTGAGTCTAGGGTTACGGTGTCCTCCCCCTCTCCACGGACTTCACATAACCCAAGAACATGCCATTTAATGTTCTCTAACTCCACTTCCAACTGCGCTAGATGATGGTCAAGCCTCAGAGTGCGTCCGTTGAACGTAGCCAGGGTCAATTTAGGAAGTGTGTGGTAGCCTGTTGTAGCCCGGGGATTCCTAGCACCCCCTGCCCCGCCGTTACCGTGGCCGCTACCATGGCCAGGAATAGCGAGGCGGCCGGGAACTGGGGGCCATTTCTTGGCTGAACTTATCATAAAGGGGTAATGCCCATAATCCCCACGCTGGGCATGCGGGTTGGGGATCGCAGTTTGGTGGTGGGATTTTTCTGCAGGGGCGCTGCTGCCCGCCCCCCGGTATGTCCCTTAGTCGCCTCTTACGACACCCACGGGAAGAGTTGGGGTGGAGCAATTCTAAGCCGGCACCACACGGCACCTACGGCGGCCTAAACACATGTCGAGCTAAAATCGACTTAAATTACGTGAGAAACCCGTTATAAATATTTTTAATATGTTAGAGTCTCACGAAAGTTTCATAGTTAAAGTTTAATAGTGTTACTTAGCCATTTTTTTAGAGACAATCTCACACAGATCGGTACACGATGGTGATACTTTACAATATATAATGTTGATAAATTACAAAATGACATACATGCATACATAGAAAACTCAGTAACTCAGGAGTAAACATTTGTGGTATACACGCAAGTCTCTTTCCGGGATTTAAACCCTGGACCTCCAGCTTCATAGGCACGTCACTAGGCTACGGAGGCCGATAATTTGTCATAAAAATATTACGTCACGTCTGAGAATATGAATACATTTAATGTGACAAAAATAGGTATCCAAGACTTTACGCCTTGGTAATACAGTCTTGGTTACATATTTTTGTCTGATTAAATGTATCCATATTTTCAGACGTGCCTGTACTTCGGACACCTTTTACCAAAACCTGTTTTACATACATAATGTAACAAACATAGTGGTGATCCGTTTAAGGGCATAATTGCTATCATATTGGGACTAAGAAAAAAATAAGAAAAATTTCTTGGACGCAAAAAAAATTTTTTTTCTATACGGCATGTCATCCCAGCTGGCCATACAAAATTCTTAGTTTTTCATAATTAGAACACTACACATAATTAGAATACGATACCAGTTACGGATGTATAAAACTAACGGAAATACTCACATTCCTAAGATAAGGAGTTATAAAGACACAAGTAACTATTAAAATGTACATAATATAAAACTACTAGTTACTACCTTATATGTAGGTTGCCCTTATACCATTAGTACACCACACCCTTCCATCAGAAATGATCACACGTGAGCTTACAGCTGACAAATGACGTCATAGCTTAACGACGTCCCAGTTTATGTTTATTGAGGATTTAATAATGGATTTATACGAGTATTCAGCAGCGCATTACCTAACGCATTAATCAAGCGTGTTATTCGTTTAGCGACAATAGTTTTCAATTTAATTTAATCTATGAGTACTTAACTGTGAAATTGGAATTTAGCATACGTCTACAATAATGCATTTCCAATTGATTACATTTACCGTTTACTAAACTAGTTAGCATTTTGATTATCTTATTTTCATTTTCAAACGTATTCGAAATAATTAATCTGGCTTTAAAAGTGGTTCAATTTGATATTTGGATTTGAATGCATCCTACCGACTGCGCCACTACAAGTGACTTGCAAATAATGATTGTAATAATGAAATGTATCAAATTACCATGTATACAATGTGTATTATTTTTGATACGGCTTTCGTTTGCTATTTTTACTAGGACGCATTAAGGCAGCGTTTCCACAGATGCGCGAGGATGCGTTGCGAGGAATATGTTTGTTAAGCACCAATAGAATCACTTCATTTGTTTATCTTCGCACAACCCGGCTCTAGGATTGGTTCTTAACAAACATATTCCTCGCAACGCATCCTCGCACATTTCTGGTGGAAACGCATCCTAAAATACATGAAAGCAGATACTGTGAACTATTTTGTGTCTATTATACATTAAGAATCTGTTTTGACGTCGTCAATTTAATTATATTTTCCATTGTGGTTTAGACAACAAGGCCCACATTACATCTAGACACGCGGCAGCGTGTCAAGCTAAGTTAAAGCAAAGGAACTGGCTAGCCAGCGCCAAGTGTATATTACACGAACCACTTGGTGCCACTTTTGACCCTTCTATAACTCAAAACCTCTTTAACGTAAACTCATAAAACTACGTGTGTTTAATTATATCCATAAGGACATCTACTCGTAGAAGCCCAAATTTCATGAAGCTAGCTCAAACGGTTATAAAGATATGAAGGTCAAAAAGTCGTACATTTTAGCACTGACTGACTGACTGACATATAGTACCTAAATCTAACCTACTTCCAGATGACCTAGAAGGATGAAATTTGGAATCCAGCTCGATAATTGTGTGTAAGCGAAGGAAAATATCTAAAAATTAAAAAAATTAAAAAGCAGGGGGGGTCCCCATACAAAAAAATGTTTTTTTAATTGTATCGTTGGAACCGTTACAAGCAGATATATGAAAGTATCCCAATATATGTATTATTATATTTGTGATATAACAGAAATAAAAAAATAAAGTTATGTCAAAAAATAAGTGGTGTCCCCATACAAAAAACTTGTAATCCGCGCTAGGGATAAGTTCGCCTTTGTACGTATATGTTGTGTTATATGTTTTTTTTTTTGTGTTTTCTTGTACAATAAAGTGTTTTACTACTACTACTACTAAACGATCGGCCAACGGTGTGTCGTCGGGGGCGCGCGGCACCACATAATTATACACAGAACAGAAGTAAATCTAGCAGCGGAAACGCAAGAAAAAACATTAAATCTCAATACCTGCCTAGTTTTCTTTACAAAAAGTAATGATATCCCACCAAAAACATACATGTAAAAAAGGAGAGCCAAGTTCAATACAAAAATTATGCTTGGCTGTGGGCTTCGCCGCAAAAAGAATGGAGATCTAAATGAGTGCCAAGTTCTATACAAAATCCAAATATGTATTTATAGGAACAAAATAACATTATGAACAAGTATTAAACTCTATTTCTTTGCTTTATTGGATACCTATCACAATTGCTGTTATTTAAAAATATGAGATCCTAAAGTATGTTAGATTTGACTTGGCCAGTTTTTATCAGAATTAAAATATATATATACTCGTATATATATGTTGAATAACTTCATAAAATGACTGATGTAATGAAAACTAACCCCACAAACATGAATGATGAAGGCCCACATTACATTATACTTACTTAATAAACTGACAGCTAAATTGAACAGTATGTACGTGACTAATAAGTATGGCCTAGTATCTCCATTGTAGTTAAGACGTATTACAGAGATATTACATACACTTAATAAACTGATACCTAAATTGAAGTGTATGCACGTAACAAATCAGAATGGCCTAGTATTTAATGCTCTTTTATTAGAAACACTCTTGTATAGACCGCAGAATAACAATCCAACATCTAAGTAACGTTCTGACAAACTTGAGCGTTCTTAACAAGTTCATTGCAAAGCCAGCCTTTGTTCGGTTCGGAAAGCTGCGGTGACATTGGTTCAGCTGTAGCTTGATAGCTTTATGTGGGGCAGCTAACTTTAGAGCCTTAGTAGCAACTAACTATTGTGTCTCAGCAAACTAGAAAAGATCTTCGTTAAAGAAATGAGAGCCGACTTTTTAATGGAAAGTTATTGGCTTGAAGATGCGTCAGATCCGCTTCCACGCTGTCATCCTAGCTATAGTTTCCTCAAGATGGGCCAAAACTGAAGTTGAACTCAGTACCTATAATATGTAACGCTGTTTTGTTGATTTCTTTGTATCCCAATGTTTTTGTAACTGGGTCCAGTAACTGTCTAAATATCATAATCAATTTTGTATTTGAATGTACAAGAAACAAAACCTAACCTGTGTTCATTTAGGTTCAGAGTTAATATGAGATTCAGCAATAAAAGTGTTGACTTTATCAGCAATGTACAACAAAAATAAATTTCACAAAGAATAAAGTTCACTTTTGACATTTTTGTACATTATCCATCAAAGAAAAAGGGAGAAGGTTATTGTATTTAAAGTAACATTATACCTTTAAAGGTCAAATGAAGGATGAATGAAAGGGGTGCGCAGGGTAGGGCTTCGTTAGGGGTGATTATGTTTCGGTAATGTGATATTGAATCTTTACTAACAATATGTATATTGTATTTTGTTAATATGTATGTTTGAAAACAATGGATCACGTTTTAGATGTAAAACCAAATTTTAAAGCTTAGTGGCCGAAGTATTCAAAATTAGGTTGATACTATTTTATTTCCAAGACAACAAGAACTTGTCGAGTTAGGTCACATGCTGGCTATGCTATGCTTGTTTGCCATCTGTGTGGCATATAAAAAGAAAACCTATTATGTTACAGGTTAAAAGCGTTTTCAAAAAACCTGCCACTGTGGTATATTTTTTAACCATTGCCAATATGCTTGTATTGTCATTTCAATTACGTGTACCAAATTTGAGTCCGATCAGACACCAGGAAGTGGATAAAACTGAACTTTTAAGATTTGAATCAAGAGCGACAAGTACGTCACGTGTATATGGGATGTGTAATGCCTTGAAAATAATACGCAATTCATTAAGACGTACTATTTATTTAACGCTTGTAATGAGTACATCAAATGCAGTCTACGCCATATTGGATGAGCGAGTTCCCAGACCGCAGACAATACTAGATTACAATGAAGGGTGACACTAACGATATATCACAGGTGAAGCTAAATATAAGTTTGTAATAAAAAGGCCAAGTTAGATTGTAACTTAATGCTCAAGTTCATGACCTTTCCAAGTGTCAGGTTGCCACTTAGCGAGTGACGTAGGTGTCAACCTGTCCAAATATTATATGTTTTCTTTTAGGAAGATAAAGAAATGATTTATAGTTTTCCCTGAATTTTCTTTGTTCTATTTTACGTTCTTGTGACTTTTTTCGATAATCATGCCATAATCTTATGACATTGTTATATTGGTTGTGATTTGACAATATTTATAGTCACTCGACCCTTAGTTAAACCGAATCTTAAAGAAAAGTTAAACAGATTCCTAAACCCTGTCTTGTGGGTACTAGACTAGACGACGATAAGTAATAACTAGATTAGCACACGCCCGTGGCTTTGTTGTTCATTCACTAAGTAAAAATCAATCCCTTACGGGTTTCAAAAATATTTAATTACATTTGCAAAATATAATATTACTATGTACCACGTTCCTTTCAAGGTTTTTTTTCCTTTAAAAGTTTAAGCTGTGACAACACACAGCTGTGTGTTGTCGACCAGCATGTAAGTAACGAAACTGTATTTTTGGTAATTCAGATAAATATTTGTATATGTACGACTATGTTAAATTCGGATCAACTTATATTTGTGCGCTATGACTAAAGTGACGTGAGTGTAACCGTTATATTTTATAGGACTTATACTAGTTTTAAGTTGGGCACATATTAGAGCACACACATTGTTTTACGCCAAGTTCTAAGTCGAATATACCTAGCGCACAAATATAAGTTTAAAAACTACATCAAGTGACCTTCGCGCGACATGTTATGTTATGAAAGTGACGTGAGTGTAACCGGTATATTTTACAGTGTTAGTTGTCTCACGAAAGTTTAAATTTAATAGTATAACTCCATTTGGAGAATAAATTAGGATTCCAAAAGCGTGTAACGGTTTCACTACCCCGAATATATTGCCCTCACCTCACCCGTATCTCAGCAAATCTCGGACTTGGGCCATTTGCGAGTATCAATTACTTAGGGCGCGGACGGCGAGATTAACGAGATTACAGTTACAAATGATTTCGAGTCGTGATCGGTCGAGGGGTTTCTGTCAATGAAGTGAAGAGTGAAGGGCTAGTATATCTGTAGCAGTAGTTGCTATACGGTAACAAAATGAAATAATATCAAAGGCAGTCACAATGTCAATAATAGCCCAAACTAGTAGCCCGCACCGAACTGAGAACTCGCGATTTTCTTGCAAACGAGTGTCCAATATAACATGACCCTAATGATGACTTTTTTGATCCTTCTTGCTCCATAACCCCTTGATCGATTATGCTCATGAACGTACTCTCCAATTGAATTGAGCTCTACTACAACCCCAACATATTTAATATAGAACAGAAAAACGTTACTAAAGTTATCGCGCGACAATTATTCAAAATCAAAAAGCCCTCGAAATGCACAGACGTCTAGGTAGCCGAAGTTGTTTCAAAGAACTTCACTTCGCTTAGGCTTCGCTCATTCGACAACGGTACAATATGATTATCAAAGAACTGGAAGATATCCCTTAAAGAGATAAGTTCGCCTTTGTACTAACGTTTTCCTATTATTATATTGTTTTTGTACAATTAATGGTTTTTACTTTTTTTTACAAACATGGTTTTTCAATGTTGACACAAATTAAATAAGTATAAATACTTTAAGTATGGATCATTTGTCCATAAGCCGCGGACAAACTATACATTTATATTTATTTAGTTTGTGCACTTTCCCAGAAGTAAAGTAACTCGTAGGTATATGTGACATAAGCGCTGTAATAAAGAGTACCTCCGCGGTTCCATTTCAATCCATTAACATTCCTTGCCCTAAAAAGCGTTAATTCTCGTCCGTGCGTCACCGCCAAATTAGACGGCGCTCCAAATATCGTACATAGTGATGGGCAGCATTGTACGGGTCACGATATTCCCGGTACTTTTCCTTTTTAAGGTTCCGTATTCAACTAGGAATCCCTATAGTTTTTCCATGTCTGTCCGTCCGTCTGTCCGTCTATACGCGGTCTATTTAGTGCCCGTTAGCACTAGAGAGCAGAAATTTAGTATGAGTACGAGTATGTGCATTAATCACGCCGAAAAAGTGGTAGAATAAAAACGGTAGTTCAAAAGAAAACAATTGAACTGGCAACAGACAAGGATAGCTGACCAGAGATTGGAAACTTGCCTTGAAAAGCGCTTATTCTTGTCCTTGTTTCACCGTCAATTTAGTGGATGTTCTTAATACCACACAGATTGAAGGGAAGTTGCCGGGAATATTTCCTCCTTGTTTCAACGCTAAAGTAGTGAAATCAGCATTCGGCCTGATGAAAGGCGGTCATAAATTTGCAAAATATCTACCATAGCACGACCGGCATAAGGGTACAGTCGACGTGAAAGATTATGTTTACACTTTTGCTCCTTATTACGAGATCTTTGACGTCGACTGTACACGGATTCATTTTGATAGATTAAGAGACTAATTCAGGTCCCCCACTTGTAAAACTGGAGCTGTGTCAATCGTAGTAACCATTAGAAACATAAATAAAGTATTTTGGGTAGCAAAATTATTTTTAGCTCGGCATTTAAAAACATATAAATAAAATAAAAATAAAAAAATAAAAAAGCCTTTTATTTCTTGCAGGTTTAGACATAAACAAATAATTAAGATAAGCAGCAATTTCCATATTATAAAACGTTTCGTAGTCAAATTTCTATAGTCGATGATAACGAATACACATAATGTTTTATATTAATGTCAAATTGATATTGTTAATGTCAGAAAAAAACTAGCCTAATTCATATCCATACATTGAAATAAATATCATAGTCATCTTTTGAATGTCATAATTAGCCTAAGTATGAATATTTCCATTCAGTGTTAAATTAAAATTAAGCATGCTTAATAAAATTAAAGATGAAAAAAATAAATTGTAAATTATTCTGCAAGAACCCCTCCTGTGAAGGTGAAGGCCTCCTCCAGTGTCGACCAATGATCTCTATCTTTGGCGACATCCATCCAATGTTTACAAACGTATAGTAACATGTTAATATTCATTTTTACGTGCGCATTCATAGACTTTTTTTTAAATTTCGCGCCAAAAGCTTTGTTTTTGTTGGTTAGAAATTTTATTATATTATTAATATTTGGTTTATTGTCAAACAAGGAACAGTAGTGTTTCTTGACATCACTACTTACGCTCACCGTCGCTATGCGCAATATATCATTCATGTGGCAGCTATTTAGGGGTGTTGAAATGATATATTATTACTGCAAATGAGGTTTTAGTTTGCTATTTAATATTTTTGTATTCAGGTTTGTATTTACACAAATTATCATTGTTTGATAAAAAAGTCTTCCATTTTTCACTTTCTTGTCCGAAGTGGTTTACAACACTTATAGCTTTCGCATTTTGAACACATACTAAAAATAATATTTTGACACGGGTCGGTTGCGAGTAAGTTCATAAATAATTAAATAAATAAACTTATATACTCGCGAAGGAAACCATCGTGAGGAAACCTGCATACATCCGCTTAGAAATTCAAAGGAGTATGTGAAGTTTCCAACCCGCTTTGGGCCAGCGTGGGGACTACAGCCGGATCCCACTCGTGTATGATAGGAGGCCTGTGCCCAGCAGTGGAACGTATTAAGGCTAACATATCCTATCCATACTTCCATACTAATATTATAAATGGGAAAGTGTGTTTGTTTGTTTGTCCGTTTTTCACGGCAAAACGGGGCGACGAATTGACGTGATTTTTTAAGTGGAGTGGGATGGAGAGTGACAAAGGCTACTTTTTGTCTCTTTCTAACCCCCCACTTCCCTAAAATGGGGGGGTGGAAGTTTGTATGGAGCATTACGGGGGGCAAAGGGGAACCGTGTTACCCCGAATTTAAAGCGAGCGAAGCCGCGGGCAAAAGCTAGTACTTTATAATTTTTTTGGCATTTATGTATTTGCGGGAACAGAAAAATGTGGCCGCGCTTTACTGTTCGCATTTACTGTTACGGAGCTTGATATATCATTCATGTGGGACCTATTTAAGGGCGTTGAAATGGTATATGTACGTGAGCTTTCAATAAGTAGCTATTTATAAGTGAAAATACGGATATTTTTATTGAATTTCTCTCGACTACTAATAATAGATCGAATACTACTAACAAATTCCTATTAATAATTGATTAAGACAGTTTGTAAGTACTTCGTCCAGAAGGTACGGGAGCGTGAAAACTTATTTCAATTGCTTCCAGGCTTTCAACTGGTACTCATTTATATCAAAAAAATGTCTACTAAATAAGGCCGAATTTGAGTATTAATAGTAGATGGTGTAGCTTGTAGCTGTATTGTGCTGCTTGAGACGTAGCATTTTCTAGTAAAATTGCGGCTGGGTGTGATGACTCGTGATTTCCGTAATAATCTAATAACATACGGTGTGTCTGTCTGTATGTAGGTAAGACACACAACTTCAAAATGGACCTTAGAAGCGACAGAACAGATTTCACTTAAACTGATCGTATCTTCTGTAAACATTGCTATTCAATTTCTGTAAACGCTTAAAATTTTGCTGTCTCTAGGCCGCGATTCGAAAAATAAACACACACACTGGACAGACACAGCTCCAACTCAACTCAACTCAACGCTATAACGACATTGACATTTGCTATTCGAACAGATTTTCATTCAACATTGGTCTCACATTGGTCTCACATTGGTCACACATTGGTCACACATTGGTCAGACATTGGTCCAATGTGTGAAAAATGTCTGACCAATGTGAGACCAATGTTGAATGAAAATCTTTTCGAATAGCAAATGTCAATGTCGTTATAGCGTTGAGTTGAGTTGGGTTAAGTTGGGTTGGAGCTGTGTCTGTCCAGTGTGTGTGTTTATTTTTCGAATCGCGGCCTTGTATTTTGAATTTCACGACATATTAAGTAAGACAGAATAAAATAGAAAACTTTTATATTCACACGCCACGCCATCAACATAAAAATACATCAATTTAGGTGTGACTGCAAAAATAAAACGGGTTACTACATATGTTATAAATATATTATTATGTTAATAGCGTCATTATTCCTTTCAAGTCGGCCTAGAAACGTTAATAAATGACTCGATTAGCCTAAACTTATTACATTGCCGGTATTATCGTATTTCCAGGTCAAATAATACATGGCGGAATGCCTGGAATATATTATTCAGATCAGGATTGTTACCAACGCTTACAGAGTTGCCGCGTCCAGCGAACCAGAGTTCTAACACATCTTACCGGTCGATCACAGTCGCGTGAGTTACGCTTCCCACCTTTAATTATTCATTATCATCCTCCTAGCGTTTGTCCCGGTTTTTTGCAACGGCTCAAATTTGAACTTGGAGTCTGCTTGGCATTCTAATCCCGTAAATTGGCTTATGCACTAGTTTTTACGAAAGCAACTGCCTTCTGACCTTCCGACCCAACGAAGAAGCTAGGCCTTATTGTTCCGCAAAACTCAGTGGTATGAGCCAGGGTTTGAAGCCAAGATCTCCAGATTGAAAGTCTTACTGCCGGGCTACCAGCGCTTTCCACCACGCACCTCTTTCTAATTAGTTCCTTCAGATAAAATAATGAGCCTCACAGGATCCTTATTTGACAAGTAGCCAAAGACGTGATTCCCGTTATGTCCTTGCAATCAAATGGATATTTTGGACCACACCATGTCATGATCTCGGCCAAACTCAAATGTCGTAAATAAGACTATTAGAATAAGGCCTCTCCCGAGTATTCTCCTCAACGATAGATGATAGACAAGGGATAGTGTGATTATGATGGACTGGAATATACCTAACCTTAAAGCTATCCTTGTATCTAGCTCATTTTACGAGAACGTCCGTTTTAGACGTGATACGTCAATACTAAATCAATATGGAATTAGGTGGAACATGATGCCAAGCAGAGTGATGGATATAACAGGTAAGCCAAAATGTTAACGGATTGCTCACTATCAGATGAAAGAAGCTGCTGCTGCGGCCGTTAACTGGATACGTAGACGATATTCAGAAGGTTCGGTTCACCTCTAGATGAGATTGGCTCAGGACCTGTACAAGAGGCCTATGCTCAGCAGTAGGTGGAACGCTAAAATGATGACAATGAGAGCTTTTCTTAGTGCTTGTCCTAAGTACCAAACTGACCTTTTAGCCTGAGGTCCCAAGCTTTAGCAAGAGCTTCCTACGGGTATAATAGGCATGATGACACATGTTGAATTATGCAATAAAATTTAGTTTATAGGATACAAAATGATCAACATATTCTAATAAACTAAAAATTTATAAATTCAATTGAAATGGCTCAAAGATATCAAGCAGCAAAATTTCTAAATTTTACGGTTTTTTAAAGTGCGTAATTAAAAAAAAACAATGGTACCATTCGGTTTTCAACATGTTACTGTAAAATAAATTATATAGCAACCATATACATAAACGCAACATTTCACTGTAAAAATAGCAATTTCGTAATTTTTCCATACTTTAAACAGGGCGACTATGTGATCGTTACGTCACTTTTGCACGTCATTTTGTTAGGAGCGTTTTGAGAAACAAATGCAAATCTCGGACTTTAAGTCTAATTTCTGACTTTTGTGTTGCTTTAACGCAATTTGCCCCATGTAGACATTTGATCCTCACAACAAAACGAATCGATCGATACCATACACGAAAAAAAATCACCATGCCTATTATACTCTGACATCACAGGTTAACAGGGGAGGGTTCTATTCTCGAATGCTCATTAAAAGTTGCCAACTTTTCGAACGTCCCGGCAGATGAATAATTCCAATTGGGAATTATGGGCATAATGTATGAGTATTTGAGTTTGTTGGAGTTTTTTAAAGGCACTCTAAAATTTGCGCTAATTACTTATTACGATTGATTTTTAGGCTTATAAGTTTTCAATGCGCCAAATATAAACTACTAGCGACCCGCCCCGGCTTCGCACGGGACTTTTTTGTAGGCCTTTTTAAGGTGTACAAAACTGTAGTACATTATTTTGATCTATCGTAGGGTTCAGCCAGCGTTTGCAATGTAAGCGCAAAAAATGTACGACATATTTACGACGTATTTACGACATCACATTAGAAACCTCTAAAATTATCAGTGTTTCTTTATTATATTATGCATGTATTATACATACAAACTTTCCTCTTGAATCACTCTATCTATTAAAAACCTCATCAAAATCCGTTGCGTAGTTTTAAAGATAGGGATATCGATAGATAGAATACATAGGGACAGACAGCGGAGAGCGACTTTGTTTTATACTATGTAGTGATAGTGATTTTTGCTTCATGACGTGAATGGTAGATGGGCTGACATTAATATAGGCTAGATTTTTTATTGCAGTTTTATTAATTTCATTTATAATTATTGTTCTGTGTCCATCTGTTCTGTTCGATAATTGTATCGTTAAAGTGAGAGTTGCCCTTAGTTAGTCGTACTGCATTTTGAAAATTTTGTCCTGTTTGGAAATCGGCGCAATATATAGCATAAATATGACACCAGGTCAATGAATCAGAATCAGAGTTAAAATTTCGTTTATTCAAGTAGGCCTAGCACTAGCAACAAACACTTTCGTGTCACACCAATCTCTTTTCATCCGTCATCAGCAGAAATTTTATCAGCACTCAACTAAAGTATACAAAATTCGCAAAAAGCTAGCATTTCTCATCAAATGTCGTGACGTGACCCGGTAACCCAGATGTGGCAACTAGTCTAAAGTGGAATTTTATCCGGCCACTTGCACAAGACGGAGGTTTTAGCTTTCTGGAAACTAGATGTGTAATAAAGTAGAGGCTTTATATACGTTTTATCTTGCTGTGTTGTAAAACTAGGATCTCTCGTAGCTGTTAAATATAGACCAGAGTAAAACGAACAAATAGACGACGGACGATGGAGTAGAGACGAATAAATTATATTTTAAAGGGTAGTTTTACGCTTATAGGCTTAAAGAAAAATTTACACAATAAAATACTAGCTTAGTGGTTCTGTGAACTGTAGACCTCGTAATACCTACTTGAATTATACTAGTGGTCCGCCTAGAACTGAGAACTTGCGATTTTCTTGTAAACGAGTGACCAATATAACAAGACCCTAATGATGATTTTTTCTAGCCTTCTAGCTCCATAACCCCTTGATCGATCATGCTCATGAACGAACTCTCAAATTATATTGAGCTCTACTATAACCCTAATAAATTTCATATAAATCAGAAAAACGTTACTAAAGTTATCGCGCGACAACTCTTCAAAATCAAAAAGCCATCAAAATGCACAGACGTCTAGGTAGCCGAAGTTATTTGAAAGAACTTCACTTCGCTTGCAATCCGCTCGTTCGATAATCTACTCGTGTTATAATAGAAGAAGTAAATACTTCCTTAGTTGTAAAAATTATCACGGCGAATTCACATTTGTTTAAATCTCCGTGAACCTCAATAGCCCACAGTTCCCTTGTGCCTATTTTTTTAAATTGAATCCACCAAAAAAGTTCCATACTTATATTTCTCGAACCCACTTACAAAATTTTACGAGAATTTACATTATTAAGAATTGAAACTTGTAGTTTATTTTGTTTTCCTCACATTATATGGCTTCCCATAAAACACTTCTACTTTAACATAACATATCACCTAACACAAATTGTTGTTACCTAATAACATATTTTTCTAACGTATCATTTTTACGCAACATGGCACCCGCATTACTGATTACCATAAATACATATACGTTAGGTATAAAGACGTATACGTTACGTATAAAGGGTAATGGCGGTAATTCATCATCGGACGTCCATCATGCTACGAAAATATTTCACTGAATTTTCAGGCCTTGGGAATAATCCTTTCTTTCTAGTTTTCTAGTGAGAATAAAAATATTGCAGTATATTTTTGCCTATAGTGCTTGTGTTTTTAATCGTTATTTCAATGCAGCATTTTTCGGCACGAAATAGTTGTACAACGTAGGGGGTTAGATAAGATACATATATATTGAGAGCGACAATCTAGTAGAAACACGTTTGAAATATTCTTACTCTTCGAATTACACACAATCGTGTTTCACTCTTGTGAAAAAAACTTGCTTAAATTTTTTTAAACACTTTTCTTAGTGGTATTTTATAAAAATTTTAAAAATAACTTCTAAATGTTATGGTTCTACCTTCAACGATTTAGGCTGTGTGTCTCTGTCGGCCTTAATTCTAGCTACCACCACCAGTCTGTACCTAGACATACTAAAATTCTGTTGTTACCACACCCACTATTCCGGTTTAGCGGGGAACCCTTGTTATTAAAACATAATCCGCGATATGAGCAAAGTTACGGATGCGAGTTAAATTGGGTTTGCGACAAGTTTACTTTCGACCTAGGTTATTGTTTATCCAGAGAATTAATCTAATACAAAAACACTGAAATTACAGTTTTTATACCGCGACGGTGGCGAATAAACATACGACCCGCCTTATAAGCAGCTACCGTAGCCTATGGACACCTGCAACTCCAGATGTGTTAATAATGCGTATTTCCAACACTTTAATATAAAGAATTTATCACTGTGTTGAGGGCTAAAGGGACAATAGGGTTCCCTGTCGTCAACCATCTTCTTTGAAATTGCGGTGGAATTTATGTTGTACGTAAAGGCAAACATTGGGTGCATTCGTAACAGGAGAGAAAGTTGTAGTGAAAATCACTACAAGTCTATAATACTACTCTTTGATTCAGTCATAGCTTTCAACCGCCAAACATGGCGCACAAAATTTGTTCTAGATGTCACATCTAGTAGAATACATAATCAATCAATGGGTCTGTCTAATAAAGAAGTGACTGTAAAATTTAATAACCGACCAATTTATTTTTACCCCGACAGATAAAACTTGGCTTTCACAAAGTATAAGATTTAGCATTCGACAACTTTGCAAGGCGCCGTGTGTTTGGAAAGTTACCCACATCTCACCTCAACTTTCAAGGAATTAATGGAGGAAATGGTCATAACTTTAGGAAGTTTCATTTAACTTTCCCGTTGTGATGAGGTGAGGTGTGGTAGGTTGCGAAGGAAACACTATAAAAATTAAGATACCTAAGTAATTTTAGGTTTGTCTTTATATATACACTAGCTTTCCGCCCGCGACTTCGTCCGCGTATAATACGGTTCCTCATACAGAGTTTCATATCCAATTTTATCTTCTTAATTAACTTTTGTTAATCCCCGAACCATCTTCTTAATCTATTTGTACTTATAGCTATTTTGGCGAAAAAACGGGTAACATAGACATAGTTTCAGTTACAAATAAGTGTTAATATGAAAATAATAACGTAAATGTACCCTTTTATTTGCGTAACTTCTTTGTGTACTATATTGTGGTGGTTTTATTTGGCGATACGATGACCAAACTATTGTAAGAGCTCACTCTGGAACATGAAAATGGAACGGAAATAGGAACAATAATTCCTAGTAAATCTCTATACAAACTTTCAACCCCTTTTTAGCCCCGTTCTAGGTTGAATTTTGAAAAACGCTGAAATTGCGTTTACATTTTTATTATTATTAGTAAACGTACGAAGTTTCAAAGCTCTAACTCCAAATTTTAAACCCCACCTATACAAACTTTTACCCCCTTAGGTGTTGAATTTTTCAAAATCGCTTCTTATTAGTTGTACAAATTGTAAATTTAACTCGTCCTGCAAATTATAACTATCTAGCTTCAGTGGTTACGGCCTCCCTTTAATACAAACTTTTCAACCTCTTTTCAGCCCCTCTGAAGTAAGTAGCTTACAAAGGAACTTTCAAGTGTGTCACAAAAAAAAAATATCTATACAAACTTTCAACCCCTTTTTTACCCTGTTAGAGGTTGAATTAAAAAAAACGCTGAAATCACTTTGATTGTTTTTTAATTATTAGTAAACGTACGAAGTTTCAAATCTCTAACTCAAAATTTTAAACCCCATCCATACAAACTTTCAACCCCGTTTTTACCCCCTTAGGGGATGAATTTTGAAAAACCCTTTCTTAGTGGATACTAACGTTATAAAAACTACCTATTGTGAAAAATTCAGCTCTCTAAGTTCAACGGTTCGGGCTGGGTGTTGATTTAAGTGAGTCAGTCAGTCAGTCAGTCAGTCAGTCAGGACTTTTACGTTTATATATATAGATATCAGTTAAATAAATATTAGAAACACACGCAATAAAAGCCTGGCGGTAAGACGTCCGACTTTCAATCCGAAGGTCTCGGGTTCAAACCGCTCGTACATCTGAGTCGTCGTATAAAAAAAAAGTCAGAACCTGCCTTTTCAATTCAATTAAAATATTTTATTTCAGACTAGTGAGTCCATATGTTGTTAGTTACATCAGTTTACCTAAGAGCTATGTTAGGATAACAACCAATTTAAATACTTAAATCTACACTAAAACTACTTGGTACCTACTTGACGTAAGTCGAAGTAGTACTAACCTGCCTCATCCAAGGCCACATGATGGGGCAACTGAATCTACCAGCAAGCACTTTCAGAATTCTGTTTTGACTCTCCCTTACGCCATCAGAGACGTGATTTTTTTGCGCAAGTTCGCATGAAAATCGTCTGTGTGCCTTTGAGCCAGCTTTGAGCAGCTTTGGCTTTGGACCCAGTTAGAAAAGTTGCGTATGGTGAATTCCTAATCCATATTGTATCAGATATTTCAGCGTTAACTGAAGTAAAACTCGAAAATAAATCTCACAATCTGTTAGCATGTCACTGAGAAAACTTTTCAGTTTGTAATGTATTGGTAAAGCCTAGCCGTACGCCCCAGATTTCACATCCCAACCGGCATTCAATAAACGAAATTGATTCTTCCACCACTAGACCCGAAGTCCCAACTACACTCGTATTCTGTACATTTCCCGTCGCATGTTCTAGAACGCTCGCATCTGCGCTAGAACTTTTCCAATTTCGTGTAATCCGTCCCTTATTTACAGCTAGCTTTGATAGCGTGCGAATCTGAAATGTACAGTCCGTGAGCTCTAAAAACGGATGTTTCATAAAAAGTTTTAGGAAATACCTGTGCATCGAATTGAATTAATTACGCTGCGAAGTGTGAAATCAGTACGAGTCCCGGCACATAAAAGTTTGAAACGTCTTTTTAATCTACTACGGATTTTATTGTTTATCGTGTTTTTTTAATGACATAGGAGGCAAACGAGCAGACGAATCGCCTGCTGGTAAGCAATTACCGCCGCCTATGGACACTTGCAATACCATGGGGTCACAAGCGCGTTGCCGGCCTTTAAGATGGGAGTACGCTATTTGTTTGAACATACCGACTACGTTGTGAAACGATTGAGGACCACCATCTTATAGGCCCGCAGGATCCTGGGATTCTCAAATGGCGGCGCGTCAATAATATTCGTGGGGAAGTCAGAGCTAAATCACTTGGCTTAACATTTTATTTCTACCTCCCACCAGTCCTTTGGTAGGTAGCGAAATATAAATACATAAGCTATTAGTTTTTATTTAATACCCACTCATAAACGCATTTATTTCCAGATAACAATGATCCATAGCATTTTAGGACAATACGAGTATTATAAATTAAAACATAACAAAGAAAATGAAAAGTCGTCGTCGATAAGAATAAAATTCATTCATTTGCTAAATTTCAATAAAAATAATAATTAATTAATACACATGCAATAAAATCATTACTATTTTTTTAAAGATTTCAAATTAAAAGTTGACTTGTAGACTGTTCCAATGCTTGGCAATGGGACAGTCTAAGCTACTGGCAATAACAAGCAGAATGCCGTTATCACTCCCGCGTATGCGGCACCTGATTGAGGCAACTCGCATAAAGCACTCGCTTTTATTTATGTTTGAATATTGATGTTAGAGGAATTCATTCACCAATAGGTGTGAAAATAAGACTTTATTGTAAATAATAATTATAATTAATAGGTACTCTTAATTGCAAACCTCATTCAATTTATTCAAAGTTAGTTATACAAATTACTCGGTGTTATATTCTTACAGGGCTCAGAGATCCGTGAAGTATTAATACAACTGCAATAGCAACTGAAATGCATCCAAGAGCTGAGCAAACTGACATCAACGCTATCCAAGTACTCTCCACACCAGAATTCAGAGCTGTACTGTTTACGAGATTCGGCTTAGGCGTAGCACATAGTTTGATAACAGTAACCCACGCAAAAATAGTACAAGGGCAAGAATAATCTCTCTGAACCATTTAAAACGTTTCACGTTTTATGAATCACCAGTAAATACACCCTTTTTTATATTCCCTGGAATCTAGGTAGTAAAAAAGGGTGTATTTACTAGTGATTCAGGAGACGTGAAACATTTTAAACGGTCAGCTTACAGCTGATTCGGCAAAGGGGCAAAGGTATAGCCGGCATATTGTTGGAACTCTTACCTACAGAATTAAAATCAATAGCCCAGTGCAGTATTTTTCTAAGGTGCTCATTTTACTTTTTACTTTAGGTGAGGTGACAGATTTCGGCTACACTTAGAATCCATTTTAAAATATTATTTATATAGCGATAAAATGGCAACTAAGCCATTCTCACTTACCTTACTAAAGTTTACACCATCAAATGCTTTCTAGTCAATTTGTGGGTTAATATCAAAATTTTGCCATTGAAATACTGTTTTTACTAAGTTGTTACGTTGTGAAGCGCTTAATTTCACGGCTGGTTCTGCTTATACAATAGTTGTGATATTATTTACGATTATTCTAATACATAACTATTAAACAATTACTATACTATACTATTACGACCTGTGATATACATATTAATCAATTGCGGTACACGAAGTGTCACAAATATGCAACAACCAAAGCTTTAAGAGGGACAAATAGAGCCTTACTCGTATTTCGTGGGGTGACAACCAAAACTCACTAATTACAAGTTTATAGCCGTAATGAACATCATTCATTACAAAAGAAGGTTGATTTTCGTTTGTTTTTTTTTTTTGCAATTACTGAGTTTTGATTTTCACCTAACGATTTAACTCTCAACTGCCGAAACTAAAGTCATATCCAATATTCACATCGTCACTAATTGCCCGTCGTCGTATCTTCTGATTTCTTAATACCACGTCGGTGATAAACAAGCACACAGCCCGCCTCATGATGAGCAGTCACCGTAGCCTATAGAAGCCTTCAGGCGCATTATAAAATCATGTGGAGGTCATTTTGAACGCCTCACCCACAAAAGCCACGTCTGCTGTTGAGTGACTTGTGTGTACTGTTCCACTCTGTTGACTGTGTGCCCTGGCGTTTAATTTGAAGCTTCGCAACCCGCCGAGCGCTTCAGTTAACGATAAACAAGCTTATTGTTATACCGATATTGCTACTCGGCGCTTGAATAAGCGTTAAAGATTATATTATATATATGTATATATACATATATGTATATACAGTTTTTCTAATAGAAAAATATTTTATTCAGTTCAGAATATGTTGAAATAGTACATTCACCGGCAATAGTGTCTTCCTACGCGAAGGCCGCAAAAATATGTGACACGCTCCTATGGCCCTACAAATAAGAGCGTGTCATATATTTTTGCGCCCTTCGTGTAGGAAGATACTATTGCCGCCGGTGACTATACAGCGTTGGTACTTTTTAGGGTTCCGTAGTCAACTAGGAACCCTTATAGTTTCGCCATGTCTGCCCGTCCGTCCGTCCGTCCGTCCGCGGATAATCTCAGTGACCGTTAGCACTAGAAAGCTGAAATTTGGTACTAATATGTATATCAATCACGCCGACAAAGTGGTAAAATAAAAAGTGAAGTTTTTTTTTATTAGGGTACCTCCCCTATACGTAAAGTGAGGAGTGATTTTTTTTTCATTTCAACCCTAACGTGTGATATATTATTGGATAGGTATTTAAAAATGAATTGGGGTTTCCTAAAATCATTTTTCGATAATGTAAAGATTTTCGGAAATAATCGCTCCAGAAGTAAAAAAATATGCGTCCCCCCCCCTCTAACTTTTGAACCATAAGTTTTAAAAATATGAAAAAAATCTCAAAAGTAGAACTTTATAAAAACTTTCTAGGAAAATTATTTTGAACTTGATAGGATGAATAGTTTTTGAAAAAAAAATACAAAATAATTTCTGAACTAAGTTTGTAATTTAACCGTATAAGCAGGTGTTTATTGTACCTGTAATTTCTACAAAATTACAATGAAATGACGTGCTTTCAAATAAAGTAAAAACGGTGAAAATCGGTTCACGCAATAAAGAATTATCCCATAAAAATCATCTTCCATACTTTATGCTCGCGCGCAATAGTTTACTCAATTTGCCGATAGATGTCGCTGTACATGGAACTCTCATATCATATCCTACATGGCGGTGTTATTAACTCTTAAGTGGGGACACTTACTGTGACGGACGGAAAACTACGGAACCCTACAGTGAGCGTGGCCCGACACGCTCTTGGCCGGTTTTTTTACCTGTGTTAGACGTGTGCGCCGCCATAAAAATCCGCGGCGGCGGCGCGCCGGGAATTTTTGGCGGCGTGGCTGCGCCACGCCGGCGTCAAAGTCGCATTTGGGTATGCTCGCAAGGCTCACGTTTCGCATTAAAAATATGTTAAATAGCAAATTTTTTTTTGAAATGAGGAACATAAAACGATATAATAATTAAGGGTGTTTTTTCTAGTACACTTCAGTCCTGCCTATTTTTCGGAAATCGCTTTTATGTTGATGTTTTTATAATTGTGATAAATTAAGATCCTTTTAAAGCCAACTCCATCTAAAGCATGTACCAAGGCCAGCTACCATGAAATATGACAAGCTAGACGGTCCTGTTTTGCGCGAGCTCGCCAGAAGGTTGTCTCTCAAGATAAAGAACGTTATAAGGGATCCTTTTGAAGATACAGAGACAACATGGAATGGCTTCAAGGCGGTTGTGTCCGAAACAGCGAAAGGAGTCATCCTCACTCCTGGGAGCCAAGCAAGATGGAAACCCTGGATTTCTGATGCTACCTGAACTTATTGAGCGACAGACGACTCTCAAAGAACAAGGACTTAACACAGACATAGCAAGAAAGGAGTATTCCAGGCTACATACTTGAGTGAAAAGGGCATGCAGACGCGATAAGAATAATTCAATCCATGCTTTGTGTGACAAAATCGAAAACCATACTGCAACTGCCCATTCTAAAGACTTGTTCTAGAAAGTCAAACTTCTCACCCGCGACTATAGCTACTAGCTACCCGCGACTAGAAGCTGGCAGATAGTGGATACTGATGGAAACACTTTATCAGTCCTGGGAAAAGTGTTGGCTAGATGGAGAGACTATTCGGAACAACTCTATCGAGAAGTTCCGAAACGTCTTTTAGTGCGGAATGACGCTGTGCATCCACTAGAGACGGACATACTTATTTCCGAAGTGGAAGACGCTATCAGACGGCTGAAAGTTAATGCCGTGGGTACTGATGGTATATGCGCTAGTCTCCTAAAGAATCTAGGTGGCGAAGGTACACAGTTCTTACACCAGACTTGCTGCAAAGTGTGGAGAACTGGCCGTGGCCAGTGGCCGAGAGACTGGACTGATTCCATGGTTATACCTCTCCATAAAAAAGGCTAGACGCTAAAATGTGACAACTATAGAACTTTGCCTATTAAATCGCATGCCAGTAAAGTATTTCTTTACATCATGAATTCACGATTGACAAAGTTCCTGGAGCGGCAAATACTTGCAGAGCAGGCTGGCTTTGTGTCTGGGCGAGGGACACGGGAGCAGATCTTCATCGCGCGCCAGATCATCGAGAGATGTCGTGAATGGAACAAGCCATTAGTCCTATGCTTCATAGATCTAAAGCATTCGACTGTGTTTGATGGAAAAACATGCTGTACGTGCTCCTGGAGATGGGTGTCCCTGCTCATTTAGCTCACCTTATTAAGAACTTGTACGCCGAAAGTACTGCCAGAGTGCGCATCGAGAACACCTTGTCTGACCAGTTCAAACCGGAAATAGGAGTAAGACAGGGCTGTATATTGTCTCCAAAGCTCTAATATCTACGGCGAAGACATCTTACGTAAGGTCACCAAGAACTGGGATGGTGGCATATCAATTGGCGGCAAAACGATCTGCAATCTACGCTATGTTGACGACACAGACACAACGCTCTTGGCTTGGAAGCCAAGAGCGTTGTGTCTGTGTCGTCAACTCCTCATTGGAATGAGGAGGAGATGTATTGTGTATTTTGTTCCGGCGAATAGAAGCGGAGAGCATCGAATTAGGACTTCACGTCAACCATGCCAAAACCAAGTTAATGTTCGTAAACCGGAAACAGTACTAACTAGCACTGAAAGACCTAGAATGCGTCAGCGCCTTCACCTACCTTGGCTCACTTATATCTAGCGATGGTAGCTGTGAACGTGAAATAATCCGGAGGATTCAAATAGCGAAGGGTACTATGACTCGGTTAGATAGGATCTGGAGAGATCGCGGCATACAGAGGCAGACTAAGGTTAGACTTATGCGTTCCCTGGAGTTTCCAATTTTCCTATACGGTTCTGAAACTTGGACTATCAAGGCAGATCTGAAAAGCCGTATCGACGCGTTTGAGATGTGGTGTTGGCGACGGCTTTTACGGATACCTGGGACTGCGATGCGCACTAATCAGTCCATACTAGAGGAGCATAAAACTACGGTTGACTACGACGTGCCAGGGCCACATACTAACGTTCTTCGGACACCTCTCTCGACGCTCCTCGGATAGCCTGGAGAGGATCATCATGACGGGAAAAGTTGAAGGCACAAGACTAAGAGGCCCTCCCCCTGCAAGATGGTGTGGCCAAATCACTGCACCCATGCAATTAAAACTGCAAGAAGCCATGCGCTTAGCGAGGGATAGAAGCCTATGGAGGAACCTGGTCTTCAACAGAAGGACATGATCCTTAGCTCTGAGGGAACGACTAGTAATGATGAAGATCCTTTTTGACTCGCAGTAGGTCCAATCATATCATTCCGTATTAAGGATCAATCCTGCCACCGAAAACACTTCTTTTCTCAGGATAATTTAGTTGATGGTACAATTTTGATGGCAGATTTATTATTTTCGTTACTAATCTTATTAATTAGGCCATTGACTTCATATTTGTTAGGTGAGCGGTTAAATCATACTCACGAAACTCAACGAATTTACTAAAACCTAACTATTTCAATGTGTAGATGTTTTCATGGTTTAATTCGTCAATATACGTTGTTAAATTTTCAACTGACTTTCCTTCATCGGTAATTGTCATTGGCTAATTTTTGGCAAATTTTGGCCAACGGCGTGGATTTTGAAATCCGCGGCGGCGGCGGCGGCGTGGGTCCCACGGCGCGGCTACGCCACGCCGGCGCGGCGCACACGTCTAACCTGTGTTAAGAGGCACCGCTCTTCCGTTATTTGGTAATTGAAATTGAGCAAACAAATACCTACAAACTAAAAATTAAATTAAAATAAATTTAAATTATTAGTCACTAACATTCACTCGTGACATCGTTTTTTTGCTAAAATACATTGAACTAGGGAATGCTTCTGGTTCTACTTTGGTATGGCAAGAACCCGGAATTCCCGGTACGGGTACTGATTTTTCATAGAAAATAAGTACCGGGAGCCCACCCTATTTTGAACCCTAACTTTACCTTCTTAAGGAGTAAATTTCCAGAATAAAAAGTAAATTCTATACCACTTTCCCGTGTGCCAAGTTTCATCCAAATCCATCTAGATGTTTTTGCGTTCAACTTTAACACTACCAATTTTTTAATGGTCGGTGGACGCCGACCGCCATTCATTGGAATAGCGTCGAGCGTGTAGGCAGGTGTTTTACGGTCAGCTACGCGCATGTGCTTCTGGCGTTGCAGGCGTCCGGCTGCGGTAGCTGGGCCATCAGGTGGGTCACAGGCTTATTTACCACCGCTGTAGTATAAAAAAAGGCTAGGAACGTGCGTTTTGTGGCTGTGCATCGTCCATAACAAACAAAATAAAATGTATGGGAGGGGACATAGTGAACGTTGTTCAAATTCCTTGGAAGCTCAACGCATCGTTGTTGCCGTATTCTAATTTTAAAAATCATAAACAATACAATACAATGAACCTTGAAGCAAATCAAACTATTTTGTTCAATATTTTTTGATTTGCAATTTTTAAGTAGTTATACTACTATATATAAACTGAAAATAGATGTCATATACTTCAGAAAAAGTGACCAAACCCTCCGGTCTCGGATCTGGCCTCGGTCACCGGAGGGTTTGGTCACTTTTTCTGAAGTATATGACATCTATTTTCAATACAATACAATCATAAAAACGCAATCTATTTCAAACATAATTCATAAATAATCAACCAATACTGAAGTTGTATTTTGTGTTCGAGTTGCATCGGAATCATTTTCAAGCAAATTATGACATTTCTGATTCAGACGTTTAGGCGATAGCTGTATAATATTGCGTAGTTAATGCATATGAATTGTATTGAAGTTAGATCGTGTCAGAACGTGTTTTAAAGTTAGAATATGCCGATTTTTGCGGGGGAGGAGAACTTCAAATGTATGGCTATTCATACGCAACGTACAAATAACCACGCCAGATAAACGTCAGTCCATACAATAAATATGACCACTGGTCATATGTTTTCGGCAGAGGGGAACGCCTGTCGTTGGCCGCTCCGGTTGGTTGAATTCTCTAAGCTTGCCACTAAGGCATCAGGTTCGAAAGTCGAGATAGAAGTTACTGACACGCTAATTGAATGTGATTAATATCGCAGACAAAATATTGTTCTTAGAGCTTCTAGAAATAGAACCAGCTAGTATTAAGGCTGTGCACACGATGACGTGTGCGTCTAGTATTGATCGTGTGGCCGCGCCCTTAGGGTTTAAGTCAGGTCCAGTAGCGTGGAGAAATTTATTTATTTAATCGTATGGCATAAATACAAAAATAGGCATATAATTATGTAAAATAGCATAGAGTGGTGTTTTAAACGTCAATATTCAGGGAGCCAAGCAGCTGCGTCGGGTTTGAAGGCAATGCAGGGGGCAGCGCTGGATAATATGTTCCATGGTCTGGGCCTCTTCGCCGCACTCACACAGAGCCGAATCCTTCCACCCCCACTTGTGTAAGAACACTTGTTTTAGAAACAATTGAGGATTCAAGGCCAAGGTCTCAAAATTCGTGA
This sequence comes from Pammene aurita, assembly GCA_947086415.1. Taxonomy (NCBI): domain Eukaryota; kingdom Metazoa; phylum Arthropoda; class Insecta; order Lepidoptera; family Tortricidae; genus Pammene; species Pammene aurita. Next base: position 31,944,995 of record OX352305.1, read on the forward strand.
TCTTACCAATCTCCGATATAAAGAAATGAAATTCAATACGAGTGTTGTAGCAAAATCCGACCATATGATACCGAGTATATCTTAGAGTTTGACTTCACGTTAATTCTACTTCACTTTATCGGGGTGCCGACACATGTTGATTTTTATAAAAAAATAAACTCTTATTTTGTTTAACTTAAAATTTGTAATTAATAGATTTTTAACACTTAAAAAAATCAAAGAAAAACAAATTACATGTCAACTAACCTATACATTAACACATATTTATATTTCATGGTGAAAACTCACGGGTGATATAGGCCATGGTATCATAATTTAAATATTCGGATACACCCGCTCGCTCACATGACTTGGGCCTCGGAAAACAGCTGGCACGCCACCGTTATTATATTTTCATCGTGGGATGCCATTGTTTCAATATTGGCTTTAATAGCATCGTCTATAACAGCTAGCAGCTGAATAGCTGTTTAGCTGCAGCTGATTAATTTCTTACTAAGGCTTAACCTTTTCACCGCCTTTGGTCATAAAGAAAACTGTGATGTTTTCAAGTCTAAGATGCATCACTTTAATTATTGAAAGAACTGATAGAAAGATTCACAAAGGTTGAGTAAGCGTCGATAGCTCAGTTGGTCAGAGCGAATGGACCGGTGTTCCGAAAGGTCGCAAGTTCAAATCTTGCTCGACGTGGTGAATTTTACCATTTTTCTTTCAGAATCATATAATTGAAATTTGGCTTCGCAGACGTTTCTGCTAAGTACTTATTTAATCTAAGGTACACCATTGTCGGTTTTATTTACATCGTTGCTATAAAAAATCATTTCGAAATAAACTTGATCTACACTCATATTGTAAGTCCTCTAAAATGCGTTCAAAAACCGTAGGCTATGACCAGCATTACAACAAACGATTTCACTATGATAAGTTTCTTATCTGTGGCAGTACCGCAATTTTAACTTTTCATGCTCAATTATTGATGTGCTATGAGTTTTGGTAACATAATAATAAATAAATAAATAAAATAAAAATTATTTATTTCAGATTTTAAAAATCCATAATGTGTGTTAAACTTATACCTACAAAACTTAACCTAAACAAGACGCTTAAACCTGTGTTAGTAAAATACGGAAAATACAAATACAAAAACAAATACAAAATACAAATACAAATACAGATTATATTATTTTACCCTCCCCGTCACAATACCTACCCAATGCCTCAGCATGGGGCAGTCGAGGCGTCCAGCCACCATCCTCAGGATGCTGTTTTCGCTACCTCTCACTCGTCTCAGCAAAGAGGCTACCCTCTTGCGTCGAATGGCATAGAAACCATCTGTGTGCGCCTCAGCAAACATGCCAGACGCACTGCAGTGGCGAGGCAGCTTAAACATCATCCTGAAGATATTGTTGAACTGGACACGCAACGCGTTATAAACGCGTTTTGTATGCTTCACCCATAGACTGCACGCGTAGAAGGATGTACAATAAGCTTTAAAAAGTGTGAGCTTGACTTCCCTTGTACATCGTGCAAATCTACGAATGAGCATGTTGCCCCGAACTGCTAGGGCCCTTCTCTCTCTTTCTATATCTAGGTCATCGTCCAGCTGCTCTGTTACTATATGACCTAGATATTTAAACCTATTTACAATCTTGAGCGCCACCCCACCCAGCATGACCGAAGGTATATTTTGTGGATTGTATTTTCGGGCTTTGAAAACCACCATCTCACTTTTACTTGCATTATACTTAAGTCCGTGCTGAGTGGCGTATTGCTCACATTTTACAATAAGCTTTCTTATGGAGTTAATTGAGGGGCCGAGCAGCACCATGTCATCAGCATAGCTTATATTGTTTACACACACGCCATCTATATGGCATCCGACATGCATGCTGCTCAACTCCTCAATCAATCCATTTACATAAAAGTTAAACAGGACAGGAGACGTTAACCCTCCCTGTCTAACCCCGCATTCCAACCTATACCGGTCAGACCATTCACCATCCCATCTTACCTGATTGACCTGATTGGCGTACCAGAATTTCAGGAGGGACACGCACTCGGGTGGGACCGTAGATTCACTTAGCTTGTCCCATAGTAAATCGTACACCACCAGGTCAAACGCTTTACTCAAGTCGAGGAAACAGGCAAAAACTGGTGTGTTCCTGTCCTTGTAGTACCGGACAGCTTGCTTAAGGCACAATATAGCACTCTCAGTGGACAGCCCTGCCCTAAACCCAAACTGAGCGTCGTGTAGTTGTATATGCTTGTTAAGGTGGTCGTTAAGCAAGCTGTCAAGCACTTTAGCGATTACAGTGGCAAGCGAGATGGGCCTGTAGTTTGCAAAATCTGCCACGTCCCCTGTCCTATTCTTAACTAACGGGACAACCACCGTTTTCATTAGCTGCTCAGGTAGGTACGCATGCCTTAAACATAAGGTAAAGAACATCGCTAATATGCGAGGCAGATGTATTCCTGCATATTTAAGGTGCTCGATACTGAGGCCATCGTGTCCCGGAGATTTTCCCCTCTGCATGTTTTTAATTACTTTTTCGACTTGTTTTGCAATGAAATGTATGGTACTATCTCCCACAGTGGCCCCAGCATCGCACATCCCACCCTGGCCAGATTGGTATAAAGATGACACAGTAAACAGCTCCCTGAATTTATCAGCGATCCTCTTCCCGTCGTTTATACCTCCGACGCTCACAGGGACCCCGGGCTTTACACTTGGCTTATTGGTATTTTTCCAGAAGCCCTTGAAATCCTTAGCTGAATGGGATGAGGCTAGAATGTCACATTTAATTTGCTCCTGCCTTTCTTGGCACCATTTCAGTTGGGACTTGAAGAGCTTCCGACTTTCAACCATTTCGTGATGTACTCTCCCTTGTCGAGGTTGTAATGTACACCTGCACGCGCCCGCGGCCGGCGACACCCGCCCGCGCGACCGCCGGCACAATCGAGTTGGCCACGCCGATCCAATCCAGTTGGCCACGACGCGGTGCAATGGCGGCCATTTTATGGTTTAGGAATACGGCATTTTGGATAAATAATATGAGTGTAGATAAAGCAGTGTATGCAACTGTACGTAATTAGGCCTTAAAACACTCGTGTGATCTTATTATGAAATTCGCCTGCGGCTCATTTCATAAAACCACACTCATGTTTTAAGGACCCTTATTACGTAACAGTTACATAAACTACTATTATTAACAACCGACAATGGTGATTTGAAAACGGCACAAATATTACTTACACGCCATAGACATAAGTACCTACAGTTGCCGAACGAAATTAGAATACAAAAGTAACTCATCATCATCATATCAGCCTAAAGACGTCCACTGCTGAACATAGGCCTCCCCCAAAGAGTGCCACAATGACCGGTCCTGCGCCACCCGGACTCCCGCGACCTTCACCAGGTCATCAGTCCACCTTGTGGGGGGGTCTACCCACGATGCGCCCTCCGGTTTGTGGTCGCCACTCGAGAACCTTTCCGCCCCAACGGCCATCGGTTCTACGAGCAATGTGCCCCGCCCACTGCCACTTTAGTTTAGCGATTCGGAGGGCTATATCGGTTACTTTGGTTCTGCTGCGGATGGCCTCATTTCTGATGCGATCACGCAGAGAGACTCCAAGCATAGCCCTCTCCATTGCCCTTTGGGTGACTTTGAGCCTTCTTATGAGGCCCATAGTAAGCGACCACGTTTCAGTTCCATATGTCATCACTGTCAACACACACTGGTTAAAGACTACAAAAGTAACTAGACACATAAATAATACATAAGTTCCTGAACAACGCCTAAAACACAAACAAGTGTTTGGGCCGTTGTTGAGTAACTTATGTAATATTTATGTGTTTAGTTTACAACCTAGTTAGATATGTCAATAACTTGAAAGCAAGCAGGTGATGCATTTCCTTACGGCTCCTTTAAGCTCCTTTAAGGGTTCGTACCTTCAAAGGGTTATACATAAATGTTACACTAAAATCTCGGTCGAAACTGAAGTAGGCTTACTCTGTTAGTTGTTGTATGACGATTGACTATGTACTACCACCAGCTTCGTAGGCAAGGTTGAGTGTCGAGTGTACTTGTTCGATCTTTATGAATGCAATTAATAATTATGTACTATAAATATATTTGAGAAAATGTAGATAGGTTATTAGGTAAGGTCCTGGCGTCTTTTTTGTTCATCTCGGCGGGGGCACTACCGTACCTCCTGATTATGTTTGTTGTAATCTACAGCTATACGACTAATAAACACATTTAGTATATAAATAAATAAATATAAAAATTATAGGACAATCTTACACAAATCGATCTAGGCCCACAGTAAGCTCAATAAGGCTTGTGTTATGGGTACTAGACGACGATATATATAATAGATAAATATTGATAAATACTTAAATACATAGAAAACATCCATAACTCAGGAACAAATATCTGTGATAAACACACAAACAAATGCCCTGACCAGGATTCGAACCCGGGACCTCCTGCTTCATAGGCAGGGTCACTACCGACTGGGCTAGGAGGATTTTAAGAAGTATTAATTTAGTATTTTTTTTATCTTGTCTAGTTGAGCTGGGTGATTTTGTGTCTATAGGTATAGATATTTATTAAATTCCATCGTCACATCCCCGGCCCGCGATTCGAAAAATAAACACACACACACTGGAGAGACACAGCTCCAACCCAACTCAACTCAACGCTATAACGACATTGACATTTTCTATTCGAACAGATTTTCTTTCAACATTGGTCTCACATTGGTCACACATTGTACCAATGTTGTACCAATGTGAGACCAATGTGTGACCAATGTGAGACCAATGTTGAATGAAAATCTGTTCGAATAGCAAATGTCAATGTCGTTATAGCGTTGAGTTGAGTTGGGTTGAGTTGGGTTGGAGCCGTGTCTCTCGAGTGTGTGGCTTTATTTTTCGAATCGCGGCCCCGACATTTATACTCAGGTTTCGCTATTCAAGCCTCATGTTAGGGCTGCCATTTGATATTGAAAGAAAAACGTATGTATAAATACATGACTTAAGATCCTCGGTTTGATATCAGAAAGCATTGACGTTCACACTTTTCACAGGTTTCGAAAATTATTTGGCGTTACGTCTCCGGCATTAAAACTACAAAGATTATGATGGTTGTTAATTTAATATTTTAGCACAAATAAAAGGAGGCACATCATTACTTTCTATGCTTATACACATTGAAATACTAATCTAAATACGGCAAAAACGTGTACTATATCAAGACTGAATGAATGATCGGGGTATTTGTATTTTTTAATACTTAAAAGTACAAACTGTAATTGGAGCCCTTTACTATAAGCACAACCCATTAGATCCGCTGACAAAACAATTCTAAACAACCCTTATAATGTCCACCATTTAAATAAAAGGCAGGCGTTACCAACCCTTCCTATTAAATATAAAATTTCCGAAAGCGAGCATAACTGTCGACATTTGCATGCTTTCCCAAATGTTTCCGACCTCTGAGCTCAATCTGGGTTTTGTGTTAGGTCTTTGTTTGGAGTTTACATACTTTTGACATTGGTGGGTCGGTGTTAACTGTCACATTCATGATACGTATTTGCGTAATCCGGTTTTTACCGCTGTCTCCTGGATTTTAATTTTTAACATAAATACTGCACATATCTAAACATGTAACATATATTTCAAATGTAACAGACGGATCGATGTTAACGTATGTTCATGTGGTAAAGTCGGGAAATAGACTATTTTACCATGAAAAAATTAAATCGTTTGACAGGGACATAGAAATCAGTCTTACAGTAATCCAGGGGTTGCCAGAGAGCTCAAAGAGGATGCAGTGTAGAGACGACGGGGGACCCCCTTGACCCCTTAGCCTTCAACACAGTGAATCCGCCTTTATATTAAAAGATTTTTTTCAAATCAAATCAAATCAAATCAAATAATTTATTTGCTCAAATACAGTCAAGTGGTTCTTAAATACATTTTGTGTACAGTGTATTCAGCCTGCTAGTGGGCATGCAAATATTATATACCTAATCCTAGATTTCTTAAAACTAAGCATGCAGCATGCATACATGTATTATTACAATGAAATTAATATAAGTCTGGCGTATAATCTAAATATTTTTTGATCGAATAAAATGCATTTTTTACTAAAAAGTCAAATATTAGTCTTAAACTGAGGCATGTCAGATTCTCTTATTATGTCTGGTAACTTATTATATAATGTGTGTGCCATGCCGAATACAATCTTTTTTCGCAATGCTGTGTCTGACTTTGTACACGTTATTTTATGTTGTTGGAGCACACTTTTGAAAACAGGGAATTGGTGTTTATTTAGCTTAACATACATGACAACTTCATAAATATATAAGCAAGGAAAAGTTAAAATTTTTAGCTCAATATAATAACTTTTGCAACAATCGCTTTCCAACAGACCACAAACAGAACGCACACATTTCCTTTGGGCTTTAAATGCCAAATTTCGATCTGTCGAATTACCCCAGAAAATAATACCATAACGCAATGTGGGTGTTACGTAAGCGTGATAGGCAGTGAGTACTGCAGTTCGACTTACTTTTTTATTTAAATTAAACAGTGCCCGCGAAAACGACCTTAATTTCTTACATAAAGAGTCAATTTGGATATTCCATGTTAACTTATTATCTAAAATTAATCCTAAAAATTTCGTATTGTCAGTTTCCTCAATTGTATAATTATTAAATGTCACATTAATGTCAGGCATTCTATTAATTATTTGATAAAAATTCATAATTTTGTTTTTTTCTAAATTTATATGGAGATTATTAGTATTAAGCCAATGGATTATTGATATAAGTGCATTATTTATTTTTGATTGGCAATCATGTGCATCATCGCCAGTCAGTATTACCGTGCTGTCATCAGCATAGAGGACCATTGGATAATCAACTGCTTGTGGCATATCATTGATATAAATGAGGAATAACAGTGGACCCAATACGCTTCCTTGTGGGACACCATGAGTAATTTCTCTAAGCTTGGATGAGAGAGTAATTTCACATTTCGATTTTAAACTTATATGATCTACTTGTACAACTTGTTTTCTACCAACTAAGTATGATTTCAACAATTCGTAGATATTACCGCGTATTCCATAGCTATACAGTTTTTCCAATAATATATTATGGTCGACTAAGTCGAAAGCCTTGGTTAAATCTATATACAGCGTGCATACTGGTTATTTTTTATCCATATAGGTTATGATTTCTTGCAATAAATCAAAAATAGCCATATTTATAGTCATATTCTTGCGGAATCCTTTTTGTTCCTGCGCAAAAAGATTATTTAATTCAAAGTAATTACTTATTCGGCTGCTGATTACTCTTTCAATGATCTTAGAAAAAATAGGGAGGAGAGCAATAGGCCTGTAGTTTTCCATATTTTCTTTATCTCCTTTTTTAAAAAGAGGTCGCGCAATCGCTACTTTTAGCTTTTCAGGAAAGATGCCTTGATCTATACATAGATTTATTATATAACTAATCGGTAATGATATGACCCGTGCAACTCTTTTCATAACTTTAGTGCAAATCCCATCATTGCCGGTACTATTGCTGTTTTTAAGGGAGTATATTATATTTAACACTTCTTCCGGGCTTGTTGGTTGCATAAATAAAGAATGTGAAGAACTATATGTCAATGTGTTATGTCGGTCTAAAATATTATTTGGTGCGGCATTATTACAGTTATTGGAATCTGTAATTAGTTTAACTTGGTCAATAAAATGATTATTAAAATTTTCTGCAATTGATTGAGGGTCAGTTATTAACATACCATTATGTTTTATATCAGAGATATTCTCCTTAGGAAGTAAAGTTGTAGTTCTATTAACAACATTCCAAGTTGCTTTTGATTTGTTTGATGAATTTTTTATGTAGTAGTCATTTTGAGACTTTTGTGTCAAATATATAATTTTTCTTAGGCGCTTGGAATATTGTTTAAAAAGGCGTTTGTTATTTTCATTAGGATGTGTTCTGCATTTCCATAACAAATTTCTCTTTTTTACACAACATTTTCTTATTCCCGAAGAAATCCACTTTGCCTTTTTTGTTAGATTCATTTTTAATCTTATAAAAGGAAAACACAAGTTATAAAACAATATAAACAGATTTATGAACTTATTGTACGCTTCACTAGCATTATTTGCCATATACACGCAGTTAAAGCTCAGGCTTTGTAGACTTTCATTAAACTTAGCTGTATTATCGCTACATAGGTCTCTTCTCTTCATATACCAATGTGATAGGCTTGTGTTATGGGTACTAGACAACGATATATATAATAGATAAATACATAGAAAACACCCATAACTCAGGAACAAATATCTGTGATAAACACACAAATAAATGCCCTGACCAGGATTCGAACCCGGGACCTCCTGCTTCGTAGGCAGGGTCACTACCGACTGGGTTAGGAGGCCGTTAAATATACTTTAATGTGTTAATAAAATGATCTGCATTCAAGCTTGTCATTTAGATCAAATTCTGCTTATTTTATGGCATTTTATGATTTAAATTAAGCATTATTTGCTCAAAATTAAATGTCGTCACGTAAAATATTTATTAAAATAAATTGATTTGTTCTCTAGTTTCATGTCACGTAGTTTTAAAATGTATTCATTCAACCTTGCATAACAAGGAAAGTTTAATATCAGTCAGTAACTTACTAAAATAAATAGTCATTTCCAATTCCTACTTATTATTCTGATAATAAACATTATTCACTGGCTCGTGAACGCGCGCGAGTCGACGCTAAGTTTTATTGAAAACTTAGCATTTGCCTTTGTGGGACTTAGTGCAGGAAATAGCAGCGCGAATAATTTACATGGCTTAAAGTTCTTTATGTTAGCAGTTTGCAGGGTTTTAAAAGAATTTTGTTATCAAGAATGTATTATAACTGTTGAAACTTGGTACTTCTAGCAGGATTTTCTGTTGACTATGGAGTACAGACAGTTCAATTATTGTGGAGTGTAAGAATTTTCCCGCCGTTACACATTCGTGCCATTAGCGAGGTGAATGTCTGTTATGTCTTCGATCACACACTCGCAAACAATATTCGTCTAGCCACTCACACGAATACGTACGAGTAACTACGTGGTGATTTAATATAAATATGTAAATGGTCATACGGCCAGAAGTGTCATGAAGCTAAAATTAATTAAATAACCTTTTAAACAATTTTGTGCTGCGTGAAAGTAACCCACGTCACTTTAGTCAATTCGCGCGACATGTTTCGGAAAGCTTAGGTCTCCATCTTGAAGCACTAAGACCACCACACCGTGAGACATACTAGCACTATATTTTATAGTGTTAGTATGTCTCATGAAAGTTTAAATTTAATAATTATTTATTGAATCACGTGTTCTTTCCATAATTATTAATGAAAATAATATTGCTTTTCTATTTCGCGGTGCGTGCTAGTCGTTAAGTGCCAACCCGTTATACTTACTTGCGTATGGATTCATGTTTCCAACCTCCCACAGCAATAATAAACCATCAAAAACATAAATGTGAAAGGCTGCCAAGTTCGATACTATGGGAATGCTTCGCCTATAAAAGAAGTGAGATCTGAATAAGTACCAAGTTCCATAAAAATACCTCAAATCATAAATAGTTATAGGAATGCACACTTGATTTCCAGCAGTTTTTAAGTCACATTTTGAATAAGTATCACGTTACATAGAAATACCTAAAATTATAATAGTCAGAGAAACGCACACCGGTTTTTTTAGCAGTTTCCTGATAACATTTATTATTTTCAGTACTTTTTAATGATGTTACTTGGCAAGTTTTCATACACCACACACCATTTCAATGCAATGAATCGACACCTTTGGACTGCAATGTGTCATGTATATAATTTTCTATTAAAACATACGCTAATAAATATAACAAACCACCACGAATATTACCAAAACTCAACACGTGTTGGTGAAACACGAGGCATCCTTAGGAGCAGGGGTCGGACAAAAAGTGCGGATGACGTAAAAATGACGTAATCTTGCACATAGGATGATGTTTGTATTTAAACTTCCGTGTGACATGTAGTAACAAAGTAGTATTAATAAAGTAACAAAATAATCGTAAATAAATCAATGGAATTAATAATACAGGTGGTAGGGTGATGTAGTGAATAAAATAAATTTCACGAAACTTGTTACCATAAGGTATTTGAAATTATTAGGACAAATCTGTGGGAACCTCAGATAAATAGGTTTAATACTCAAACGTAGGAACAGTAGGTAAGATTAGTAAAAATAAAAAAAGATAATTTGATGTTATTATACTTATTATTTAATGAAATTAGATAGATAGATATAAATTTATTCAATAAAGCACACACTACAGAACATACAAAACAGAGGTTGAAAAATGCATACCTAAAGGTAAACACTAGTCGAGTCTATACTCGTAACTACAGAAGTTCACAATGTGTTCAGCAATTGCGAGTTACCCCACAATTTGCAACGCTGTTATTCTGTCCTGGCCTTTAAGGAGTCTAACGTTGAATCTTGAAGCAAATCAAATTATTTTGTTCAATATTTTTTGATTTGCAATTTTTAAGTAGTTACACTACTATATATAAACTGAAAATAGATGTCATATACTTCAGAAAAAGTGACCAAACCATCTGGCCTCGGACACCGGAGGGTTTGGTCACTTTTTCTGAAGTATATGACATCTATTTTCAGAGTCTAACATTGTTTAAAAAAAGAAAGTTGACGTAAGATATTTTGCATAAAAAGTAGACATGCACAAAGCGAGAGGAAAACAAAACGGAAAAATTAATAGAATAACGCGCGAGTAGATAGATATGGATTTAAAGGATAAAGTTTATCTATACATATAATAAAGCTGAAGAGGGTCGAAAGTCTGTACATGGAAGATAATCGAAAAAAAGTTGGCTGGGGATACTTAGAATCGATAACAGAACACGTTTCAACAATTTTTAGAATTTTTGTCTGTTTATCTGTTTGTCTGTTTATCTGTTTATCTGTTTGTCTGTTTATTTGACCGCGCATCACGTGAAAACGGCTGAACGGATTTCGATGAAATTTTGTATAGAGATAGTTTGAGTCCCGGGAAAGGATAATATATTTTTTTAATAGAAATTAGTATGCAGATAATTTGAGTCCCGAGAAACGACAGAATAGTTTTCATCCCGAAAATAAACCCTTTCACCCTGAAAAGGGGGTTGGAAGTTGGTATGACGATTTTTTTACCGCTGAACTGATAAAGATGAAATTTGGTATAGTATGGGTCTCAAGAAAGGACAAATGATAGTTTTCACTCCGAAAATCAACCCTAAAGGGGTGAAATGAGAGTTGGAAATTCGTATAGGGAATTATTAACCGCAGAATCGATTTAGATAAAACTTGGTATGGAGATAATTAATTAAAAAAGGAAATAAAATAGTTTTATCTCGGAAATTATCCTTTAAACGGATACAAAAGGGGTGAAAGTTTACATGGGGAAGAAACAACCAATAACCGCTGTCCGTATTTAGATGAAATTTGGTATTTAAATAATTTGTAATTTTTTGGTCAAGGTGTTCATATTTATAACATGTTACCCGTCGATGCTTTTTAGAGAACTTACAATATGTATGAGTGTAGATAAACATATCAAACGTTTTGTGAAGCAGTCAGATTAGGATTTATTTTTCTTTAATTAAACAATAGGTACATTATCTGTCTCTCAAGCTGTTTTGATATGTCTTCTTGAAGAACTACGCATTATTTTGTATCTTTAAGATCTAATAATGTATTACTGTTTTGAAAAAAATAAGTCCCGTCGAGTATCTTTTCGGTCATAACTCATAATACTTCTTAGGCCAGAGATGTAGGGTTAGAACCGGTGGTAGTTTTGGAACGAAGTTCCTTATTGGACGGTTCGCGGATTTCGCGGGCTAGGTGAAAAAAAGTCACGTGACCGTCACGAAAAAGCGTCACGTCACGAAAACGCGACACCCATACGATTGAGAAACATGTAAAATGGAATGAAATAAAAAATATATAAAATAGAATAAAGTGAAGTGAAGTGAATTGTAGTGAAAGTGAGAAGTGACAAAGTGATAAAAGTGAAAAAAGTCGAGAACCTAAAAGTAAAAAATGTCAAAAATGGCAAAATATCAAAATTTCAAAAATTTCAAGTTTCAAAAATTCAAAAATTTATAAATTTCAAAAATTTCAAAAATTCAAAAATTTCAAAAATTTTAACAATTTCAACAATTTCAACAATTTCAACAATTTCAACAATTTCAACAATTTCAACAATTTTAAAAATTTCAGAAATTTCATAAAAATACAAAAAAAATAAAACCACAAAATTTACGAAATAGTCAAAAATGAAATAAAATGAAATAACATAACTTCGTTCCAACAGAGTGTTCCACGACACTTACGTATTTTATTTTTTCGTTCATTAGTGCATTGTAACGTGCTTACCTTGAAGTATGTAATTACCACAATTATTGCAACCAGTAACGTAAGTAACATCTATGACAGTTTGGTAAAAACGTATGAAAATTCATTACCTACGGTAACGTAATCAAAATCCGCCCCTCCCCCCCCCCCGACCGCCGGCACGCATGGTTTCAGTAGATTTTTAATATGTGTGTAGGTAAAGCAGTGTATGCTTCTGTACATAATTAGGCCTTATTACGTAACAGTTACATAAACTACTATTTATCTCTTTTTAGGGTTCCGTAGTCAACAAGGAACCCTTATAGTTTCGCCATGTCCATCCGTCTGTCCACGGTCTAGCTCAGTTACTGTTCGCACTAGAAAGCTGAAATGTGGTGAGGCCTGATAAGAACTTTCAATAAAAACTATATTGAATAAAATCGGTTCGGTGCCGGATAGTAGACTGACGTAAGCGCCGCCAAATATCCCTTAATAAACGACCGTTTGAACGGATGTTTCTTAACAGGGCGCCATTTACGAAACTACACTGAGCATCGCCCGACATGCTCTTGGCCGGTTTTTTTTGCATTGTTATCCCGGAAATCACCCCTTAAGGATTACTAATTCCTCAGATAGAAAAAACCTTTCTGCATTTGTGACCCCCCCCCCCCCCCCCATTTCAACTGCGCCTGTTCTTACCTTTCATGCTTAGACTGATTTGACGGGAGGATCGATTTGGATGATATTTGCCGTGGACATGAACGTATAAATACAACAGTGGTCCTGTATCGTCCGATATACACCTACTATATGTCGTTTAAATCATGCCAATAAAAATTAATAGGATAAATCCATCAGTCAACTTTACTTCAAGTTCCGCCTCCAGGGTAGCGGGAGAGAAATTAGGGGTGAATTAGCCGCTTACTGACACAGACCGAATTCCACGCGGGCGGAGTCGCGGGCACAGCTAGTAGTACTTATATATTAGATGTATTATAGAAAATTGTGCATAAATTAATGATTACTTCCAAATAAGTTTTTCAGCGTTTGACCTACTTTCAACATATCATGATAGTTCTCGTTTTCAAAAAAATGTTCAATGAGTTGAGAACTTAATATTTTATGGTGACGTTGTTTGTACAGTCGAGAACTTCAGAAGCAATTATATGTGGTCTGCTTGCGTTATGCTCTCTAAGAGGATATTAGCAACATTTTATTGCCCACGGTCTTTTGTCTCATTTACTGTAACATAAATATACGATTGCCCGATATCTTTTCGTATAGAAGAAAAGGCATTTTTGAACATTTTTGGCAAATAGCGTAGTCTTAGGTTTGATTCGGATGGTACGGTAACTGTTTTTGCATATTCACCATCAATGCATTTTTTTATGAAATTGCGGAAGTTTTCATTTTGTAGTTGCACCCAGGGTATGTTTGCTGCTATCATAAAATTTGTAAGGTTCAAATTACATTCACTTTGCCCTTTTTTTTCTACGTTTCCAACATGTTTGGTTGTCTCCAAATGTCTTTTAATATTGCTTACCTTCGTTGGTATATCTTGATTACAGCAAGAGCAGGATACGTGTTTGTCACGTACCTCCAAAAACGGAAAATTGCCACAATATTCGAGTGAAGATGACATTTTACAGCGTTTTTTATACATTAGTAAATATAAATTTTAGCTAAATATAATCGTGAAGATACAATAACTAAACAATAACGAAGTCAATTTATTGTTCATCTGATTGAAAATGTGTCAGTCAAAAACGTACTTACTCATTTCAAGTGGCGGTATCGTTTAATAAAGAGGTTGATAAATGATAAGTGATAATTGTTTATGAAAATCAAAAATACTATTTGAAATCATCCTATAAGTGGTTTGACGTCATCCGCACTTTTTGTCCGACCCCTGCTTAGGAGCAATAGCTGCTGCAAATGTTATTGCTCTGACGTTCAGTAACGGAAATTAGATTCCGTCATATCACATTTAATGCCTGTTGTTACCATTATTTACTTTGTTCCGTCTGTTTCTGTACTTCTTTTTCTTTGCACCACAGCAATAAAGAATATTGTATTGTATTGTATTTAATATAAAAGAACGAGTGGATTTGTCAAATTTGATATTAAATTAACATTCAAATAGTAATAATGCTTCTAACTTTTGCCATTGTCAACCTCTGAAGAAAAAGTTACATTACCTAAGTACTTTCACTTTTTTCGAATACATTCCCTTTGCCCTTGAATCTGGTTTGTTAAACTTTTTTATTAGCCGAGTTTGGCGGTTCTTTATTGTTTTTGCTGGGAAATTCCCGGTAATTTGGGAAATTCTCGGAACGTTCCAACTCCGACGCTCCGTTAAGCCTCTGTTAAGTGATAAAGATAAATTTGTTTTAATTTTGAAGGTTTCTTTGTCTTAATAAGAAAGTTTGTTGTGAATAAATAGTAAATCCGATAAAATTTTATTAGCAACATGTTCTAAAAACCCTCTCTTGGGAAATATTTTATTACTGACTGATTTGGTGACGTATACAGGTTTTATCAGGATTTTTTCCTTCACCAGAAAGCGACTGATAAATATCGATTGATATTTCGTAAGTATATTAGTAGGTACCGAAACAGTCATTGGTACGAGCCGAGGGTTAAATCAAAACATACTTACTTTCACATTATTAGGGCTAATATTAGTAGACAATTTAAAAAAGTAGTACTGACTATCTTAACAATCAAAAAGTCGTATGTTTTCTTCGATAAAGTCGTTACTGTATATTAAGTGACCTAGAACGCAACTCAAATGACATAACCTCGAAACAACCGACTTTATTGCCGATACTAAACGAGATTTCCCCCACTGACAAAACATTTGACGTGTCGTGAAAATTCATGATTGCGCCCTTATTCCGATTGTTAATATAAAATTGAACATCTTTATACTTAAAGACAATCAAACAGGGCTCTTTGTATAGAAATTTCTAGACAAACGGTTTTCACTCTCCTCAAGTGTACCTATAGTATCTGAACTACCTTACCTGACAAGAAGTTTGTGTACAAATTTGGAGCGCCCTTTCTCCGTAAACTTACTTTTCCTCACAAAATAAATAGCGTGTCACGGAAACTTGCTATACATTAATATTAAATAAACATTTATTTCGGGCAAAGCCCATAAAAGTATTAGTATATGCAAAAAACTTACAGAACTATTGTTAATGAAAGCAAAAGTCAGAAACACAAACACGAAAGTACACAGAAAACAGTACATAGATAAAAAAACCAATAATAATAAACATTTAATATATATAGAATTAATAATTTAATCGCACTAAGTATCTACGACACTAAAGGTAATTTTAAATATTAACTCATTAGTCAGCCTTTTCGCAGACAAAATAAAAATCTTAATTTCGTTTAAAACAGGTCAAATATTTAATTCTTATATTCAAAAAAATTCGAAACTCATTGCAGCCGCTAGCACAAAGTCATCTTTAGGGTTCCGTACCTCGAAAGGAAAAAACGGAACCCTTATAGGATCACTTTGTTGTCCGTCCGTCCGTCCGTCTGTCTGGCTGTCAAGACTCTTTTTCTCAGGAACGCGTGAAGGTATCAAGCTAAAATTTATATCAAATACTCAGGTCTACTGTCCCTTGGAGCTGTGAAAAAATCAAACTTCTAAGCCAACGCAATCAAAAGATACAGCAGTTTATGCGGCAAATTTCCGCAAATTTTCGAAACTCTTAAGGGAATCGAAACCTACAGGATGCTTCCCGTGAACTCAGAATCTTGAAATTTGGTACGAAGCAACGTCTTATAACATAGATAAAGGAAAAATTGCGAAAACCGTAAATTTTTAGTTACATAATATAATCAAAATATTATTAATAATTTTAAAGTTACTACCCCTATAAACATACAGGTTTGTACGGAACCCTCGGTGCGCGAGTCCGACTCGCATTTGGCCGGTTTTTCTCTTTTTAGCAGAACCTCAAAGCCAGGAATAGTCCGCTTTCGAACCTACATCTATTATTTATACCTGCCTAATGGCGACCTCATTACCGCCTTCGCATTTCGGAATACACGCAGTCACTCGAAATCGAAATGTGGTGAATCGTTGATTCGAGTTGTTTGAGAATCTATTTGCACAATGTTTGACTTTGTGCCTATTGACTTAGAAAGATGTTATTCGGTATGTGCGAAGTGCATAGTGGGGGTAACATGAACGATCGCAGTACACAATGTGATAAGAAATTAAACTGCAAAGGGATATCACCTATGTCACCTGAACACGCTAAGCAACGGGTACAAGCCATTCATAAAAAACCGGCCAAGAGCATGTCGGGCCACGCTCAGTGTAGGGTTCCTTAGTTTTCCGTCCGTCACAGTGAGTGTCCCCACTTAAGAGTTAAAATAACACCGCCATGTAGGATATGATATCGTACCCTTGGTGCAATAAAGCCACATCTGCAAAGTGACTACTTTACAGGAGAGAGATTTAAAGATTCTGCCGTCGATAATTGGTGGATAACTTTTGCACGCTTAAAGTAAGGTTTATACAACTTTGCAACTGTAGTTATAGAGATGTACTCTATTTAATAAGAAGTAGTTTATTCCAATTATTTCATTATTTTCGAAAATCGTGGGTTGCATGTGTACTTACTGCTATATTGCACCAAACCACATCGGACGTAAGTAGATATCCGTCCTTTTTGCACGGACAGCTGCATGCCACAATGGCATTATGTGACTTTATAACTAGCATTTTTTAAGTCTATAAAAATTATGATACCGGCAGTAAGTAACATCAATAACACTATTAATACGTTTCTTGCCTAAAATATGTTAGTACCACATATAACCGTAAACAACGACGTAAGTGCAATCAATTTTCTAGAACAATACAGCCGTATGTGCATATAAATGCCATAATCGAAAAAACACATTTCAAAAAGAAATAAGTCACTTAATTGTATTTCCGCTCTTTCCCGTATCCATTTTTGCCAATTTTTGTGCGACGAGCGACACATCCTTCTTGCCCGGCAACACGGTCACAACTGCATAACGGCGGCGCGGGCGCGGCGAAACCACTCGCTTTAACTTCGGGAAACAACGACGGCTGTGCCGAAGCGGCCATGTTGCAGGTACTCTTATTCACATGCGTCGTTCTTCACTTGATATATTTCAGAAAATAACAAAGATACAAAAAAAATGATTTTTGTTTCGGATTGTATACATCATTTGTGTAACTTTCGCGTAAAAAAAGCATTTTGGACGGAAAGTCACATGTGGCTTTATTGCACCAAGGGTACGATATAAGCGTTCCACGTACAGCGACATCTATCGGCAAATTAAGTAAACTATTGCGCGCGAGCTTAAAGATTGGAAGATGATTTTTATGGGATAATAGTTTATTGCGTGAACCGATTTTCACCGTTTTTACTTTATTTGTAAGCACGTCATTTCATTGTGATTTTGTAGAAATTACAGGTACAATAAACACCTGCTTATACGGTTAAATTACAAACTTAGTTCAGAAATTATTTTGTATTTTTTTTTCAAAAACTATTCAATCTATCAAGTTTAAAATAATTTTCCTAGAAAGTTTTTATAAAGTTCTACTTTTTTTCATATTTTTAAAACTTATGGTTCAAAAGTTAGAGAGGGGGGGACACATTTTTTTTTACTTCTGGAGCGATTATTTCCGAAAATATTTACATTATCAAAAAATGATTTTAGTAAACCCCTATTCATTTCTAAATACCTATCCAACAATATACCACACGTTAGGGTTGAAATGAAAAAAAAATCACTCCCCACTTTACGTATAGGGGAGGTACCCTAATAATATTTTTTTTTCCACTTTTTATTTTACCACTTTGTCGGCGTGATTGATATACATATTAGTACCAAATTTCAACTTTCTAGTGCTAACGGTCACTGAGATTATCCGCGGACGGACGGACGGACGGGCAGACATGGCGAAACTATAAGGGTTCCTAGTTGACTACGGAACCCTTATAGTTTCGCCATGTTACGCCAGTTTTAATAGAAAATTATATACTTGACACATTGCAGTCCAAAGGTGTCGATTCATTGCATTGAAAAGGTGTGTGGTGTGTGAAAACTTGCCAAGTAACATCATTAAAAAGTACTGAAAATAATAAATGTTATCAGGAAACTGCTAAAAAAACCGGTGTGCGTTTCTCTGACTATTATAATTTTAGGTATTTCTATGTAACGTGATACTTATTCAAAATGTACCTTAAAAACTGCTGGAAATCAAGTGTGCATTCCTATAACTATTTATGATTTGAGGTATTTTTATGGAACTTGGTACTTATTCAGATCTCACTTCTTTTATAGGCGAAGCATTCCCATAGTATCGAACTTGACAGCCTTTCACATTTATGTTTTTGATGGGTTGTTTTTCTCATTGCCCATCAGCGCATGGTTAACGCGACACTAGATCCAGCCAAATTCTTCAAAGTGCAAGTGAAGACTGATAAGATGAGAAAGAACGCGCTATATAATTGCGTTACGGGTTATGCTACGAGCAGTTACAAGCTTGTTTACTAACATAACGTAAAAAATATTTATTCTTGGATAGGGCCATAAAACCGTTATTTGTGACGGCTTAAAATGAAATGAAATGAAAAATGTTTATTCGGTGCAAAAAGAAGCATAACATGATACCGTATTCTAATTTTAAAAAAACCATAAACAATACATTAAAAACACAATATATCTCAAACATAACTCCCTCCAACTCAACAAATAATCAACCAATATTGAAGTTGTATTGTGCTCGTAACTTTGTATCGGAATAATTTTCAAGCAAATTCTGACATTTCTGATTCAGACGTTTAGGCGCTAGCTCTATTGTGTAGTTAATACGTTGGAGTTCTATTGAAGTTGGATCGTGTATAAACGTGTTTTAAAGTTAGAATACGGCTTATACGGCCCATGGAACATCCAAAAAGTATTATGCAGCCGCGATGAGATTAGACTTGATAGATTTGCCATACACTTACGTCAAAATTAAGAAGGATTGACAGCTATCTTAATCCCATTCTAATCGCGGTTTAGTAATACCAACACACACAAAACACACACAAAAAGGTACCTACTATTTGCCGAATTCAATATTTTGTTCGTCGGCCACTCAATAGTACCTTTTGATGAAGAATCACGAGCTCTTTAGACTGAATTATAACTCACTATATCGATCATATTCATAGCAATCCTTTCATAGAACCGGTAGGCCGCCGGACGGCAGGCGTATTAAAAAGTTTGAATGCAATTTACAGCAGTCCAGGGAAAATGTAGGCTGGCAACACTGATCCTTGAGCGTCGTTTATCATTTTCAAATACTATGATAATAATATAGGGCTACTTTATTATTTCCTTTATTAATTTTTCTTCTTAAGCTAGGTTATTTTATAATATTTTTACAAAAATATAATATAAAACCACATAAAAGCTGCGGTGATTGATTTAACTACTAAAATTAAAACAAATGTAGATGCCAAAATGATAAGTCTTGGAATTTTTATTGATCTTAATAAAGCCTTTGACACGGTTAGCCATAGACTACTTTTTAGAAAAGCTTAAGCAGATAGGTTTTTTTGGTATGAAAAAATGAGAAAAAAAATGGTTTTATATGGAGGATCGGCTGCCCCATACAAAAAAAATATTTCGGGTCCAAAAAGTTTTCTCCTACTTTTTCTTCGCAGTCGCAATACGATACCGATTATGCCCTTAAACAGATCACCAGTATTTATGTTAAACCCTGTACACTCCGTGAGCGTTTAGAAGACCATTCGGGTTTATATTTCCTTCTCGGTTGCCTTCGTACGTTCGTGGTTCGTTCTAAACAAAAGCAAGCGAAAGAGAAATATGGAGCCGAATGGTCTTCTAAACGCTTACGGAGTGTATAAGTAATATAATATACTAAGTAACCGATTTACCTTCTACACGGGCATTGGCTTTTGTGACTAGAATCAAGAATTAATCAAATTCGACCTCAATCGTGAAATTCGTGTAAAACTTATTTCCGATTCCGATTTCGCAATCAGCGGGTCTTTTCGCCTTCTAATTGACTTTCTAATAGCAGTGTTTTGTTTTAATTCTTATTCGTTTCCTTAGCTAAATTAAAACTGAAAGAACCGTTGTATTTTTTTTAATGGAAGAATTAAAAGTTTTTTCTGTTGTTTCAGGTAACAACTGGGTCCAGCTCGCATCCATCTCCAAATAATTGTTGAAATCGATGAATAAAATTAATGAATTCTTAATACAATTATTAGCGCCGCCAGGTCACATCCACGTTTGCACCAATATGTCTGTTTCTTATTCATATAAATTAATCTATATTTCACAATCCTTTCGAATCATAACTAAATCGGTACTAACTAGATGTGTCTCGCTTGACAGTTCACAATCGAATAGTAGACGGGGGCCAAAAAATTTTACCTTGCATTAAATCCTACACTTTTGGAAGCTTTTTCTAGTTATTAAGTAGGGTAGTCAGATTCCCACTACACATTTTTCCCCAGTGACGTGATTGTGCATTTCAGGAAATCGAAAACATTCTAGACAACGTCTGGAACACTACATTGACTAAATCCTACACTGGAGATCTAGCACTATTGTATTTGTTTAAATAAGTGATGACTAACTTAAAAAAATCCCGAATTGTTTCTCTGAGCTTTCGTCTATAAGCTTCATTAAGTGACATTTTTTCTTTATATTTATAAAAAAGTGACTTAGAAATTCGAACACAATTCGAAAATTTGGTAGTATGGTACTAATACAGATCTAAATGTTACAGTAATTTTTCACCACGGTGACATGTTTACATATATTTATTATGACATTTTATTAGTTTTTTTTGGCGAATATGATCACTTTATACGAACCTACACTTGTGAATATTTGTTCCTTAAATTGTCTATTTATTTAACATACATAATCAAAAAAATATTGTAAATATACTGAGTGCTTTAGGAGCAATCGAAATAAACAACTTATAATTTAAGGTTCATATTTTAAAACTCCCGCCTCCGCGGCAATGTTACTACGTAGCACAGATTACTTACCTACTTGTATTAGATAGAGCAAATCAGAAGACTCGCAAGTACTACAGGTTGGTAAAGAGATATTTTATTTAAACTTTTTCCAAATTTCTGATTTCCTATATTGAAATGTCATTATGTTTGCCCCAATCAGTCATTTCAGAATAGAGCATATTGTGGTTTTAGGTTCGATGGTTAGATAGATGCAATCGAACTGTTATTTTCGTACCTGGGAAGCACACTCCTTGCATTGGACAAACGTCGGTCAATATAAAGGACGATACACCAAGAAAATTTATTTGCTATACTCAAATAAAATATCAACAAAAATAGAGTTTATGGGTTAAATCATTCACATGGATTGTTGTAAATTTTGTATAGGATAGAAGCGAGTGACGCCATTCTCAGCTCTAAATTTAGTGGTCACGTCATGAGAAACTTCATAATGCGTATTGAACACACTTATTTATTTATTTATCATTCAAAACAGTTACACAGCATTACAGTAAATCCAAGGCACTGCGAACTTCAAATTAAATATATAAAATAACTTAATGCTAGGTCGATTTAGGCTTCATAATGCGTAGTCTTGTGACCAGTAATCTGTTCGCAGACTTCATGTGACTCGCTTGTAAGCTATGAATGAATAGGAGAGCTATACCTGCTATATATAGCTTCTTTGCTAGGATACCCATCGGATAATACCGTTTGTTTTGATGTTTTTGGTTTATTGCGTTTGTTTTTTTGGTGGTTACGGCGCTGAAAGACTAATAATAAAACCGGCCAAGTGCGTGTCGGGCCACGCATAATGGAGAGTTCCGTAGCTTTCATGAAATAAGAACCAGACTAATGCCAAAAGGTCGTATCTGATGCCTATGGAAGAAGTTTTTTTGGAAATAACTCAAAAATGGCTAAACCGATAATGTTCAAAACAATTTTCTTATATAGTATATGCTAACGCGCATGTTCTTAATTTTTTAAATATTTTTGAACTTACGGTTCAAAAGTTACAGGGGGGACGCTATTTTTTCGAGTTTCGAAGCGATTATTTCTGAAACTTTTCACTTAATCATAAAATGTTAAAAGAAACCTCAATGTTATTTTTAAAGACCTATCGATTGATGTGCAACATGTTGATATCTGTTTTTTTTTTGTTACATGTATGGAGCGCCCCCCCTAAAAAATTTTTTTTCTGCAATTGTTAAATTGCACAACTATATAGCGGCATACAAAATACACGTTATGTCTGAATTTTATTAAGATACGTCTTATAGTTTCCGAGTAAAACGGCTGTGACATACGGACGGACGGACAGACGGACATGACGAAACTATAAGGGTTCCGTTTTTGCCATCTTGGCTACGGAACCCTAAAAATGGATTGTACACTCGACTACAAAGAGCTAAGCTGTATCTACTTTTTCACCCTAATCCGTTGTAATAAGGTTCAAAAGTGGATACATATCTTTGTAGTCGACTGTACTCGTATAATATCACAGCTATCACTTAATAAAAATGGATGTGAATAGTATACATATCAATTATATAATCTATACAGTCATCTAACTTCATAGAACCTATTTGTTTCTCGTCTTTGCCGAAGGTTCAGGGTTGTAAAAAATTTTGACAAGTTTTATTTATTCTTATTCGTATTTGGTTTTGAAATTGACATACAATTAATAGAACAATTTTGTCCAGGGTTTGAATTCAAAAAAGTAGCGACATCCTGAAATTATTTGATTATCATCAATACAAAAGGCCGTAATGTTATTTTGTTCTGTTTATTTTTGATCACTTTGAAAATCGATATCTGAGGATCCGCACGGCTAATACGAATCTAACATCAAAATTGTAAAACGGCGACCATTTTAAATTTTGTACAATTTAATCCGATCATGTCGAAAATCGAGTTCTGAAAATCCAAGAGGCCTTTTAATGCATGCTTTAAATAAGCAGCTTTTGCTGCATTAAATAAGCAGACAAACTACGAAGTATCCAATCTGCAAATTACTACTTTCTAGCTTCAGTAGTTTCGGCCTCGCTTTAATAAAAAGTATTCAACCTCGTTTATACTCTAGGGTTGAAAAGTTTGTAGTACTATCCACTTAAAATAAAAATAAAACTTTAAAGGATGTTTTTTTAATAACTAGCCATATGTGAGAGGTGATTAAGTAAGTCTTACTAAACAACTTTTGCTATAGGACCGACCCTGAAATCCAAAAAAAAATTTGGCGTCCCCATAGAAAACGTCAACGTCGGATCAGCCGAAATGTATGAAACAGCCAAAAAAAATTTAGATTTCGGAGTTGACCCAATAGTAAAAGTGGTTTAGTATGGCCTACCAAATCACCTCGCACAATATGGCTAGTTCTTAAAAAAATACCCTTAAAAGTTTTTTTTTCTTTTAAGTCCACAAACTTCGTTTTAAGTCTTCGTTTCTAGTCTCTATCTATACATACTTGCAACCCCTTTTTAACCCCGTTAGGAGTTGAATTAAAAGAAACGCTAAAATCACTTTTATTATTTTAAATTAGCAGTAAACTTACGCAGTCTCGAACTAAAATTATAAACACCACACAAACAAGTTTTCAACGCGCTTCTTATTACTTGTACTGTACAGATTATAAATGTAACCCACTCTGCAAATCACAACTTCCTAGCTTCCGTTGTTCTAGCCTCTTTCTAATACAAACTTTTCAACCCCGTTTAAATTCAAGTGGTATTTTTAAAAACGATTAAATGACTTTCTTGGTTTTAAGCTTACAAACGAACTTTCAGGTCTGTCTTTCAAAACTTGTTTTTTCTATATAATTTCTCAACATGAATGCGATTGAAAGCTTCCACCCCTTTTTAACTCCATTAGGGGTACAATTTTAAAAGTTGTTAGAATAATTTTTATTATTTTTTAATAATCAGCAAACGTACGAAGTTTTAAATCTCTAACTTAAAAAAATATATTCTACCGATACAAATTTTAAACCCTCTTTTTACCCCTTTGAGAGTTGAATTTTTCAAAATCGCATCATATTACTTGTACAGATTATAAAGAGTAGCCTACAAACGAAGTTTCAAGTCTGTCTTTCAAAACTTGTAATCTCTATACAAACTTTCAACTTCAATGGGGTTCAACCTCTTTTTAACCCCATTTAACCTCTTTTGAACTTCAAAAACTGCTAAATTATTTTTTATTATTTTTTAATGATCAGCAAACGTACGAAGTTTTAAGATTCTAACTTAAAATTTTAAATTCTACCCATACAAATTTTGAACCCCTTTTTGAATTTTTCAAAATTGCTTCCTATTACTTGTACGTATTATAAATGTACCCCACCCGCAAATTACAACTTTGTAGCTTCCGATGTAACGGCCTCGCTTTAATACAAATTTTTCAACCCCGTTTTAACTCCTCTGGGGTGGAATTTTGAAAAACACTAAAATTTTTTTTTTTTTTACTTTTAAGCGATTAGCCTACAAACGAGCATTTAAGTCAGTCACGAAAAAAGCTACAGATTTTCAACCCATTTTTAACACTGTAGGGGTTGAATTTCAAAAAACTGATATTTCTTTTATTATTTTTAATCATCAGCGATCGTACGAATTTTTAAGTCTCTATATAAAAAAAATCCTACCCATACAAACTTTTAACCCACTTTTTACCCCCTTAGCCATTGATTTATTCGAAATCACCTCTTAGTACATACAAATTATACATGTAACCTGGTCTAACATTTTCAACTCTTTAGCTGCAGTGGTTTCGGTGTTTACGTTGATGTGTCAGTCAGGACAAAAGCATTTAAAGATAGACTAGCTTTCCGCCCGCGACTTCGTCCACATATAATACGGCTACCTACTCATATACAGTTTCATCTTTATAAAATGTGTGGTTTAGTATTAGAATTTTTTTTTTGTTTATAATAATTATCATACAACTTTTAAGCCATATACATACATTCTTCGTACAAATCGTCGACGTTTTTTAACTTAACCCCCTTAGGGATGAATATCAAAACACGCTGAAATTGCTTCTCTTATTTTCTAGTAAGTAGATAAAATAGGTACAAAGTAGCCAATCTGCAAATTACAACTTTCAAGCTTCAGCAGTTTCGGCCTCGTTTTAGTACCACCTTTTCAACCTTGTTTTAACTCATCTATCGGGTGGAATTTTGAAAAACACTGAAATTAGTATTTTTTTGTTTTGAAGTGCTTACAAATGAACTTTCGAGTGTCACAAAAAAGTAGGTATATATATCAACTTTCAACCCCTTTTTAACCCCGTTTGCGGGGTTGAATGAAAAAAAAAACGCTAAAATTACTTTCATTATTTCTGATGTATTAAATGTACGAAGTTGCATGCCTCGAACTTAAAATTTTAATCAATAATATAATTCAAATTTGTTTCGTATTACTTGTATACATTATAAATGAAAATTATAACTTTCTAGCTTCAGTAGTTTCGGCCTGGCTACAATCCAACTTTTCATCCCCGTTTCAACTCCTTTGGGGTGGAGTTTTGAAAAGTGCTGAAATTATTTTTTTGTTTGGAGCTGAGTAGCCTACAAACGAACTTTCAAGTCTGTCACAATTTTTACAAATTTTCAACCTCTTTTTAACCCCGTTAGAGGTTATATACCAGAAAACGCTGAAATTACTTTTATTATTTTTTAATTAGCAACAAACGTACGAAGTTTCAAGTTTCTAACTTAAAATTTTAAATCCTAACCGTACAAACGCTTAACCCCGTTTTTACGCCCTTAGGGCTTGAATTTTTCAAAATCGATCCTTATTACTTGTACAAATTAAAAATGTAACCTTATCTGCAAATTTCAACTTTCCAGCTTCAGTAGTTTCGGCTCTGCGTGGATCATTCAGTCAGTCAGTCAGGACATAGGCATTTATATAAATATAAATTAAAATAATATTAAATTTATTATTATATATATTTTTATCAGTGTGATTTAAAAAATAGTGTAATACTAATAAATAAAATGAGCCCATTATTTATTCCACCCTGATTATTACTCCTAAGTAAGCAACTACGCACCATACGCTATGCCCTTCTGCGCTTCTTAGATACCTACACGGTTAATGACCTTAGGTGCACTAATCGTATCGGCCGCCGCACGTCTTATGTGTTGTAGTTTCCGCCCCGCGCCCCGCTCCAAATATGTTTATTTTTTGATTACTAATTTTACAATTCCTGAAAATGCTCACTATATCTACTGGTGAAATTTTGATATTATGTAACATATTATTAAAGCTAAAAGGAGCATCAAAATCATGAGTGTAGAATTAATACGCGTGTTCGAAAATCATTTAAAATCAATTAAGAAATAGTAATAATACAGTCACCGCTGTAAATTTTTTTTAAAGGAAGCGTAATAATTGTCTCGACAATTTGGTGAAAAATCACCATTTGTATAATTAGTGTTTGATTATTATTGAATTTTTTAAACATTTTTATTATTTCAAATGTATTCTCAACTTGACAGGTGGTGAATATTTCAAATACTGTTTTAAATATTCAGGTAGTCCCTTGGGTTAAAAATCTCTAGTGTAGGATTTAATGTTTGTGGTAAATAAACATTAAAATTTTCAATTTTTTTTTTAAAGAAAGCACAATGTATTTTTTGGGAAAAACTTAATACATCTTTTCAATAAATGTTGTTTTACCAGATCCCAAGGACAAAATAGTGTAGGATTAAATGTGATCTCATCGAACAACTTAAAGTTTAGTGACGGGACTATAGCCTGCTCAGGTGGTCGCTTTGTTATATAGCCGACTATTCCCGCCAATCTACCCCTTCAATCGGTCCGTTAGACAAGTCACGACACAGATCACGTGACTTGCCAAAAGAATCAGTTAACATTCCCTTAATAAGTAGAATACGTACAATTACTAATAATAATCGAATATAAGCAACTTGCGAATAAAAGTAAGTATTGTTACCTTACACAATACACTACAAATACTCTTTATTGAACACCTAAAAAAAGAAAACCAGTACAGAAAATTTATAAAATGAACTTAATCAATTAATCTTAATTAATTAATCTTGAGTATAAAAAAAATACTTTGAGGATTTATAACCACAGTAAGCTTCACTGCATGTTTCAGAGGACGAGGTCATGGTTGAGGTTCGTTCCGGAATCAAATTTTTCAATTTCTGCATTTTTACGGATCCTTCAACTATCTTCATTTCTTTAACCTTTTGAACGCCTAGAACCCCTAAAGGTGTCATGAGTTCTCGTGCCCACAGCGCCAAGAGCCACTATATGGGTTATGACGTACGCTGTCAAAGTAGCCTTGATACTTTCAAGTAAGGTTTATATTGGCTCGCTTGCGTCAGTGATCTTGGCGTATGAGTGATGTTTTGTCTATGAAGTATAAAGGCGTCTGTGGCGTCTAAAGGGTAAAACAGATCCCAGGAGTTTACACACATCTCACATACACACCTGCACTTCACATTGAGACAGAACACTTTATCGCGTTCGGTAGCGCGTTCATTGACGTGACCAGCGTTGCGTGGAGCTTTCAGGGGATTTGAGCAGCGTTCACTAAGGCGAGGCCACTCCCATACAGTTTCATTTATTTAGGTACCATGAACACAGAATAAATAATAGTATTTCATACAGAATGGCTACGCTACGCCCCGATTGGAATTATCTCACCCCGCGGCGGCCGATTGGCAGAAAACTAGTAGGTTATCAGTCAGGTTGAAGGTAAGAACTCACGCACATATTGAAGTTTTCACTTTACAGACGTGCCGTGCACACATAAGCGCTTAAAGAAAGAAATAAATAAATAAAGAGAATACATTCATTTAACTTTTTAAAATTGTCACAAATACACACAAAAACAAAGCAAGTAATAAAACAACACAAAGACGTCAAAGAGGCATGGTCAGCATGATGCCGCGGTAATTTAAACCATGGTGCTGGTTTTCAGCGGGGACCTGACTTAAGAGCCAAAAAAACTAAACTAGGACTATATAGTGCTGACACATACGTCATCGAACGGTTACAGAAACAAACATACACATATAGAAGAACAGAAATCGAAAAAAAAAAGAGTAAGTTAGCAGAGCCATTTAAATAAATGATTTGTGGGGTACAAACAAAAGAAACAATGTACGAATAGGATCATATTATATTTTATCTACACTCACATTGTAAGTCCTCTAAAACGTGTTCAAAAACGGTAGGCAATGGTTATCATTATCACAACGGATTTTACTATGATAAGCTTTTTATCTGTGGCAGTAACGTAATTTTAACTTTACATGCTTATAAATTGATACGTTATGAGTTTCAAATTCCGAACATCGAATTTGATAACATAATGTAAATCCTGTCCTCCTTTCCGACCAACGGCACGCGCCCGCCCGACCGCCGGCACAATCGAGTTGGCCATGGCGGTGCAATGGCGGTCATTCTATGGTTTCCGAACACTTCATTTAGGATATATAATATGAGTGTAGATAAAGCAGTGTATGCAACTGTACGTAATTAGGCCTTATTACGTAACAGTTACATAAACTACTATTATTCATATATTGTGCTCTCAACGTTGCTTTTGAAAAAAGTATACGCGACATTTTAATTTGAAGGCTTTAATGGTTTTGTACTCGTAGTATGGCGTGTCCGCCCTGTGCTATGGACATGTTGCCGAACGCTCCGCTGATTGCCACCGCTCGACCAGCTTATAAAGCGCACAATTATCATACACTTTAACCTTAACACCCGCACTTAGTATGGGATTGAAATGACTTCGGAAACGGTACAGATTACCGAATGGAACCTACAGAGCCAGGCGAATTCGGTGATCCGTGCAGTTTCCGTCGTCAATTAACCTAGTTTACCTTTAGCTCGTGAGGGAATGGAATTGGGCTAGTAGGTGATGACATTTTTAGTGTCGTTAGGACGTGTGCTTAATAAGAACACATGTTTGACAAAATAGTGTGTAGGAGGTAAAATCGAAAGAAATTACAATATCTTTTTCGTTGTCAATTTTGGGAACAGAATCGGAGAGACTAATTATAGTTTAAATTAGTAAGTTACTTGTGGTGTAGGTTCTGTGTAAAAAATAGTTTAACTTTATCTCTAAACGCCCCCCATACAATAAAATTGGTAGGGAAATATGATTTAACACTAAAAGGAAGAAAATAAATGCAACTTTGTTTAAACATTTCCAGTACCGTAATTGTTTACTTTCAATCAGCTGACACAATTTTTTGCGCACTACTTTATGTCAGACATTTTTACAGGCGACTGAGCCAATTTCCCTTACTTTGTAGCGTGGTATTTGTAGTTGTGTGTTAGTTCTATCAATAAAATCACGAGCATATATCACGCGATTACCGAATTATGGCAATTATTGTAACGTAACGTCAAATAACTGTATACAGAGTTGCTATCAAACATACTACAAGTATGATGGCAAGCAGCAATATTTGTTTTTTGACGCATGCAGGTGGCGTATTCTTATTTTACAATACATAAAAAACACAATGGGATATATTGCACAACATAAATCCAACACACAACCAATAAGCAACCAATATTGAAGTTGTATTGGAGTTGCATCGGAATAATTTCCAAGCAGATTCTAATGTTTCTGATTCAATCCTTTAGGCGTTAGCTGTATAGCGTTGTTAATGCATTGGAGTTGTATTGAAGTTGCATCGTGTCAACACGTGTTTTGAAGTTAGAATACGGCTCAAGTGATCCCAACACCGACTTTTTAGACTTATTCTTGACTCTCAACCAATAACCTCAATTCAAGTAATGTAACTCAAGTGATGTGTATATGATGTTAAGCCATCAAAAAATTAACGACCCGTTTCATCCAGGCGCGGATACAGGGGGGGGGGGGGGGGCAACAGGGGCAATTGCCCCCCCCCCCCCTGAAACGCAAACCTCGTATACTACGGGGCCCGTAGGTGCGGACCGCGAGACTTTTTGTGAAGGAAAGTGCCCCCCCTGAAGGAAATCCTGGATCCCAATTTAATTTCAATCCAATCGCCCCAAGTCCCAGCGGTCTCTGGCTATTAGCCTTCGTCGCCATTTTGAAATTAATTGCTTCTGCATGTTACAAGTTTTCATTAGTGGGTTAATGAGTTTTGTATCCTAAATATTCTAATATTAATGGGTCGAGTGGCTTTCTAGGTAGTTGGGTCTTACATTGAAATATTTCATTGAAAGCTTTTCCTATATTAACTGTATAACATAACTACATATACTCTTATTGCGCACCTCAAAATAAAGAAGCACACAAAATGCGGTCTTATCGCTAAAAAGCGACCTCTTCCAGACAACCCTTGGGAAGCAGAAACCATGTGTATCTGTATATTTATGTGACTTTTTCTATCGAGGAACTATGACTTGTACGAGTATATTTACCAATATTTTAAATAATAAATTGTTGTGTTTTGTGTAATTAATAATAGTTTACCAAGTGTTGAATTCAGTATAAATTAATTTATTACCTACTTAAAAGTTCAAAAAACTACTGTTTCAAGAGATGACATTAACTTGAGTCAATCAGTATTGGTATGTATAGTAATTAATTTAAGATTCATATAAGCAGAGACTGTACAAATTATATAGACAGCCACGGTCTAAGAACTTTGTGAGGCTCCAAGTCTGAGGCGCCATCTGAACGAGACCAACCAAAGCTGCCGTATAATGTAGAGTACTCTCTGCCCCTCAGCGACATCTAGTAATTAATAGTGTTACTATTATAACGGTATTACTATGGAAACTTTGGGTTGGTCTCGTTCAGATGGCGCTTGAGACTTGGAGCCTCGAAAAGTTCTTACACTGTGGCTGTTTATATGTCGAGCTTGGTAGAGGCATACTCCTACGTTGTAGTTTGTTCTTTACGTATTTGTAATAGATTTTATAATTGCTTACTTGGTTACTCCTTATGAAAGACTAGGTATTGTACCTAAAGTATTAATAGTTTAGGTATTACAGTAGGTATTTTTTATATGGGCTGTTACGTTCTATTAGCACTTTATTATGTATATAGTCTCTGGTATAGATATCCTATTTCTCTAGATATTTTAAACGTATACGTTCACGTAAACGTAATACGTTCAGTGGTATTTTATGAATTTTATGATATATAAGTAGATATCTTTATATAGATAGGTAGATATCATAAAGTTATAGTGGTTTATGGTAGATAGTTACATAGTCACTTTGACATTTCTAATAAATTCAAATTTTCTCCTTCCAAAGCATAAATTCTAAATAAATTCCAAATAAAATATATTAATTCCATTAAGTTCTCAGACAATACAATCTCCATTTTATTAGTTCGGTCTCGTTCCGTCCGTCGAGCTGGGGTCGTTGCCACCATCCATACTTCCCCATAATTACAACGACGTATGTACTATATCTGTAAGTGCACTTGCGTCCTTATTGTTTTGGTACTGGGTAAAAAGGTACCCCTGAGATAGATAAAAGTCCTCGGGAAATCGTAGACAAGAGATAATCCTGTACCTATACTAGGTTAGGCTAGTGTGGGGACTATAGCCTAAACCAACCACCAAACCCTTTACCGCATACGAAGCAATAAGAGTTTTCTCGATCGAGATTTTCATTAGATGGCAGCACCGTGACGAGAGGTGGTTTTTGTCAGCAGCTGTCAAAATCCACCAATCAAATAAAAAACCGGCCAAGAGCGTGTCGGGCCACGCTCAGTGTAGGGTTCCGTAGTTTTCCGTTCGTCACAGTAAGTGTACTTAAAGGAGTTTTTGAAAGCACGTCATTTCATTGTGATTTTGTAGAAATTACAGGTACAATAAACACCTGATTATACGGTTAAATTACAAACTTAGTTCAGAAATTATTCTGTATTTTTTTTTTCAAAAACTGTTCATCCTATCAAGTTCAAAATAATTTTCCTAGAAAGTTTTTATAAAGTTCTACTTTTGAGATTTTTTTTCATATTTTTAAAATTTATGGTTCAAAAGTTAGAGGGGGGAGGACACATTTTTTTT
Source organism: Pammene aurita (assembly GCA_947086415.1). NCBI lineage: Eukaryota > Metazoa > Arthropoda > Insecta > Lepidoptera > Tortricidae > Pammene > Pammene aurita. Next base: position 31,977,502 of record OX352305.1, read on the forward strand.
ACTTCTGGAGCGATTATTTCCGAATATATTTACATTATCAAAAAATGATTGTCGTAAACCCCTATTCATTTTTAAATACTTATCCAACAATATATCACACGTTAGGGTTGAAATGAGACAAAAAATCACTCCCCACTTTACGTATAGGGGAGGTACCCTAATAAAATAAAATACACTTTTTATTTTACCACTTTGTCGGCGTGATTGATATACATATTAGTACCAAATTTCAACTTTCTACTTAGTGCTAACGGTCACTGAGATTATCCGCGGACGGACGGACGGACGGGCAGACATGGCGAAACTATAAGGGTTCCTAGTTGACTACGGAGTGAAGATGGCTTCGACGTCTTTGGAATAGTTTTTTGTGTTTTGCTCATTTTCGTAGTTCAGTGTGTAATATTGATAGCTTATTGTGCGGTGACCTAACGAACAAGTGTGCAGCTAATGAAAAATTAGTCCCAAAACGCGAGTAACCACCCGTTAGTTAAACAAACGATTATCCGGGGTCCCGGCCACCCACGTGTTTGTAAGGAGGCTATCACTTTACAATCAACAAGGCCTTAACCGTACAACGTTGCTTTTATTTTATTTTACAAAAATGAATAAAATCATAAGTGTACCAACATTGGCAGAATTCACCTCGCTAAAATAGGCGAGGAGTAAAAGCCATTAAACATGAGTGGCTCTCGCCACGGTGCTGCCATCTATTGAAAAACTCGATCGCGGAAACCTTAATTTTATCTGTTTCATTGTATAGAGAATGCTTCCGATTTTGATTTTGTATTGACTGGTAGATAATGCAAAAATCCTTATCAAAAAGGCACTACTTTTATCTTTCATTATATTTATTTAATAAAGTATTAATAGATAATTAAAGTCTACGTAATTATGCCGCAGTACATAACAGGATTAACTGCTTTAATTAAATTACGGTGTACCACAGTACTGCGTTCGACAGGCAGTAACCCTGCAAAGTGTTTACCGTTGCTTGGATCTAAGGAAACATTTACTATGTAAGTACACAGGGTGCAGTATTCTAATTTTTAAATACATAAACAATACATCACATTATATATCAAACATAACCCTAACACACAACAAATAATCAACCAATATTGAAGTTGTATTGGAGTTGCATTGGAAAAATTTTCAAGCAAATTCTGATATTTCTGATTCGGACGTTTAGGCGCTATCTGGTGCCGTATTTTAATTATAAATACACAAACAATACATTAAAACACAATCTATCTCAAACACAGCTTCAACACACAACAAACAATCAACCAATATTGAAGTTGTATTGGAGTTGCATCGAATAACTTTCAAGCAAATTCTGATATTTCTGATGCAGACGTTTAGGCGATAGCCGTATTGCGTAGTTAATGCATTGGAGTTGTATTGAAGTTAAATCGTATCTAAACGTGTTTTAAAGTTAGCTAGAGTTTACCTAAGTTAAGTCTGCAGCGACACAGTGAATCATAGTCACCATAAACCTAATACTTTAAAAAAGAATTTTGACGGCTACCGTAGTGCTAAAATATTTTACCACTGCAGACTTACTAAGACTGAATTCACCGCCTCGGCTATCAAAAAATCGCTTCGACCGTTTCCAGACTACCTAAGTCAAGCGAAATTTTAAAGCCTTGATATACGGCCACGAAGTCAAACTTCACGCTCGCCTTGTCTTTTATGTGGCGGCGTTTCTAAAAGTGCGCAGTAAGCGTATTTTTTTCTCGTTATTGTTTGCCACGCCCATAAATATGACTCGAAACGCTTGTGTAAAATAAAATGCTCATAGCATTTTTCGCTACCATTTATAACCATAGTAAGATTAATAAGCAATAACACTCGAAAGGTCTGTTCCGTGGCCTGTAAAATAGTATTAATTAGATATGCATTCAAAAAATCATAAGCAAACCGAACCACAACATTTAATAATTTGACAATGACGTGTAACTCTTTGTTACCTAAATATATGTATATGCAATTGTTACATTAGCCTAACGTCTGAATCAAATGTGTTTTTTGTTTTCATTCTTTAAAGTGCATATGAAATGTACAGTCATCTTCAACAACGAAAGTCTCTACAATACCTGACACAATCTCGTTTGCAGGTCTATTTTTGCGGGCTTCGTTTGTTTAAGATACTATTATTGCAGGCGATAATACTATAGGTGTGATTTTTATACTACGAGATTGATAATAGTGGACACAAGAGGCGCACATTACCAACGCCATCTATCTTGACCAGCAAGAAACTAACGAACCCTTTCCAGAAACGTATCGCAAAAATGTCCCAAATTAATCTTCAGGCCGCGACAAATGTCCTTCCATGTTAATTCCAAAAGACCTCTGTATATTCAAATCTATTCTAACTTAGAACCTTTTGGTAATGGTAGGTTTAGGCTGTCGGTTCTCATAATATATGGCACGGTTTGACGGCCCAAGATTAGCCTGAGATGGGTCCGATTTGCCAAATTGCCCCGCTAAGGGCGCATACGACACCTGGGTTTTAAGGCTTTGTTCGACAAAGGGTGGTAGTGAGTTGCTAATTTATTTGTATATAATGTGAATGTGGAACAAAGAACACACGTTTATAATTAGGTATTTTGTACATGAAAGAGCTGTTTTTTGTACGTTTTTGGAAGCATTGTCATAAATAGGATTAATTAATTACAACAATTTCTTAACAAAGGTTTATTGTTAAATTCACAATTCATTCGTAAGGCTAAAACATAATTAAGTATATTTTTACGCAGTTTATATATATTTGATTGTGTTTGATTATTTAGGATTTGGATCTTAATGGTGTATACCATGTAATTTTTCAAAGCACTGTCATGAAATTTTGTTTTGTTGTTTTATATTCAAGGACAAAATCAGATAAGTGTGACATGCAAGGAATTATGACATTACAAGATTATACCAAAAACAGTTGAAGCCTATCAAACACTTGACTATCATCCTCTTCAATAACTGTCACAGCTTCATACTCATAATCATTCTTCATCAGCTGCTCTATTTCTACCAATGATTTCATTCCAGTTTCTGGCACTATCTTATTTATCAAAACCAATAAAGCAATCATTAGGAAAACGGCCAAAATTAACATCCCATTTAACCCCATCAATGTCGTCAATGTCGGTACACATTTCAAAATGGTATTCCAAAATGCCCATAAATATGCACAAGTTAACGAACTTCCCACACCTTTATATGACATAGGGAATATTTCACCTAGAAGCGATAATGGTAAAGCTGTAGTTCCCAAAGACATAAACATAGCGAAACCTGTAATTACTGTCAAAAACAACCACAAATAATCCTTTGAAAACAAATGGAGCGACTGCATAATAACGAACAACGCTGTTAAACCTAAGAATAGAATAGAACAAGATCCCGTAAATAAGAACAAAGTTTTTCTTCGAACAATTTGAAGCAAAACGCAAGCGGTTAAAGAACACACTAAAGCTAAAACATCTAAAATAATAGTCCCGATATATTTCCCATTAGTTAATTTGAATATGTTTCTAAAAGAGCTGTTAGAAACGAAGTTTTCACCTCCAAAACCTACGAAGCTGAGCAGCAATATCATTATAGAGAGAGGCTTTAGAAAATCCACTTTTATTAATGACCGAAGATAATCCAGGATCTTTTCTCGAACGCCTAACTTCCTCACAGGCTTCATTGCTTCTAATTGAATTTGAATCTTGTACGTCAGCATTAAAGTTTCTAATTCCTTGCACGCTTCTTGGTCGCGTCCTCTCAACCAGTGAAAATTTTCAGCGCACATCACCGTATGACCCGTACTTATAAGCCAATAAGGACTTTCTGGTGATAAATATGAAACTATTAAACCGTAAAAGGCTGTTAGAAGGCCTAATGCAGAAATTAATTCCCAACAAGAATAAATTCCTGAAATATGGCTCAGTAAAACACCTAAAGATATCATAGCGGTTTCGAGCATTAGAAATGTTCCTCGATACTTCGGGCTGCACATTTCAGAAATGATGATGCTGCTGATAGTAGCGGCTCCACCGAGTGAAATATTGTGAAGAATATTAACCAATAGCAGGCTAGTGAAATGCTTGGCGTCGAAACTGATTAACCAACTAAATATAAGTGGCAGGACGGTCACAATGGCCGCTGTACGCCGGCCTTTCTTCTGCATTGTAAATGGTATTATCAGAATGGATGGAACGAACGCCACCTCGCCGGCAGTTTCTGGAAAGGAAAATTAATTATACTCAGACGAGATAGGATTGTTATTTTACTTTTCTGTTTAATTATTCAACTAAGTAAATTACCGTAATTCAGGGATGAAAGAAAATGTAAGTACGGCTTTTATCAATGAGATTGGATTGAATAAATCATTACTTAGTTTCAAAGGTCACCGGAATACTTTACTTTTTATGCAATATTAGTATCTACCTAGTTGTAATAGTGGACGATTTTGTATGGTCATTATTTTTATTCTAGTAGGTAAAATACAATAATTAGAAACCAGCTCATATTTAAACGTGGACCAGGAACAAATTTGTGCATCCACCTTGTGCTCATTTATAGAGACCAAAAACCATAAAAGCTCTAAGATAGATTTTCTTTGTTAGGTGGGCTAGAACTTTTGACTTCTTTTAACAAATAAAAGTAAAATGTCAAAATGATATAATAGTTCAGTTTGTATACCTCCCCCACCCACCAGTACTGTTAGATAAATAATAAATACATAAATATTAAGGGACAATCTTACACAAATCGAGCTAGACCCACGGTAAGCTCAATATGGCTTTTTAACGGCCTCCTAGCCTAGTCGGTAGTGACCCTGCCTACGAAGCAGGAGGTCCCGGGTTCGAATCCTGGTCAGGGCATTTATTTGTGTGTTTATCACGGATATTTGTTCCTGAGTTATGGATGTTTTCTATATATTTAAGTATTTATATGTATATATCTATTATATATATCGTCGCCTAGTACCCACAACACAAGCCTTATTGAGCTTACTGTGGGACTAGGTTGATTTGTGTAAGATTGTCCCATAATATTTATTTATTTATTTATACCTACCCACCCCCCTTCCGTTGGCTTCACCCCCCCCCCCCATCAGTACTTTTAGTATAAATAATAAATATTATGGGACAATCTTACCAAACCCGCGGTAAGCTCAAATGGCTTGTGTTGTGGGTACTAGATGACGATATATATAATATATAGATATAGACAAATACTTATATACATAGAAAACATAATACTGGTAAAGAATGCCCTCTGGCATTACGTCCGCCCTTTTTACTTTGTATTATTGTGCAATAAAGTTTAAACAAATAAATAAATCATCCACAACTAAGGTAATAAATAATAATAAATATAGGACAATCTTACACAAATCGACCTAGGCCCACGGTAAGCTCAATAAGGCTTGTGTTATGGGTACTAGACGACGATACATATATTAGATAAATATGGGTAAATACGTAAGTACATAGAAAACATCCATAACTCAGGACCAAATATCTGTGATAAACACACAAATAAATGCCCTGACCAGGATTCAAACCCGGGACCTCCTGCTTCGTAGGCAGGGTCACTAGCTACCGACGACGGACCCGTTAAAAGTATGTTGTTTAAGACACCTTTAACTACAACTACCTATATACCAAAATTCGGTTATACACGGATTATTCCCTCTATTCGGCAGTTAGTGGTTTTCATTCGGTGAGCTATATTAACGGAGGTTTGGTAAGTTTAAAATTTCGGGGGTAAAACTACCAATAAACCTAAGTCTCATTTTAAATCCTAAGGATAATAATGATGTGATGGAATGTCATTATAAAGGATAACTTGAAAATAAATTACCAATAAAATGCATCGAATCGTTGTTGATATGTCTCGTCTCGTCTTCTAGAAGATTCTGATCCAGGAAGGCAGCTAGAAATCCCAGTCCTAGGCCGCAACTCAGGATCGTGCTGAGCACTCCGCTCGCAACGAATATCTCGAAAAAAATATTAAGACACTAAATTAAGAAAATCTCAACCACTGGCAGAATTGTAAGAGTTTAATGCCCAAGGAAAACTATAGATACAGACAGGTGGATAGAGGATCAAAAATGGTTAAGCTACTTATCATACGAGGCTGGTTTGTTGCTTACAGTTTGTGTGAATAATAAATAAAAAAAGCCTTTTATTTCTTAATTTTTTCCAGTTATTTATATTAGCTACGAGTATCACAATATGTAGTACTTAATATTTATATATATATATCCTAAACAAAACGTTATTAGAATGTATCATTAACAGATTTCTTCATGCGCGACTTTGGAGTTGACGTTTTTTTAACCGACTTTACAAAATGGAGGTTCTCAGTTTCACCCGTATGTAAGTATGTTTACTCTACCTAGATTTAACTGGACCTTCTCCGTCCCAAAAAAACCTTAAAAATAAACAAGTATCTGACCTAAACGCAACCAAAACGGACGATAAATCGCATTCACGACCTACTTCTAATGATTTGTAGGCCCACCGGTTTGTAGGCAGCGGTATACATCATTGTTTGGAGACCCGCGATGTCTCTGGCTTCGTAAACAAGTCGATAAGGCAAACTTGACCTTGTTTTCTAAAAAGAAAACGTGTATTTCATTGCCGAAAAAGGATGAGTAAATTTTATTACGGTACTTACTTTGCGTTTGTGAATACATTTACGAAAAAGGTAAGTTTTAGAGCTTGTCGTCGAAGATTAGGGAATAAAAACGAGTCTAGACTTTGTGGATATCATTAGATTATCTATCTACCAAATTGATAATACATACATTTTCTTTGATATTAATATTGTTAGGCTTCCATAGTAAACAAGGAAAAGTAAACACCAGAAATAACTAAACGTGGGAAGTGTTCTAAATGATCTCAACACGCTCTGGTTCTTTTAACAATAAATTCGTGCCAAGACCATTTCGGATACCTCATTCGTTTAGCAAATTTAACTGCCAATTGAACCCATATAGGTCGTCAGTGCATATTGTCCTACTAAGTTTCAGAGACTTTTAGTACTAAAAAGCTGGTATTTGCTTCTCATTTCGACCAAGCGGTGTAACTGAAAAGGTATCTTTTGGATGTCCTATAGAAGGGCCGAGTAGCCTTTCTATGGGACACCCTAGAGATACCTGAGATCTCATCTGCTTAACAAATAGAATAAATAGATAAGTAGACATATAACATAAAAGTAGTATTAAGATATGTAAGTATAATGAATGAGACTGTATTGACTCCACAGTCAAACTATAAAATATAGTTTTGTGGAGCGATGATTCATCTTATGTTTGTACCATATTTAATAATTAAATAAAAATAAAAAAAATAATAAAATAACTAAAAATTAAGATGGCGTAACGTAGGGCTGATTTTTTTTACAATCTCATGTGTCTTTGGAGTCCTATCCTACCTATAAATAAACTAATTTAAAACAACAAGGCAATGATTTGTTGGCATCCTTGCCACATTTCAGTTTTACAAATAAGATAATATAAAGATAAGCTCTTACCTGATTTAGCAAAGGCGTTTGGAACCGTTCCATAATCATTTTGATCAAAAACACGTCAAACACATTTCTAACTTCACATTACTACCGATGCGAGCCTCACATCATGGTGACGATGTAGAACTGATCAATAACCTACAATTAATCAAACTATATCATACGTAAATAATTTATAACCTTATCGCATTAGCTGATGAATTATTATAATACACTTTGTACTGCGTGCATTTTATTTGATTGTGACAAGGTTCTACAAAGCGAACTCGAATGCACTTAAAACGGCTGAACAAATATGACGTCAGAGCGATTTCCCTCGCGGATTCAAGCATTTCTGCAGACTTTTTAATCGAATTTATTCGGTTCTTTTTTAAATGATACTGATACTTATAGAGTTTCGTGAGAGTTATATAGAATTGCCCGGGTATTATGTTACTGTTGGAATAGATATTGGTTTTAAAGCGTCTTTTATATGATATTAATATTAGAAAAGGTTTTAGCCTTCTTAGATGTTTTAATATTGCGATGTTCTTTTGCTTATTCAGGTTAATTTTTTTTGGTATATTTAAACTAAAGTTTTCTTTGTTCTGAAATGTATGGTCTTGTAACTTGAAACATTTTTCTTTAGTGTAAATTAAAGTAAAGGTTTCATTTGCTCTTTGAGGTTTAGTAATTTGTATCGAACATTGTTTAAAAAATGAAATTAAGTTATACAATCTAGCTCACACTATTCTCTATTTAGTGAAGTATATTGTATACATTTTCCATAGACATATAATATAAAGAGGAGTAAATTCAAGCAAAGCTAAAAACACGACCCATTTTCACTTTTACAAAACTAAAATGTCTTATATCTTGTTAACCAATCAAGTACCCATTCTTTAAGCATATTTTCTGTTATGTTAACCTTAATTCCACAAAGGTTTCATGCAATTTCACCAATAAGAAAGGTTGCCGTGTTGCGTGTGGTCAAAATCGATTTGACTATAAAGTTTGATCGGGCAGTAAATTCTCAAGTTAAAATAACTGAAATTACGTATAATAAATACGCCCAAGTTTGCCAAGATAGTAATATATTATTATTTATGCATAAATTACTTACGGATCATAAGAAATATTGTTATTTTTGGCACCTGTGTGGCTCCTGCACCAGTACATGGCCAATCCCGTTGTAATAGCGATATATTATCGAAATTTTATGCCTAGATAAAACTGATATTTTTACAACACGCTTCCTTAATTAGTATTCTTCTCAGACATTTATATTATTAATAAATATTCAGTTCCTTTGTGTAACTAATATTATATTATTTTAACATATTTTTATATAATATTATAACCACACGTGAGTTATCACCTTATCACGCTCCGTAAGTCTAATTCAGAATGTATTGTTTGTATAACATTGCAACTATGTTTACCTACTCAATCTGCAAGTCACTCTGCAACAGTTAGAAACCACTAACTCCATACAATATACATTACGGCCAATATAAACTTGTTAACAAGTTGTAGTTGCAGCGAATATAGGAAATCGTTGCTCCATGCTACGTGCAACTTTTAGACGACATGCATGCTGTTTATAGTTGGAAGTTCGGACCTAACTCAATAATGCCATAGTTAAAGCGCATTTTTTTATTGTGCCTGAGGGTTTCTACTACAAAAGTACATGTTTCCTTAAACTATTATAGTAATTAAGTAACAGGAGTAACAGAAGTTATTTGCGCCAAAAGTTATAGTGAAAATCACTAAAATTAGTAAAAGTCTCAGCTATTCTTTGATTCAGTGACAGCTGTCAACCGCCAAACATGGCATACTAATTTTGTTCTAGATAGCCGATCTAATAGAATACATTATTATTATTATTATGTCCCAATGGTGCGAGGGTTTCCGCGATCAAGGTTTTCTCTAGATGGCAGCACCGTGGCGAGAGATCTAGCTGTCATAATACTCATAATCCACCAATCATGTTTAATCTTTTTTTTTTATTGGTGGATTTTGACAGCTGCTGTGAGTTCTTATGATGTTTCATTTACTAGCATGGTACAAGAGTATTCACAGAGAGGGTCGCTAATACGTAAAAGAAATATCCTATTCCTCGACACGCTAATATAATACCCAATAATTGACACCTTGCAGCTGTCAATCATTCCAAAGGATTTAAGTTTAAAGATGATCTCTTCTCTCTTCTTCAACCCTTTTTCACCCACTGTTGAGTATCATAAGCACGCCATTTTCCACGGTTTTGGGCTTGTTGCATCCAATTCTTTCCATCCACTCTTGCAATGTCGTCGGCCCACCTTGCGAACTGCCCTCCGGAATTACGAGTTCCTAGCCAAAGGTCTCCACTCGGATATTAGTCGGCTCCATCTGGTATCTGTTGTACGGCTCACATGCCCAGCCCGCCTCCACTTTCTCTTGGCAATAACCTGGGCTATATCAGAAAGTTTGGTGGGCCTACGGATCTCCGTGTTTCGGACTCTGTCCTGCAGAAAGATAATATATAAGCTATAAGATGATATATAGGTAGGACTGATGAATACTTGGACGTTTACTTTAACTGTTTAAAAGCACGTTGAAATCACGTGATGTAAGATAATCCGTTCTAAAAACCAGTACAAAAGCAACCGTCGGACCTTATACTTTACACCGCAGATGTTCTTGATGTTCCACACGCTGATAAATGTATTATTTGTTGCAGGGCTACTATCATGGGATTCGAACGAGCACCAGGTGGATCTGGAGGCCGAGCTGGCCACCCTCACGGCGCAGGCACCCGAGGGGGAGGAAGCCAGATGTGGTGAGTTATTTTTTACATTTTTGACCTACAGCGTGTAACAAAAATAGTTGTGATCCGTTTAAGGGCATTATTGGTTTCGTTCTGCGACTGAGAAAAAGAAGAAAAAATATTTGACGCGGGAATTTTTTTTGTAGGGGATACGTCATCCCAGCCGGCTGACCCTCCATACAAAACCAATTTTTTTATCGCGAGAGATTTTTTTTTAATTTTTTTTAATTATTTGAATATGATACCAATTATGCCCTTAAACGCATCACTAGTATTTTTGTTGCAGCTTGAATAATACCAGTTCAATTAGGTATCTGTAGTAGATACCTGAAGGGAGATAGTTTTTTTAATATCCATGACGGTAGCAAACAAGCATACGGCCTGATGGTAGCAGCTACAGCAGCCTATGGACGCCTGCAAATGCAGAGGTGTCACATTCAAAATTCAAAATTCTTTATTTCATAGTAATATACGTTTTTGTGATACAGGGGATGGAGCCGCCCGGTAAGCTTATGCTTGTGTTGGGAGGCACCGCTCTTCCCTAGGTTTATAAGTAGTACAATTTTTATTTTATTTTATTAACATGACATAATAAAACTAAGAAATGTAGGTAATTATACAGAATTACTAGTTAACAGGTTAAGTTAAAAAACTTAATTCTAAGACATGCATTAACAACACAGGTACAGGTACACTGTTTCTGTTAAATCTTACTTGTTTGATTTAAGGTGTGAAATATCGTCTGAGACAGGTGTTTGTGTGTGTGTGTGTGTGTGTGTGTGTGTGTGTGTGTGCGTGTGTGTGTGTGTGTGTGTGTGTGGTGTGGGTGTGTGTGGGTGTGTGTGTGTGTGTGGGTGTGTGTGTGTGTGTGTGTGTGTGCGTGCGCGCGCTCGTATGAGTGATTGAGTGTGTTCTAGTACTCTGTTCTTAGCAGCTTCTCTGTTTCGTCATAGGTTTTAGTTTTAAGCCATTTAGTGAGATGTAATTTACATTCGTGGTATGTTTTTGAATGAATATCTAATTCTCTGTTAATTTTATTATAAAGATAGGACGACTTTGAATTAAACTGCGATCTTGCAAAGTAAGTTCTCGTACTTAAAAGTTCAGCTACATTGACCATATGTCTCTTTTTTTTATAATTAGGGTTGTAGGGTATTAGTTTGTGTTTTTTTAATATTGATTGCAGGACATATAATTTTCTTACCGATAAAAGATCACAAGTTTGATAAAGCATTTCAGTAGGATATCTGATTTTTCTGAAGTACATCACTTTTATGAGTGCACGTTGAGCCCTTTCAAGATAGATGAAGCGACTTTTCGCTGCACCACCCCAGACCGTTATGCAGTACAATAAGACAGATTGCACCAGGGAGATATAGATTTCGTTTAAGAGGTTGCGAGGCTTTGTAAGATTTGTTTTATCTGGTGCAATGTGCCTTAGCGACTTAAAGATCCATAGCAGTTTTCTGACTCTATCGATTACTTGGTCAAGGTGAGAATACCATTTTAAGTTCTCATCCAGTTGTATACCCAAATATTTAGTTTGAGAGACTTTTTCAATAGTTGGACAGTTACAAGTAGAAAAGTTAGTTTGCTGACAAGAATGAATTTTTAAATCTATTGGAGAAGTCGGTTGTGAGATGCTGAAACAAACATATTTTGTCTTATTTAATGTTAGTAGGTTCATCCTTAACCACTTTGATATGTGTGCCATTCCGAGCTCAGCTCCGACCCTTACCTCTCCCCATGATTTTCCGCTAAAAATGACAGCTGTATCGTCAGCATAAGAGAATATTTTTGCGCTAGGAATGGTCATATCGCAGAGATCGTTGATGTAAATTAAAAATAAAGTCGGACCCAGAACGCTTCCCTGCGGTACGCCATATTGGACGTCCTCGTCCTCGCTGACACATTCGCCCAGTTTAACCCGTTGCTTTCGGCCATAGAGATAGTCTTTAAAAAGTAAAAGTGGTATTCCTCTGATACCTTTTCTCTCCAACTTTTGCACAAGAATGGAAAGAGAGACTGTATCAAAAGCTTTCTTCAGATCTAGGAAGACAGCTAGGCACTTATTTTTGTTATCAAGGTCTTCTACAACTGACGAGGTAAGAGATGTTACTGCGTCCTCAGTTGATCTTCCGTGTCTGAATCCGTACTGTGAATTAGATAAGAGATTAAATTTGGTTAAATATTTTAGTAATCTGTTATTCAGAGTTTTTTCTAGGATTTTCGAAATCACTGGCAGGACTGAGATAGGTCTGTAGTTGCTGATGTCGTCTCTCTTTCCACTCTTGTACACGGGAGTGATAATAGACATTTTAAGCGATTTAGGGAATATTCCTAAATTAAAGCTAAGGTTCACTATGTGAGTTATGATAGGGACTATTTCCTTGGCAACGTATTTAATAAATTTCGTCGATACATTGTCCCAGCCAGGCGTACTACTTGATTTTAGATTTATAAGTGTAGTGTAAACTTCGTCTTGGTTAGTAGGTAGTAATACGAAGGATCCAGACTGACATGGAAGATTACTGAGGAAAGCGTTTAATTCTTCTTGAGTGTCTGGGCAAATTTGTTCGGCAAGCTCTTTACCTATGTTAGCAAAATATTTGTTTATGGTGTCAGCTGATTCCGTAACTGTAGGTTTAATATTTAGAAGCTCAGGATTAAGTTTATTGGGTTTATTATTGTATGTTAGTGATTTTATGTTTTTCCAGAGGAGTTTATTATTATGCATAGATTTTTCTAAGAGTTCTCTTTCGTATTTTCTTTTAAGTTTCTTTAAAAGATTGTTACAGTAGTTTCTGTATCTACTGTACGTTATTTTTGTAATTGCGTTATAAGGATTTTTTTGAGCCTCTTTTTGTAGCTTATTGCGATTTCGAATGCAGCGTAGTAACCCTGGAGTGATCCACGGCTTTATAATGTGTTTAGAGCTAGGTATTAGGGCAACTTTAGTATTTCTTTTTATAGCTTCACCAAGCATACTTATAAGCCGATCTGTGACAATATCAGGATCGGCACAGAACATTAGTTCAGGCAGGTTTTGTTGTTTTAAGTATTTGAGGGCATGTTCAAAGTTTATAGTGGTTTTATTATAATTGTTAGGAGGTATTTTTTTTGATTTGGCTACAGATAGAAATGTTGTGTAATGGTCAGTTATGGTTGTCTTTATAATGGCTATAGTAGGGGTAAATTTGGTTTTATTAATTTTTAAAATAAAGTGATCTAAACAGTTTTTTTCACGCGTTGGTTTAGTGTGACCAGCTAAGAGTCCAAATAATGATAACGTGTTTAAATAGTTAGTTCTGTTTTTGTATTCGTATGACTGTTCGATTTCATTAGGTTTTTCTATTAAGTTTATATTAATATCACCAGCGATTATCACGTTGCTGCCCGGCCTTAAAGATTCTAAGCTAGTTTTAAGAGTATCTATAAAAGGTTCTGCATTGCTATTAGAAGGAGATCTGTAAATACAATAAACTATATTATTAAGGATATCTACACGAAGACAGGATGCCTGGGACAATGATATTTCTTGTACATAATGTTTTATGCGTTTTTTTGAACATATACTACCACACCATCGTTCTGATTCCGCTGGCATGAAGTAAAATAAGCGTCATAGCTTGCAAGCTGGGGCACGGGCTTGTTAAAATTCAGCCTGCATTCCGTGAGGATAATTAGATCTGGTGTATGTGCAAAGCTGGATAGCATGACTGAAAAGTCGTCAAAGTTACGATAGATGCTTCGAATATTTTGTGAAATTATTGTAAAGTCATTTTTGTTTGTATGTAATGTTTTTGTCAGTTCCTCAATATTTTCGCATTCAATAGTGCGTGCTATCTCAATACCATCTATTTCTGTTATAGCATGTAAGGTGTCACACATTTTTAAGGCTCAAGTGTAAACACGTCAGTAATAGTAAAATGTTATGTATGTAGTAGTTAAGTATGGCTATTAATAAAACACTGTAGTGACAGTAGTACGACAGAGACCAGAGTAAGCGTAGTGGGCAAGTAGCAATCAATAAACTACGAGTGTGTAGATAGGCGAGAGGTGTGTATTTGATGCGGCAAGTGTGTGAGTATTTGTTTGGTTTGTTTGTGAGTGAGAGTAAGCTAAGTGTGTACAAGTAAACACCATTATTTCTAAGTAAAAACTTAAGCATTATGACTAATAATACAAGCAAAGCCCGATTGTGCACAATTATATAACTCATATTCAAATCCAAGCTAATAGTATGTATGTTACCGATGCCGGCTAGTCAGTCCTGGAACAAGCGCTGAACTTGTGCTTCCGAGTTTATTTGGATTATTTGAGATTCGTCAGTCTGTCTAACGTAAACCTTGCCGTAGGAAGTCCAGCAATACTTATACCCTTTCGACTTCTTTAGGTCTCGAGCGAGGAAGTGGAGCCGGGAGCCTTTGGAAGTCAGGTGCTCCGATATATATACCGGGGTGTCTTCTTTGGTTTTAAAACCTAGATGTTTAGCACAAAGTTTTGTTGACTTACTATTGAAGGCCTTGGCTGCCTTTATACGTTCTAATTTTAGTAAAGCGGAGTTTGTTTCCACAATAATTGGCATGTTCTGTTGATCCTGTCTCTTCCCTCGCACCCTGTAGATATCCTTTATGTCCCCCTTGTTTATATTACATTCAAGATTTCTAGATAGACAGGTTACCATGTCCAGGAGGTCCTGCTTGGTTTCATTCGTTTTCCTCGGCACGTTTTTTATCTCTATATTGGTCTTGCGGGTCCCAATTTGGATTTCTTCCAGCTTGTTCTCGAGGAATACAATGTAGTCCCCATCCTCCTTCACCTGTCGTTCTATGTCGTCTAATCTCTTTGTAAACTCTTCGTTTTGCCTGCTCAATTCGGTAATAGAGGCCTGTATACTTGCATTTGTTTCCTTGATCTCCTGCATAGTACTTTTAATTTCTCGGAATTCAGCTGTCTGCTGGTTTGAGTAAAAAGTAATTAATTTACGCATTTCCATTCGAAAGTCGTCCAGTGACCCGGGCGCGTTGTAGCTCAGCTCGTCCGTATTTTTCCCCACTTTGCGTTTTGTGACGTAATCGGGGGTTGAAGAGTCGTCACTCTTTTCCCCTTCGTGACAGATTGACATGTCATTTTCGTGGGACATTTTGTCGTGTCAAGTTACCAGGGTATCAGAGTTCGTTAGAAGATAGCCACACAGTGCTGCACTGAGATTGGTCTACGGGGCGTGGCCTACGTACGTGAGGTGTAATGTGCGGTGCGCGCTGAGTGGACGGAGATTAGCAGAGGTGAATGGGCCCACGCGCACGATGCGTCAGCACAGTAGTACGAGTATGGAGGATGACTCACGCGTGTACTCGGCGCAGGTACTAGGCGTAGCGCAGCGGTTGTTTGGACACCTCCTCAGAGATATGCACTCCTATTTTTTTGTCTTGAATTTAATCGTATTAAATTATAATTTATTTTAACGGAATAAGTAATACAGGTATAGTAGGCACGTCTACACCTCGCGGTGATCCGGGGGGAAGATGTCCCATTAATTTAAAGAGGGATATTGTGTTGACGGCTAAAGGAAAGGGTCCCCCGCCAACACTGCATCTGTAACTAAATTCAAGACTTTGTAAAATGAAATCACGTTTTCATGAGGTTTACAAAGCTTTCCCTCCGAGTTTACGGCGTTTTTACGGCACTTTAGATTAACCTCCGGTTAGCATGATACTTTGTTCACGAGGTATAGGGTTGCTGTGAATACTTGGGGTTGTTCTTTTATATTTATTATCGTGAAACATTGTACTCGTAAACTGAAATAGGCTAGTATTTTACAAGCGCTAAAGATTTTTTATACCTTATTTATTTTCATTATTGATTGCGAATGAATCAAAGTTGCACGCGATTGATTTTGATTGTCTGTTTGTAAAAATTGTAACTTAGTAACAAAATGAGCACAAATTTTACATAGGTAACTATGATATTATTTTACGCTTATAAAAATATGAAACATGATGCGATGGTAACAATAAATTTTATTTCGTTCGTGTCGTTCTGATATATTTTTCTATAACTACTACTGTAAAATTAAAATTAAATAGAAATAGAAATATCTTTATTCGTGACATTACAGAAAGAACAAATAAATTACAGATAATTGTAGAGTAAGACAAGTGTCACGAACGAAATGGTCTCTTCTCAGCATGTTGCTAGCTTTAGCCAACGCTGATCTTCCGAAAAGACCATCCGGTGAAAAATTCACGGCAGGTAACAAACATTAAGCGAGTACAATCTATGATAACAAAAAGGCAATAAATACATCAGTAATAAACTTCAAGAGAACAATAGTAATATAAAACGTAATAAAAGAAAAATAATAATAACTTATAACTACAACGCAACAATCTGATGACCACGTATCTGACCGGACATACCTTGGCTTAACATTATAACGGCCTAACTTTAGAATTAAATAAATATATAATATAAAGGTTAATGATGAAAGTAGGTACACTATGTTCTATGTTTAAGAGGCTATCGTATAAGTAGAAGTTGTTAGTCACAAAACTTGTGCCGGATTCTAATTTTTAAATACATTAACAACACAACCTATCTCAAACATAACTCCAACACACAACACACAATCAACCAATATTGAAGTTGTATTGGAGTTACGTTGGAATATTTCTCAAGAAAATTCTGATATTTCTGATTCAGATGTTTATGCCGTAGCTGTATTGCGTTGTTAATGTATTGGAGTTGTATTGAAGTTGGATCGTGTTTATACGTGTTTTAAAGTTAGAATACGGCCCCTTGACTGTTGACATTTGCCTGGGGCCCAATTCGACAATCGAAAACTGACAATACACATTCTAGTCCTATTCTAGTACATGTATCAGACAAGTAGAGATCTGGTATGGATATCCACGTGCCACAGTTTGGCATGTCGAAAAAAGGTCCTGAACAATGGATGTTCACCCAATCATTATTTATCAATTCGCATCTATAATATTAGCAGAATATATCGCTTTAAATAAGTAAAGGGATGGTGCCTACATTTTAGTTCAACAACACAAGCAACTCAATTTTTAGGGTTCCGTACCTCGAAAGGAAAAAACGGAACCCTTATAGGATCACTTTGTTGTCCGTCTGTCTGTCTGTCTGTCTGTCAAGACCCTTTTTCTCAGGAACGCGTGGAGGTATCAAGCTGAAATTTATATAAAATACTCAGGTCTACTGTACCTTGGAGCTGTGAAAAAAACAAACTTCTAAGCCAACGCAATCAAAAGATACAGCCGTTTATGCCGCAAATTTCCGCAAATTTTCGAAACTCGCAAGGGAATCAAAACCTATAGGGTACTTCCCGTTAACTCAGAATCTTGAAATTTGGTACGAAACAACGTTTTATAGCACAAATAAAGGAAAAATTGCGAAAACCGTATATTTTTTGTTACATCATACAATTTTTTTTTAAATAATTTTGAAGTTACTACCCCTATATACCTACAGGTTTGTACGGAACCCTCGGCGACGACTCCCACTTGCACTTGGCCGGTGTTTTTTTTAGGTTAACACTTTCACTGCTGACTGTACCTAGGTCATGTAAATTATGGAAGTATACCAAATTTCAGTTCAATCAGACTACGGAAAAGGTTGAAATGTAACTTACAAGATGTTGTTTCAGAACAAAAACATAATTTGTTTAAATTTGTCTATGGTCAGTTTGTAGACTGGCAACATTTTGTTCCCTTCGTCCTCCTTGGACAATTTCGTACTATGGCGTGTTGTACCGGTTGCAAATAATAATTTTTTTTATTATAAATATAAGTCTAAAATCTTCTACTGTGTATTATTTCCAATACATAGTAATTGGTCCTTCGAGTAAACTTAAAAAAAGGGATATTTTTCAAGAAAATAAACTGTTCGCCTGATAAAGTGCGTGTGCCGTTCGTGAAAGTTCCCGTCAAGAAAATCTATAATTTTCGTATATTTGGGCCCGCGAAGCATTCGTGCAGCGAACAATTGTGATAAAAGCTACTAATTGTGATTAGTGATAAGAAGTGCGGCGATATCCATACTTCGTACAAAGAAAAAATTCAAGTCGATTTCTGAGAATTCGGCAGCCATACTTTTTTCATTGACTTCCCGCAGTTCCCGCCTGTGTTTAAAATCGGCGACGAGATCGGTGACGTTCAATGACAGCTACTCCGCCTGCATGTTGGTAGCAGTGCGAAGGCGTCAAACTACAGACAGATGTCAGAATGACACTGACGTACGAATGACATTGTCGAATAAAATAATTCTATTTATAGAACTTGGAGACTTGTTTGTTGTTTTGAAATGACTCCAGAAGAAAAAGCAGCGGTAGGGGCGATGGCGGAACTAAAGCGGCTAAAGGCTAAGCGGACTTCACTAAAGGGAGCAGTCACGAGAGCGGAGACCTTTGCCAGTGACTGCAAAGCCGCCACGCAAGGTGAACTTTTAGCTAGAAGAGAAAGCATTGTAAGTACTTTTAAAAGTTATGAATCAGTGAATATAGAAATCTCAACAGTTGATGAAAGTGACAGTGAGTCTTTTGACATTTCAGTGATAGAAAATAAATACTTCAAAATAGTAGGTCAATTGGATGAGGCCATAAAAGCTTTGAAACAAACTCCACAAAGTGAGCAAACACAGAGTGCTCAACCGTCGAGCTCTAAGATACCAAATATAGATATCCCTTACTTTAGTGGAAAAGATTTCACAAAGTTCAAGCCTTTTATGGAGCTTTTTTGTACAGTGTTTGACAAAAACCCAACACTGTCTGATGTTCAAAAATTGTTTTATTTGAGAAAATATGTAACTGATGATGCCTTAGGTATAATAGTAAACTTACCCATTGTTAATGAATCATATCAAGAGGCGATGGAGCTATTGAAAAAACGATTTGACAACAAACCTCGCCTCATTAATAATCACATTGCAGTGCTTTTAGACTTGCCCTCTATGCAAAAAGGGACTGCTGCAAATATAAGGGCTTTCATTTCCCAAATTCAACAGCAATTGCATGCACTCAAAAACTTGCAGCAGCCCGCCAAGGACTGGGATATGCTGTTAATTTCTGTCTTGACTAGGAAGTTAGATTCTTATACTAACCGTGCTTATCATCTAGATCGTGTGGACCCTGATAAAATGCCTACTATGGCTGAATTTGTAGCTTTCTTAGAAAAGCGTGCTATAGCACTAGAAGACAGTCCACCGGAGAGAAATCCTGTTAATGAAGCTAAATTTCAATTCAAATCGAATAATAATAACATAGTCACAAATGTGGTCACAAACAGCAATACCAGTCCTTGTGCATTTTGTACAAAAACGCAGCATCCTCTGTATTTATGCGCTAAATTTCAAATGGCGCCAGTAAAAGATAGGATAGCATTTGTAAAGACAAATAACTTGTGCAAGGTATGCCTGAAACAACATAAAAATGATTGTAAATTGACATTTAAGTGCAAAGTTTGTAAAGAAGGGCACAACACCTTGTTGCATGAGGATATTACTGAAAGCACTGGTTCAGAACCAATGGTCAATTGCCATGCAAAAATAAACAAATGTGTAAATGTCTTGTTGCCTTCTATAAAGGTCAAGATTTATGATAGCAATGGTCGTGAGCATATTGTAAAGGGGCTTATAGATAACTGCTCCCAAGCTTCCCTTATTACACAAGAGTTAGCTAATAAATTAAATTTAAAGACGAAACCTGAGAATATGGACCTAACTGGCATTGGAAAGCAAAATAATAAAATAAAACTGTGTATTGATTTAAAAGTTTATTCATGCATACACAATGTTAATGTTGATGTTTGCTGCTATGTAGTTGATTCGATAAATGAATGCTTGCCACAACATCCTGTGGATGTTTCAAAAATAAATATTCCTGAAAACATAAAATTGTCGGATGTCAATTTTGATAAGCCATCAGAAATCTCCATACTATTATCTTCTGACATATATTTTGAGGGGCTTCTAGATGGTAAAATACAACTGGAAAATGGACCAGTATTTCAAAACACTGTATTTGGGTATATTGTTGGAGGTAAAGTGGAGTGTTTAAAATCATCATGCCGTTCGTCAAAAACCACTTTGGTGGCCAATTTTATTGCCTGTGAAAAAAGACATGATGAATTGGAAAATATTATGGAACAATTTTGGCTCTCAGAGAAAATTCCTGGAGAATCCAAGATAAGTATTGACAATAATAAGCAATGCAAAGAGTTTAAAAAAGCAGAAGAAATATTTCAGGCAACAGTAGAATTAGAAAATAATACATTTCAAGTTGACATGCCGTTGAAGGCTCCTATGAGTGAACTGCAACTCGGAGACTCCTTCTCTGCTGCCCTGCAAAGGTTTCTATGTTTAGAGAAAAAGTTTAAAAACAATCCACATTACTTCGAACAATATAAAGATTTTATAAAAGAGTACCTAGAACTGGGGCATGCCAAGATTGTAGATATCAGCGACTATGATATATATAATGGTGCTGTGTACTTTCTTTCGCATCATGCTGTGCTGAACGAATCTAGTAAAAGTACAAAGTTACGCGTAGTCTATAATGGTAGTATGACCACAAAAAATAACAAATCATTAAATCAAGTCATGTTAAATGGGCCAGTAGTGCAAAACGAACTTTTTGATATATTAGTTCTGTTCCGCACCTATCTATATACATTAATATGTGATATTGCAAAAATGTTTCGGAATGTGCTTGTAAATGATGAGCAAAAAAGCTTACAAAATATACTCTGGCGTGACAATCCATTAAAGCCCATTCAGTGCTTGCAGCTGCAGACGGTTACCTACGGGTTGAAATCCTCTACATTTTTAAGCACCCGCTGCTTAATAGAGTTGGCATCTAGGTACGAAAATGAATATCCCTTAGCTGCAAAAGCTTTACGGCAAAATACGTACGTGGATGATGTGATTGGAGGTGCTGATCATGTTGACTCACTTAAAAACCTAAAAAAAGAGCTTATAAGTCTATTAGAATTAGGTGGCTTTAAGTTGCACAAATGGTGCTCAAATGTAAACGAGGTGCTTTCAGATATACCTGCGGAACAAAAATATTTTGATCCAGTAGAGTTGAACAAAGATAATGTAGTAAAGACCTTAGGAGTCAAATATGATATAGACACTGATTCATTCACATTTGAAAGCCCCCAAGGGGAGGAAAGTGAATTAAAAACTAAAAGGGCTATTTTAAGCTTCATAGGGAGAATTTTTGATCCGCTGGGCTTAATTAACCCAATTATTGTAACAGCCAAAATTTTCATGCAGGAACTATGGGCTTCAAAGGTTTCTTGGGACTCTACATTACCTGATCAGCAGCTTGACACCTGGAAAAAGTATCTGAAAAAATTAAATGACATGGATAAAATAGAAATTAAAAGATGTTTAAATGTAAAAAACGTTGAATTGATCGGATACTCAGATGCCTCCTTTAAAGCCTATGGATGCTGCTTATACCTGAGAACTACCAATAAAAATAATAAAGTCAACGTAGATCTTCTTTGCTCCAAATCTAGAGTAGCACCATTAGGTAAAACCCTCACTATTCCTCAGCTTGAGGCAAATGCTGCCTTACTCTTAGCTAAACTGGTAAATAAGGTCAGCAAAACATTGACTTCTCGATTTGAGCATAATACAATTCTATATTGCGATTCTCAAATAGTGCTAGCGTGGATAAATAATCCATCAAAATGTAATGCATACATATATAACAGGATAAAACAGATACATACCTTAACTGGGTCCTCTAAGTGGGGTTATGTCAAAACTTCAGAGAACCCGGCGGACTTTTTGTCACGGGGACTGTCTCCGGAGAAGCTAACATCTCAGGCGTTGTAGTTTCATGGGCCATCTTACTTACTAAATCCAGAGTTTGATACCAAAGTGTATCCTATTAAATATGATTTTCCAGTAAAGACTGTGTTAGTTCAAACCACAGATGATAATGAAGAAAATAACTGCCTGGATTTGCTTAATAAATACTCTGACATTAATAAACTTCAACGGGTGGTAGCCTATATGCTCCGCTTTTGCAATAATTGTAAAAAACCTGATAACAAGATTACTGGCACCCTGACACCACAAGACTTAAATGACTCTATGATTGTCATAATAAGACAAACTCAAAGACACTTCTTTTCAAAAGAAATAGACTGTTTATTAAAAGACATTCCTATTAAGACTGGCTTAAGTGGGTTACACCCCTTTCTGGATCAGAATTTAATTCTCAGGACAGGTGGTAGGTTACAAAATGCAAAAAATATTTCATATGATAAAATGCATCCCATTATAATGCCAAAAGCTTGTCATATTACTCGGCTACTTATACATAGGGAACACTTAAGACTGTTGCATGCTGGTGCCAAATTAGTGCTAAGTTCACTAAGTCAAAAGTATTCTATAATAAATGGTATCAGGGAAGTTAAGAATGTCCTATTAAAATGTGTTAAGTGTTTCCAACTAAAAGCTGCAGCTGCAAAGCAATTAATGGGTTCCTTACCTGCTCAAAGAGTAACAGCTGCACGTCCTTTTGAAGTAACAGGTGTAGACTTCTGTGGGCCATTTAACCTGAAAGTAGGCAGAATCAGAAAACCATTAATAACCAAATCTTATATAGCAATCTTTGTCTGTTTTGTTACTAAAGCAGTACATGCAGAATTAGTAAGTGACTTAACTACAGAAGCTTTCTTGGCATGCCTCAAAAGGTTTATAGCTAGACGAGGAGTTCCTAAACAAATATTTTCTGACAATGCCAAGACCTTCCAAGGAGCTTCAAATAAATTAAAAGAATTATATGATTTAACTAATTCAGAGGCTCACCGACAGAAAGTTGATAGTTTTTGCTGCAGTAACTATATAAAATTTAAATTCATTCCGAGCTACTCTCAGGAGTTTGGAGGCCTTTGGGAGGCAAGTGTTAAAAGCCTTAAGTATCATTTGAAGAGGGTAATTGGAAGTTTGGTACTTACCTTTGAAGAATTGTATACAGTAATTACTCAAATTGAAGCAGTTTTAAACTCCAGGCCTTTGTTGCCAACAAGCGCTGAGACCTCTGATTACAGGTATTTAACACCTGGACACTTTTTGATTGGTGCTCCATTGACCAGCCTTCCAGAACTCGACCAGACTAATGTAAATGTTAATAGATTGAAATTTTGGAAAGTTGTTGAAAGATTAAAGCAAGACTTTTGGAAGTTATGGTCAAAAGACTACCTTACCCAACTTCAAAATCGCCCTAAATGGCAGCATGTTCAGCCTAATTTAAAAGAAGGCGATTTAGTGATTGTTAGAGCAGATAATACTGCTCCTCTAGAATGGCCTATGGCTAGAATAGTAAAGGTCATACCAGGACCTGATGGTAGAGTAAGGGTTGCAGAGATAAAGATGGCTGGCTCTTGCAAAATATTCCTCCGCTCTTACAAAAAATTATGTCCTTTGCCTATTAATGATAATTTATTAAGGTTTTATAAGCATAAGTAATGCAATGTGTGTTTTTTAGTTTTTTGTGGGCATATTATGTTGGCCGCCCCAACTATGTTTCAGAACAAAAACATAATTTGTTTAAATTTGTCTATGGTCAGTTTGTAGACTGGCAACATTTTGTTCCCTTCGTCCTCCTTGGACAATTTCGTACTATGGCGTGTTGTACCGGTTGCAAATAATTAATTTTTATTATAAATATAAGTCTAAAATCTTCTACTGTGTATTATTTCCAATACAGATGTAAGGTACATGAATAAACGGGGTAAATTTTTCGTGAGACATACTAACACCATAAAAATATAACGGTTGCACTCACGTCACTTTAGTCAACACGTCGTGCGAAGTGACTAAAGTGACGTGAGTGCAACCGTTATATTTTATAGTGTAAACGGGGTCAAGATAAATAAAAGTGTGAACCTGTATCAAATAAAAGTGTCGACGCCCCAGTTAAACACGACTCTAATTCCTTCCACCAAAAATGTTCAATGATCCGAAAATGATTGCCTCGGTGACGTCGCGTCATTAGGCCCCCGTTGGACCGGAATCCCGATAAAACGATCCGATAGGTCATGGATAGGTCGCGGATTTTCGATTTAATATTAATGAGAAAAAACTGAAATCAATAGTGGTGGTTAGGTAGGTTCTACTTTTCGTTGTACATTTTAGAGATGTAGATTTTCATGCATATTTTAGAATACTTGGCCATTAGTTTAATTTGCTGTTTTGTGACGGAGAAAGAGGCTTTATTAGGCTATCAATCCCGATAGCTTAGTTTAATAAAAAAACTGTAAATATTCTTAATCACAGTAACTAAGGCATTTACCACTGCGTTACCATCTTTTTACATTAATCAACGTTAATACAATACATTACAATACAATACAAATTTTCTTTACACCTCAAAAAGAAAACCAGTACAGAAAATTCATAAAGTCAGGATAGAGGTAAACAACAGGCGGTATTATCGCTAAAAGGCGATTTCTCCCAGACAACCTTTAGGTAGTAGAATTGCATTAAATATAATATGTCAGTAGGTGTTGCAAAACAGTGAAGAAAAGCGAAAAAGAAACTTAATATCACAAAACAATATCCTAATAAATAAATATATATACATTTATACACATATATGATGAAATGAATAGGTATAATAATAATATATGAAATTTGGTTAACAAAGTCCTATTATTTGGTTCAGGTACAATTTGGGAATACAATTTTATACACGAAGTCAATGTCTATCCTTTTTGTTTATGTCTATGTGTCTATCATACTTTTTTTCTGGCAATAGATTAATGGTCATCAAAAAGAAGAATGACCCCGTGTTTGGTATCCCTACCTCATCGAGAATATTTTAGCTTGTGTCTGGAACTTTGTCTGCGTAGATTTATCCCTAATTAGTAAAATCCCCCCTGTTATTGAATGATTGAATGATATTTTTATTGCGGTGAACCATAGACACATATTTCATTAGTAGAACCTCAGTGGTATTTTTTTAAGATGTCGGCATCTTACTAAAGAACTACTACCTACAATTCGGACATCTTAAAAAAATCTTACTATACATACTAAGGGGATAGGCATAGCCAAGCTTACGTTTAAAACAAATTACATACCAATTTTTATTTATTAATTTCTGTGGTAAAAACTCTTGTCCCCGGGTTTCAATCTAATTTCATCAAAATTGATGGTCTTTGTAGTTAGTGGTTTAAATCTGAAGAGATAACAAACAGACAGATGTAGGTACTTTCGCATTTAACTATAATATTAGTAGGGAGGTAGGGATTTAGCGGCACCTATCCCAATTTCTTTAGCATATACAAAAGGTAAGCAACGCTTCTTTGACTTTCAGGGAGCGAGTAATATTTACTATGTACTTACTATATTAGTCTTAAGAGTTTTCTTTGAAGTACAATTTAGGTGGTCTAGGTGTTTATGTAATTAGTCACTAGTGATACACGGTCTGGCTACGGATCAAAGATGATGACGCTTTGCAGGCGTCTGCAATTGGCTGATTGATACACTACCATACTGTTGAGTAAGATTTCTGTTATTCGGGTTGTATAAGTAGTGTTGGAAAAAGGATTCTTGGCCTTGGCCAGGGGTGTGGTCTTACTTAATATATAAAAGAATAGAGAATATTTGAGACTAGAGATAAACTGACAGACGATGCACACCGTAAATTGTACAGTCAACGCCAATAATATGTTAACATGTTTTCACCTTACTCCTTCGTTAGGGTTCAAAATGTATACATATTTTTGGCGTTGACTATAGACATGGCACACACAACGTTAAAAGAAGAACCTTGAAATTTGGGACATATATAACTCCTACTTCAATTGCCGTAATCGCCATTGAGAAAATATTGTTGAAAACTCGTCCCCATATTTTAACTATTACTACACGAAAATACGGGTGTGGAGAGTTTTTTTGTTTATAACAAATTTGGCAGTAGGTATGCCTAGGTCTTGACAGGAACTTTGTATAGAAATATATAACTGTTATGACGCCCACGTCTCCCTAACTACCATACAAGTATCCTACAAAACCTTATACCTACATACGAGTGTATATCATCATGTTTTGGTAGGTGACGTTAACCTTCGTTTAAGTACTAGAGATGACAATATAACCATTTTTACTAATAATGCATATGGATAAATAATTGCGTAAATTATCATTACTAACCTCCAAAAATACATTACTCGCCGAAAATTACGCAAAATGTTTGCTCATAAATTCAGAAATTACGCCCAGATCTTATATCGTTATATCTCCGCAATTTCTGGCAAACCTAATTTTCCTAAATGTAATTTACGGTTGGAAATTTAGGTAACGATCTTTCAAGAAGTAAGAAGGTATACATTATAAAAGTTTTATGGAAATAAGTGCGATCGTCTTCTATTTTCCTTATTTTGCAAACTGATTGGCGCAGTTACTAAGGATTTCATTGCTAACTACAGTTAAGTATAGGAAGATATAACATGGATATATCGGGTGATATTATTATCCCTTGCATGTTCCAGTTTTGTATGTTTATTCCTTGATAATAATTCCTTTATAGAAAGTCAAACTATCCCTTGCATGCTGCGGTTTTGAGGTTAAATGAACCTCTTTGTTTTAGAAAGTAAATAAATAAATACAGATTTTCAAATATCGTAATCTCCAATAAATCAAAGTTTGATAAGGTTTTTATTTCATTCACGTTAAAACTGAGAGAAGTTTTTATCACTCAATAATGAGGTAGGTACATGAAGAAACTTTAAAAATAATTTTTATTTTATTTTGATAAAATTATTTTACAGTCATCCAAATTACATCTTTATACCAAATTTTAAATTCATCTGACCAGTGACACGTTCAAGATTAGACACAAGCAGGTCAAGTTCACACATTTTCTAACATAGACTAAGAGCTGGTTACGTCAGATATGACACAATAATGAGAGAGTTATAAAACCTGTAAGTCGTTTGCCACTACTTTACCCCAACAGAAACTTTAGGCAATGATATAATCTAATTGTTTATATGATTTATCATAATATTGCATCAAACCAAGTGATTTGCATTCTTTGACCTCCACCACTTAACAGCTGCCAGATGTCTAGATCTAAAAATAAGCATACGTAGTATAAAACTGACTAGGCTAGAGTTTCGTTGCTCTTATTATTGTGTCATATTTGACGTCTCCAGCATTCCGTCTACGAGCTTACTTTTTTTGTTCGAAAATGAAATGCTCAAATAAGTATTTATAGATTCGGTTGTAGGTATGTACTAATATATACTAGAATAAAAGAAACACTGAGAGAAAAATCCAGAACGACGATCTACGAATCTACGAATTCTCAGGGGGGAATAAATTCGCAAATAGATTCTCTTACCGCTTCACAAATTCGAGCTTTTTTGTTAACCCGATTTTTTCCTCTATGTGATATCTATACAAAATACTTAAGCGATAATACTTTTCTACTAAAATTTGCCTTTTTGGTATGCAACGGTAACCACATTACGCATGAATACCTCGTGTTTTTATCAATTTTTAGGGTTGTGTAACGAAAGTGACAGATACAACCATATTAATAAGTTTACGCTGCAACTGCAGCTGAGATTAAACAGGGAACTTGTATTTATGTTCAATGTTAAAAATAAAACAAAATAAATACTACTTCATTCCTGAGTACTGACTGTAAAGAAATGTTATAAAGCACAAGTCGGCCTTAAAAAGCTGGGATCGTCACCGGTATTACTCAAAAATTTTAGGTAAACGTAATATATCAAAAATTATTCATTTACAACCGAGATACCGAAATTGAATTCCGGTTAATTTGTATGAAAATAATACCATCTGTTAAAAATATTGTGTAGGTACGGAACCTTAAGGCACGAGTCTGACTCGCACTTGACCGTATTTTCCTCTTCGGTTTCTTCAAACGCACGTAATCGTGTTATAGGATTTAGGACGATACCCGAAATTTAGATCTGTACGTGGTAAAATAAATATATGCTATTTGATGTGATATTTTTGCCTTCCGAGAAATGGTTGATTGAATTGAAATGCTTTACGATTTAATTTCACCTTTCTGAGCTATGTCTATAAGCTGTTTTCAAAAGTCATTACGAACCGTCTCGCACGCAGGCTAGATGACTTCCAGCCTCCCGAACAAGCCGGTTTCCGAAGAGGCTTTAGTACCGTAGACCACATCCATACGCTCCGTCAGGTTATACAGAAGACTGAGGAGTATAACCTGCCCCTCTGTTTAGCGTTCGTGGACTACGAGAAAGCCTTCGACTCGATCGAAACCTGGGCTGTACTACAATCTCTCCAGAGGTGCCAAGTGGACTATCGCTATATCGAAGTGCTGAAGTGTTTGTATGAGAACGCCACTATGTCAGTCCGACTCCAGGACCAGAACTCGAAGCCTATTCCGTTGCAGCGGGGAGTCAGGCAAGGAGATGTTATTTCTCCTAAACTGTTTACCACTGCACTGGAGGATGTTTTCAAGACTCTGGACTGGAGAAGGCTAGGCATCAACATAAACGGCGAATACATCACTCACCTTCGGTTTGCTGACGATATAGTAGTCTTGACTGAGAGCATGGAGGATTTGAGTACGATGCTCGATGACCTCAGTATAGCCTCCGAGCGAGTTGGTATAAAGATGAACATGGATAAGACGAAGATCATGTCAAATACCCATGTAGCACCAACTCCCGTTACAATCGGAGACTTTAGACTCGAAGTTGTGGACGATTATATATACTTAGGACAGACTGTCCAGTTAGGTAGATCCAACTTCGAGAAAGAGGTCAATCGACGAATCCGACTCGGTTTGGCAGCGTTCGGGAAGCTACGGCACATCTTTTTTTCCAATATTCCGCAGTGTCTCAAGACGAAAGTCTTTGACCAGTGTGTGTTGCCATTGATGACATATGGAACTGAAACGTGGTCGCTTACAATGGGCCTCATAAGAAGGCTCAAAGTCACCCAAAGGGCAATGGAGAGGGCTATGGTTGGAGTCTCTCTGCGTGATCGCATCAGAAATGAGGCCATCCGCAGCAGAACCAAAGTAACCGATATAGCCCTCCGAATCGCTAAACTAAAGTGGCAGTGGGCGGGGCACATTGCTCGTAGAACCGATGGCCGTTGGGGCGGAAAGGTTCTCGAGTGGCGACCACGAACCGGAAGGCGCAGCGTGGGTAGACCCCCCGCAAGGTGGACTGATGACCTGGTGAAGGTCGCGGGAGTCCGCTGGATGCGGGTGGCGCAGGACCGGTCATTGTGGCACTCTTTGGGGGAGGCCTATGTTCAGCAGTGGACGTCTTTCGGCTGATATGATGATGATGATGATGATTAATGCTTGTAAATACAGTAGAACCCGCTTAAAACGATCACGTTTAATACGATCTTTCACATAATACGCCATTTTATATCAGTCCCCAAAACCTGGGGTCCTGCTGAAAAGACACGCCTACGCTTTCCCGCTTAAGACGCGTTTTTGGCTGAGTGCCTCCTAAATCGTCATAAGCGAGTTATAATAATAATAATATTAAGAGACGTTTATTTAATAAGGTTGCGTAAGTATGTATATAATAAGGGTACAGTAGCTAATGCTGAAACTTATTAAAAAGGAAATGGGCTCAGCTTACGTCTGTGCGAGAAGGCTTAAAGGCACTAGGGCCCTACCACCTTCAAGCAACGGACGCTGTTATTCTGCCATCCCCAGGACTTAATCTAACTTAATCTATTTTGGAGGTCCAGTAGAAAAGCCTTACAATGTTTTTTGAAAACCGCCAGAGACTTGCAATTCATTACTGGTGGTGGCAGATTATTCCAACATTTAGAGGCAGCATAGCGAAAACTGCCTCTAAATGCCTGAATCCTGACTAGAGGAAGCATTGTAATTTCTTCTACTGTTTCTGTTGTGTTGAGTTCTACTGTATTTACACGTAAGGGATTGTTTATTTAATCTTTATTGCACATCAGAAAACTTACTAACTACTACACGCGAAATGTTTCGGAGAGTCTACTTCAAGCACAGAGTATCTACCTACTCGCAACCGTCGGATGTTTTGTAAGGAAAAAAATTATATAAACTGACCCCTATGTGAAGTATTCCTTCGAGGAGCTGATACTAGAGTTGCAACAAACCAATGGGTTCATCAGTTATTTCAATCAGTTATTTATGACCCCGATTAATGAATCGGGGTCATAAATAACTGATTACCGAGATACAGGGTGATTTCGGGGTCGTGAAGCAAGATAAATAAAATAAATAAATAAATAAATATTATGGGACAATCTTACACAAATCAACCTAGTCCCACAGTAAGCTCAATAAGGCTTGTGTTGTGGGTACTAGACGACCATATATGTAATAGATATATACATATAAATACTTAAATACATAGAAAACATCCATAACCCAGGAACAAATATCCGTGATAAACACACAAATAAATGCCCTGACCAGGATTCGAACCCGGGACCTCCTGCTTCATAGGCAGGGTCACTACCGACTAGGCTAGGAGGCCGTTAGATAAGGCATGCTACAGAACATAAAGATGAACCTAATGAAGGCGTTCTTTTTTTTATCAGCAATAAGTATTAATAATAATTTTTCAGATTATAAGTAGAAAAAGATAATATTGCATACAATTTGGTCACCCTACTCAATGTGACGTTTTGTCATTTCCCATACAGCGTGTGTCAAATAGGGTGACAATGATTTACTTAATTTAAGATTAATTTTACTTGAAAAAAAGATATAATTGTGTTTTGAGAAAATAATACCATACCATAATGTGGATCAGTTTCAGAGTAAAAAAAGTGTTTCCGGATCACGACTCAGAAATCACCCCGTATACCTATATCCAACGAAAACTGAAATCAAAACAAAATAGCTGGGAACCAAAACTTGCCCCTTACTCTCAGATGCTTTGAAGGAATCACGGTCACTTGTTAACATTTGTTGCAGTATCAGCTGCCCTTCCTCGTTTTAACCTAAATGCAAAAATGTTAGCTCTATGAGACTTATTAAGATATTGAGGTGATCTACTGAGCATCCTATGTCCCCTGCCCATTAAAAATAATCACCGGAACTGGAAAACTAGTATATTAGTCAATCGAATCTGTGTCAGTAGATTTTCTCACTCAGTCCATTTAAACAAATTAACTTAACCAGAAGCCTATCTCTAAGTGTAATTAACCCCTTCACATAACGACGGTCCCTCTCCGTTTCTATTTCTCTCACAATAGATTCAATTCTATCTCAATGGAAATTGGCCCGGGATCCAACGGCTTAAGAGCCACTTTCCTTTGAAGGACGATAATGCCAAATGGAAGTCCCTTGTTCATACAGTCTTGTTAGTTTAACTTTGAGCAATGAAATCGCTGTATAATGTGGATATTGTCTGTGAACGCGCTGTGGAGGATAAGATTAAATCAAACATTAATAATAATAATAATAAGGGTTGCACAACTTCTGGCTAAAATGGTTTCGGTGCTCGCACTCGCGGCTGGCAACGCAATTTCAACAAGCCCTTGAACTTGGCTCCCTCCCGCCTTCCTTAACAACTGGTGTAACCTTCCTGCTCTATAAGTCCGGTAGTACCACGGAAGCGAAGAACTACCGACCCATCACGTGCTTGCCTACGCTCTACAAGCTTCTTACATCCATTTTGAGAGCAAAAATAAACGCGCACATGGTCGCAAACAACATTTTGGTCTCCGCTCAAAATGGATGTAAGGTTGGGTCTCGTGGTACTAAAGAGCTCCTCCTCATAGACATGACCATTTGCCAACGAATCCGGCGGAACAGGGGGGCCCTCTCGGCCGCTTGGATTGACTACAAGAAGGCCTATGATTCGGTGCCTCATTCATGGCTGGAGAGGATCTTAGAGCTGTATAAAATTGATGCAGCTTTGAGGTCCTTCCTTGGCGCGTGTATGAGGCAGTGGACCACAGTCCTTCGTCAACCAGGAGGCGGGGATGACCCCCCTGGCCCGCAGGACTTTATAAGGATCGAGCGAGGAATATTTCAGGGCGACAGTCTGAGTCCCCTGTGGTTCTGCCTAGCTCTAAATCCGCTCAGCAATCTGCTGAAGGATTCAGGGCTAGGTTGCCGGCTTCGGAGAGAGGGTGAAGTCATATCTCACCTTCTGTACATGGACGATCTCAAGTTATTTGCACCAAATAATCGAGACTTGTTGGAACTACTGAAGACCACTAAAGTGTTCAGTAGTTCCATCAAGATGGAGTTTGGTGTTGATAAATGTGCGGTTATGCATGTACAGCGGGGGAAAGTAGTAAATTCAACAAATATACAGCTTTCTGAGACAATGACGTTCAGATCTATCTCTGAATCAGAAACCTACAAATACCTTGGTATGTCACAGTCTTTGGGCATTGAGGATGTGGGTATTAAACAGGCGTTGAAGGAGCGCTTCTTTGGTCGGCTGACAAAAGTACTTAATAGTCTTCTGTCAGGTGGCAACAAGGTGCGCGCCTTCAATGCCTGGGTAATGCCCCTACTCACATACTCCTTTGGCATACTAAGGTGGACACAGACCGAGCTGGATGCCCTGGATCGGAGAGTCCGTCTATTGCTCACCACACACCGTATGCTTCACCCACGCTCGTCTGTTATGAGATTGTACATCCCACGGAAGTGTGGAGGTCGCGGCTTTTTAAACGCCAAAAATCTCCACAACCGTGAGGTGTACAATCTCAAGAATTATTTCCTTAACAACGAGTGTGAGATGCATCGTGATGTAGTGGCTGTAGATAAGGGTCTCACGCCGCTCTCCTTGGCAAACAAGAACTGGCGCAAACCTGTGGTGCTAAGCACCGAGGATCGCAGGGCGGTATGGAAGAGCAAGGAGCTACACGGGCGGTTCTACAGGGCCCTCACGGGACCCGACGTAGACCTGCTCGCGTCGGTGAACTGGTTACGATTCGGGGACCTCTTCGGAGAAACCGAAGGTTTTGCCTGTGCAATTGCGGACGAAGTTATCATGACGAATAACTACCGGAAATATATCCTGAAGGACGGTACGGTCGACATTTGTCGGGCATGCCGCCGTCCCGGAGAGTCACTCAGGCATATCATCTCCGGTTGTTCTCATCTTGCTAACGGCGAGTACTTGCACAGACATAACCTCGTAGCCAGGATTATACACCAGCAGCTTGCTCTCCTATACGGTCTTGTGGACCACGAAGTGCCGTACTACAAGTACACACCTGC
Organism: Pammene aurita; assembly: GCA_947086415.1. Classification (NCBI taxonomy): domain Eukaryota; kingdom Metazoa; phylum Arthropoda; class Insecta; order Lepidoptera; family Tortricidae; genus Pammene; species Pammene aurita. The sequence goes on from OX352305.1 coordinate 32,011,071, forward strand.
GCTAGTTCTCGAAAATGGTCGTGCCACGCTCTATTGGGATCGATCTATTATCACGGACAGGACTATTATAGCCAATAGGCCTGATATCGTGGTAATAGATCGACCGCAACGCCGGGCCATGCTCGTCGACATCACCGTCCCATGTGACGAGAACCTCGTGAAGGCCGAGAAGGACAAGTCCAGCAAGTACCTAGACTTGGCTCACGAGGTAACCGCCATGTGGGAGGTCGATTCGGCGATCATTGTGCCGATAGTTGTCTCTGCGAACGGTCTCATAGCGAAGAGTCTCGACCAACATCTTGAGAGACTTTCGCTACGGGGTTGTGGTTGGATTAAGGGTCAGATTCAGAAGGCGGTAATCTTGGACACGGCGCGCATAGTCCGACGGTTCCTCACTCTGCGGCCCTAACCACCGGCAGCCTGGGCCTTGCTCCGCTGCCGGCGGCACCCTAGGTTAGGTTTTTATAATGTTTTTATTGTTTTTGTATGTTTTAGATGTATTTTTATATTTTATTTTGTAAAAATATTATAAAAACTAACCTGAGACAAAAAATAAATAAAGATAATAATAATAATAATAATAAATACTCTTTATTGCACACCTCATACAGTTACAAGCACAAATTTTACAATTAGATAAATTTAGGTAGAGGTAACAACAGGCGGTCTTATCGCTAATGAGTGATTTCTTCCAGACAACCTTTGGGTAGTGGAGACTAGAGAAAAACAATAAGCAGTAGGTGGTGCATAGAAACAAAAGAGACGAAATAGATAACACAGCACATTCATATGAATATACATACTTAAATAAATACAAAATAAACATACATATACGTACATATATACATATATAATACACACAATAAGAAACAACAGTGTCAACTTAAAAACCTAAGGAAGAGATAAATAGTATTCCTTAAGTTGCGATTTAAAGCTACCAATAGATTGCGCGCGTTTAATGTTGAGAGGGAGAGAATTCCACAAACGAACGGCCTGGAACGTAAATGAGCAATTATAAAATTTGGAAGATGAAGATGGCACTTTTAGGAGCAATTTTTGAGAGGATCTAATAGAATTAAGATAAGAGAAACGCTCTTTGAGGTAGCGGGGAGTTGCAGGGTTAAAAAGTATAGAAAAGAGTAAAGAAAGTATGTGAGAGTTACGGCGGTGACGGATAGGGAGCCATTTGAGTTGAGAACGAAAACTAGAAACATGGTTTTAATTTATAAGCTAAAATTAGATTAAGAGAAGTAATGTTAGATACGAAAATGATGAGTAGTTTTGATGTTAGGCATAATTGTAAGGAAGTTAAACGTACAAAGCAATATTTTACGGCCTCCTAGCCTAGTTGGTAGTGACCCTGCCTATGAAGCAGGAGGTCCCGGGTTCGAATCCTGGTCAGGACATTTGTTTGTGTGTTTATCACAGATATTTGTTCCTGAGTTATGGATGCTTTCTATGTATTTAAGTATATCTATACCACATCACAACACAAGCCTTATTGAGCTTACTGTGATACTAGATTGATTTGTATAAGATTGTCCCATTATCTTTTAATTATGTCAAATCCATAGGTACACCATCCAAAAAAAATGCGCTAAAACATAACGATGGCCGATAAGGGAAAATAAATCCTTAATTTTTTGTAGCAGCAAAAAATGCTAGTTTGATCTGCTTAGGTGAGAAAAAAATGACTACCGTAACCTGTAGGTATGTTTTTGTATTGCCTACTTTATAACCTAAAAGCGAGATTTACTATTTTTGTGTCTCATCCAAAGTGAAATTCGGAAAATAACCTTTTTTTGCCAACATAACCCCAAAAACACGACACGCTGTCATCGCCAGATATCTTTCTGCAAAATATTAGGACAAAAAATGGTTGGCAGCATTGGGAACAAAGGGGTTTTTGTTACGAAATCTGGCTTCGCTGGCTGGCTACACTGGCTTAATGCCATTGTGTAGGCAATATACGCGCCAGCATTTTGAATACACTGGGTATTTTTTTTGTTAAACTCCTATTTTATGATTTGTACTAGAAGAATGAAGGAATGAAAAAAGTAGGTGACCCTATCGACTGTGCCAATTAATTAATTAATGGATATGGACGGAGTTGTTTAAGTATAGTTTTAAGTTTATTTAGTTTGTAGTCTATTTCTAATGTTTTTTTGTGAATATTTATTTTGTTGTTGTTGAATAAAAATATAGTGTATTTTGTATTTGAATAGAATATAATAAAGGTTTATTGTCACTTATTAACGGATATTAATTATGGTTGAACAATATGTTTCATAAAATAGTATAGTTTGTTATTAAAATATAATAAAACCGAGATAGAATATTTAACCAAATGCGTATGTTTAACCTATTCATATAGTTACTCTATTTATATTATTATAATTTAGTTAATAATTCTGAATGAACAAAGTTCCAATGAACAGTAAGCCCTTCCGTTTATTTATATAAAAAAAGAAACAATATCTTTTCATTAAATGCGTTTCAAATGTGTCTGCCGAAATATGAAATATGTCGCTGACAGGCATATTCAGGACGATGATATTTTGCAGCCGTATTTTTCACGCTAAAAATGTTCTATTTGGAAACTATCAGCCAGTGAAAATAGGTTATTGATTCTGAAAGGAAATTAATGGATGCGCTAGTGACAATGGAGATTGAGTGTGTGCGCCACAGTTGCGCGTTTTTGGTGGTTAAAAAAATGCGGCGGTGCAAAAAAATTAAAAGAAAATCAACCTAGATTTGTTACTAGTTAATGTGCTATAAATATTATGGCTATTGGTATTTGACAGAAATTAGCGAGTTTTATCTAGTTGTCATCCGACAATTTAACAGTTAGCTGATTGCAGAAATTATACTTCGGACTGATAGCTGTGTAAATTAGGTAATGGGATTTGATACCTAGTGAGTTTTAAAATAACATTAATGACGCATTCACAAAAAGTGCCACTCTAGTTAAGACATTTTTTTCAATATCTAAGGTTTTAGGCCAACAATTTAGGGGTTTTTTCTTAAGTAGGTACCCGTAATAGACCTGAGAATTCATTAATCTTAATGTCGATACCCACTTCAATTACTTAGGTAATTTATATGTAACGTTCCTTTCTAGACCTACGTCACGGCAAACAAAAGGAATGAAGAATAATAGAAGGAATTGTAGGCTAGGTTGGTAGGATTGGTTTGCTACTTAATCTAAGGTGCCGTGAGTTCAGAGCAGTAAATTGTATGGCGATGAGCGGCTGGCCGGTACGGCCGCGCGTGGAAAAAATCTTGTTATGTCATTATTATTTTTAAATTGAGTTAATTATTAAAAAAAGTAATCGCTTAGTTCCATTAAAAATATTATTACGCATAATTAGATATAACATCCATGCTGATAGCTGATGTACAAAAACAGTTATGAATTTTAAATACAACATAGGTACAAATGGCCACATATAGGCTTCCATGTGCCGTATTCAAATTATAAAATACATAAACAATACCTACATTAAAAACACAATCTATCTCTAACATAACTCTAACACACAACAAATAATCAAACAATATTGAAGTTGAATTGGATTTGCTTCGGAATAATTTTCAAGCAAATTCTGATATTTCTGATTCAGGCGCTTCGGCGTTGTATTGAAGTTGGATCGTGTATAAACGTGTTTTAAGGTTAAAATACGGACCCATGGACACAAAATATCTAATCACACTGATGTCAGATAAATAAAATCAGATATAAAGAAACGACTATATCTACAGTCTCAAGTTCAAGGCGAAATTGTGAACTTTTGTTTTACTAAGATGGCAATAAATTGCAATTTCTTCGTCTTAGGACGAACAAAGAACGGTATAATCGTAACGATAGTTCGTGTCGCATTGCGGACACAATCCATACTAAATCACCTTGAAACTTTAATCAGGCGTTTGGGCTGATTTAAATAAATGCCTGGAAATTAATGATATAGCTTAGGTAGAAGGTGAAGCAGGGCATTTTTACGATACTTAACCGGTTTTTTATGACGTGTTTAAAATAATTATTTTTTTATATTGAATTCATTTAAAATATTTACGTTCAATTTTACGGTTTCCGGATTCGGGAAATTATTACCTAGGTAAATTCAGAATTTACCTATTACCCACTTGTTCTCTGATACTCGTAGAGTACCTTAATGACTTACGCAATGAAATATGCACGATAAGTTTAATATAAGTTAATAAACGTACAAATGCGTTTATTTCATTACTTTTTACAGTACACAGTGTTTACAGGTATCGAGGTTAGGCAAGTAAGTAGTCTATGTTAGTTATGAAAAGTTAGTTAACAATTTAAAAATCGTATCATCAAATTGTTATCTAAAAAACCTATAACATGATTATATTTTAAATTATAAAATCATCATCATCATCTCAGCCATAAGACGTCCACTGCTGAACATAGGCCTCCCCCTTGGACCTCCACACGTACCGGTTGGAAGCGACCCGCATCCAGCGTCTTCCGGCGACCTTAATAATATCGTCGGTCCATCTTGTGGGTGGAAGTCCTACGCTGCGCTTGCTAGTCCGTGGTCTCCACTCGAGCACTTTTCGGCCCCATCGGCCATCTTCTCTGCGTGCAATGTGGCCTGCCCATTGTCACTTCAGCTTGCTAATCCGGTGGGCTATGTCGGTGACTTTAGTTCTTCTACGGATCTCCTCATTTCTGATTCGATCACGTAGAGAAACTCCGAGCATAGCCCTCTCCATAGCTCGCTGAGCGACTTTGAGTTTTGAGATGAGGCCGATAGTGAAAGACGTTTCGGAGCCGTAAGTCATCACTGGTAACACACATTGATTAAAGACTTTTGTTTTGAGGCACTGAGGTATATCGGACGAAAAGACATTACGTAGTTTCCCGAACGCTGCCCAACCGAGTTGGATTCGGCGGTTGACCTCTTTCTCGAAGTTGGACTGTTGGGCTGTTACACAGCCGACAATTAGTGAATCAAGAACAGAGGTAAAAACTAGACACGGAAGAATAGTAACGACACATGATGAAGTTTAATTTATAATATTTGCAAGGGAGTGCAAAAATAAAATGGACGACAAACGAGAGGTTATAAAGTTTGGAGAGTTGTAATTTCAAAATCAATTAGAAGATATAGGTAATTTAATCAGTGCGCCTTGAAATATCTACCTTTAGGATATTTTATGACGTTAGTTTTACTTAAATAGTTACGTAAATTCTCATTTTAATTACAAAAATTACTATCTATCATGACATTTGAGGATTGAAAAAAGGTTGCCTGAGAGAGATAACACCGCTTGTTGTTTAATATACATATATTCTCATGTAACCTTGTCTCTTTGTATCTTTTCTTGTTGCTTGAGGTGTGCAATAAAGTTATTTTATTTTAACTTAGTTCGCGAATTATAAGCGAACAATGATCTAAGGTGTCTTTGGAGCGAGATGATACCGATATCTTCCTCTTCGGCAGTGTGACAACTGCTTTAATTGGTTGGGATTCGAGCCTTTTTGCGCATGCTTTTACAGAAGTTTAATCAAAGAGAACGTGAATAAATAAATGAAAAGCGAAAAAAAACTCGAATGACTTCAATAAAAATAATGAATCATGCAGCTTTGAATCCCGAATTTACTGCCTTAAAACTTGAAATGTAAAAATATACAAAACACAAACACAGCAAACATTTTAATATTATGCGACACCTAAATTTTATTTAAACACTAGGTACCACTACCATCAGTCACTTTCTATGAAAATATTCGAAGTGACCTGATTTTTATGTCCTCAAGCATATGTGTGCCACCATATAACTAGCGTATCATTTTGAAGTAATCCATTTACTTCAATTATGTCTATCAAAATAATTATCTTCACGGCAAAGCTACGTTACTCACTTTTCGTGAACCTGCGAAAATAACAACTCAACCAAGTGTTCAGGCTAATAATATTCACCGCAAGATTCTAAATATACAGCCAAAATGTAAATAATATACGGTGAAATATGACATTGTAGGGCTCTCGAGAGACCTTGGCAATGTAGGACAGAATATTTATTTTCATGTTCAAGGAAAAATACATACTGTTACAAGTTTTCTGCTATATTTCCTGTATAAGTACATATAGTATGTGGAACGGCATCCTTTGTCAAAGGGGATTATTTATACTTAGCCCATATAATTTCTATATCTAGACACACGGCAGTGTGTCCGCCAAGTTCGAGCAAAAAAAAGCGACGCACCGGCCGTGGGTTATATTACACAAACCATTTGGGTCCAATTTCGACCACCCTATAACTCAAAACATATTTTATCTACGCATATGAAATTTCGAGTGTCTGTTGACATCCCCTTAATTGTCTAGAATACAAAATTTCATTATTCTACCTATAGCAGTTCTTGAGATATTGACGTCAGAAAATCGCTATTTTTACTATACACTCACTCACTGACTCACTGACTCATCAAAAACCTAGACCACTTCCAATGGTCTTACTGACTTGAAATTTGGCATGGAGATAGGTCTTAAGGTCAAAGTAAAGGCAGAAATCTGAAAACGGCCAAGTGTGAGTCAGTTTTAAAAATAGCGAAGGTGTAACTTTGTTCTACTGTGAAGTCATAATGAACTAAGTGGGTCTATCTTCCAATGGTCGCACCGACCTGAAATTTGGCTCGAAGGTTTGTCTTTAGGTCGAAATAAAGTAAAAATCTGAAAACGGCCAAGTGTGAGTCAGTTTCGAAAACAACGAATGTGTAATTTTGTTCTACTATAAGTAGGTATGGAGTGGAAATGAGATAAGACTTATTTAAATTTAGATACATACCAATTTAAGACAATACATGTTTGTCTTAAAGACAAGAACAATAAAATTGTTCACCACTCTGTGTGTGTCTGTTGCGGGAACCGAACCCACGATTTACGAAGTGCAAAGCAGGTCACTAGGTACACTAGGTGCGCTAAATCAGTCAAACAAAAATGAAAAGACAATTTTTTCTCGCATAGTCTAAATAATTTCTAATTTTACAACTAATAAAATCGCAGATTCAAGAACATGGAAATCATATATACTCTAAGATGGAATTATATATACTACTGCCCATCTCACCCTCCGATACGCCACGGGATGAGATGGGATGGTGCACTTCTAGGGCTACATAATAGGCCACCAATTATAATACCTACTGGTAGGTAGGTATTACCAAGTTATTAATTATCTATGTAGGTAGCGTACTTACAAACAGAATAAAGTACGTTATTGAAGTATGTAATTATATGTAAGTAGGTACATTTTATAGGTGTAGGGAGCCAGTTTATTTGTAAAAATCACCTATAAATAAATAGTAAAATAGAATTAGACGCTTAGTATAAAGGGTTATAGTATAAAGTACATACCTAAGTGGAATGAGACATTTCCTAAAGCAAAAGTGATAAAAATATAATAAAGAACCTACACCTAACAAAAATAAATGAAATCCCATCAAAAACATAAATGTGAAAGGCTGCCAAGTTCGATACTATGGGAATGCTTCGCCTATAAAAGAAGTGAGATCTGAATAAGTACCAAGTTCCATAAAAATACCTCAAATCATAAATAGTTATAGGAATGCACACTTGATTTCCAGCAGTTTTTAAGGTACATTTTGAATAAGTATCACGTTACATAGAAATACTTAAAATTATAATAGTCAGAGAAACGCACACCGGTTTTTTAGCAGTTTCCTGATAACATTTATTATTTTCAGTACTTTTTAATGATGTAACTTGGCAAGTTTTAATAGAAAATTATATACTTGACACATTGCAGTCCAAAGGTGTCGATTCATTGCATTGAAAAGGTGTGTGGTGTGTGAAAACTTGCCAAGTAACATCATTAAAAAGTACTGAAAATAATAAATGTTATCAGGAAACTGCTAAAAAAACCGGTGTGCGTTTCTCTGACTATTATAATTTTAGGTATTTCTATGTAACGTGATACTTATTCAAAATGTACCTTAAAAACTGCTGGAAATCAAGTGTGCATTCCTATAACTATTTATGATTTGAGGTATTTTTATGGAACTCGGTACTTATTCAGATCTCACTTCTTTTATTCGGCGAAGCATTCCCATAGTATCGAACTTGGCAGCCTTTCACATTTATGTTTTTGATGGGATAGGTATTAACAGGTTCCCTTTGTTGGTAAAATAATCTCTAGATATCTATAAGGAAAGGCTGTGAGGGAACAAAGACATTCTAATGCTACCACCGATGTGCAGTTTATGTTAGTACACTCAAAGGCAATGGAAACGAGTCATTTGCTACAGATATTTTATGCAAAGTGACCTCTTTTTGTTGCTGCGTAGTGTAAGAGTGTAATTTTAGTTCTTAATTTTTTTATTTCGTTGGCAGTGAATTGATATTCATACATGTCCGTGAACTTGCTATAAATATGCTTGTTTGCCACCGAAGTGTTAAAAAAATCTGCAGTGTCACCAGGGAAACTTTAGCCTACTTGTCAAAAATCACGAATAAGACCCGAATTTTGATACACCCAGATTCAGAATTGCATGGACAATTCATGAATGAATTCATTCATAATGTGTCCATGCAATTTTGAATCTCACTGTACACGTTTTTTTTTCATAGGAGAACTTACAGCTAGGGTAATAAGATAGACAGTAATGTAGAAACAGTGAGCCAATTAAAAGTTTCCACGGGTAGGGAAGGTAGTTTCATCGAATTGCGTTTCCACTAAACAGTTCTATTCTAACCATTAAACTTTTCCAAGCGAATGTAGTTATAATGCACCGTCAAGGACTAACTTGGTCTTCTGAAAAATATATTTTTTTAATGTACTCGTTTCTTTCACAGGCGAGCGACTAATCCAATTCGCGTCCGAGAACCTCGTGACAGAGATTCTCATCCACCCGCAGATGAATACACTGATGCAGTGCATGAGGAATCTTCTCAGCAGCTTCACCAGGCACAGACACTTGGTGCACGCGGGCTACACCGCCGCGGGGAATGGCTCCTGGATCATGCAGGTACATCGCCTTAAAACAGAACTGATGCAGTGCATCAGGAACCTGCTAAGCTTCACCAAGTACAGACTCTTGGTACACGCGGGCTACACCGCCGCAGGGAACGGGTCGTCATTATGTGGGTACATCATCTTACATCAGAACTGATGTACCATGAGGAACCTGCTCAGCTTACCCAGGCACAGACACTTGGTGCACGCAAGCTACACCGCCGCCGGTACAGGTACGTATGTCATCTTCTTGAGTCTATTCTGACTTTTAGCCACGCCTTGACTGAGCTTGGGGTCCGCTCGGCAGCGTAAGCATTGTACTAACGTATTGGCAAAGAGACTAGCTTAAACGAAAACGACTGCCATCTGAACTGAACATCCAGCCAAGAGGGCTACCAAGAAGGTCCCCAGTATGAGCATAATAAAATTAATAAACTACTTTTTTTACTACATTATTTTGCAGGCGCATACACGTATAGTAAGCTTCAAAATTGCACCGGCACATTATGAATGAATTAATTCATAAATTTTCCATGCAATTTTGAATCTGGTTGTATATACGTTAGGTCAGAGGTATTCTTAAACATTTCATAATACTTAATTTACGTCATGATTAAATACGCCAAGATTGTACCTAAGTGCATTACCGTTTCTCGTTTCATTAAAAAAACGTCCAGAAAATTAAATATTCTTGGACCTTCTTCTGAGATCTAAGAGGTTTATTAGACAATTTTCTTGAAGTTAATTATAATCTTGACTTTGTTATATTTTAAGATAATAAGTTCTGGCAGCAAAGGTTCTCGTAGCTTAAGATTTCTATATTCCTTATTCATGACTTTTAGTAGAAAGTGCTTTACAATACAATACAATACAAATACTCTTTATTGAACACCTCAAAAAGAAAACCAGTACAGAAAATGCATAAAGTCAGAATAGAGGCAAACAACAGGCGGTCTTATCGCTAAAAAGCGATTTCTCCCAGACAACCTTTAGGTAGTGGAATTGTGTTAAATAAACTAAGTCAGTAGGTGTTGCAAACAGTGAAGAAAAGCGGAAAAAAAAACTTAATATCACAAAACAATATCCTAATAAATAAATAAAGAAATAACCATATTAAGATACAATACACTTAAACAAAATAAATATATAAATATATATACATACATATATAGAGCCGGCTGTAAAGAGAAAGTGTCAGACAAATAGTAAAGTTTAAGGAGCTTTTTAAATGAAGCGGGTGATTGAGCGCACCTTACATCTAGAGGCAGAGAATTTCAAAGTCGAACCGCTTGAAATGTAAAGGAACTGTTATAAAATTTAGAGGAGGATGAAGGGACAGAAAGAAGTAAATTCCGGGAGGATCTTTCAGACTGGAGGTAACTGAAACGCACCTTGAGATAGCGGGGAGTTGCGGGGTTAAAAAGAACAGAATACAAAAGGGACAGAATATGAGACTTACGACGAAAGCGAATAGGAAGCCACTTAAGCTGCGTAAGGAAGTGAGAGATGTGGTCATATTAGCGTAACCCAAATGTAAATCGGATGCAGACGTTTGGATTGCTTTGGTGTTTTCCCTAACACTAACTTATTTAATTAAAGAAAATCTCATTAACACAGATCTCTTGAAAAACTTGTATGGCAAATCTTTGCGAATTATGTATCTTGGTAACTTCGAATAATGTTGATAGATTCGACTACATATTGATCTACCTTCGGAATACACAACGGGAGCTGGGGCACCATTACCATTTTTGCATCTTTTTCGCTATAGTAACTTTTTATTATTCTCTTATATCATTATTAAGTTATTTTCTTAGCCAGCCATAGGTTCCATTGAATAATTGCGTTACTTTGATTTTTTTTTTGTTTCTATTTATAACCTTCCCTAAACACTTAATGATTATGGGTGTTTGATTGAAATTTATAAGGTAATTTACAAAATGTAAAGCTTTCTAAAAACTACCTAATGAAAGTGTAAATGTAACTATTTTCCCGAAATTACGATACATTTATCGTAAGTGTAATGTAATTACAGAATTCCAGGGCAAAACTAATCAAATATTCAAGTTGATACGAGGAGCGTGATGTTGACGTGCTGAGAAACGTTTTGACAGCTTGGCTGTGTTTGTGTAACGTTATTAACATTGGCATTTAACTTGATTATTAGTATTATTACTTAAGAGGTCGCCTTTATTTGTAATTGAATGAACTTGAATTGCTGAAGTGACAATGTGTGAGTGTTGTAACTGAAAATATTCTCTTCAACTTTACAATTACGCAAAATTAAAACGAAATGTATTCGTTAATTCAGTTTATATTATTTTTCAAATAAGGTACCGTAAAATGGGGTGAGAAGGGACAAAACCGAAGTTCAAGCCTGGATAATATAGTATATTTTTTTATGTGGCACGTTGATTTTTATACATAAAAAATAGTGCGGTCGTATGAATTCTAATATTTTATTTATTATCTGTCGAGTAATTGTAATAATTTTAATGATAAACACAAAATAGTGGGAAATCCCACCTCATCCCGTAGTTGGGGTAAGTAGGGATATTAATAAAATTAAATGGGAAAATTGCTAGGATTGATATTTTTGGATTATGAACATTACAATAGCTTCAACTGTTAAGATAATATTTTATTTACGTAGCGATTTAACAACCTAAAAACACCAACTCGTTCCACTAGCATCTCTACTCTCCCTATTCATGACTCAACTGCCCACGTCATCCCTTCTTATCCCGTTTTGCGGTAGGTGCGTAGGGTATTTATTTATATTAATAAACTGACTTAAAAACGAAGTCAGGACCTGATCATAAGGACTTAATAACTCTTATAAATTAAAATGATACTAGTTAACTTTCTTAAATGCTTCTTAAATCAAGTTGGCAAATAAAAACTATTTATCAACCTACGTAATTGTTGCTTTAAAATAATACGAATAAAAACCAAAAAGAATTACATTTCAAAAGGCGTATTAAAGCCAAAGTATGCACTGGACCCATAATAATCCATTGAAACGAATTCATTTTAGAAGTTAAATGAGTGATAGATATCCTGCCATCTTGAATATCCGTGTTTCGCTTCCAGCGCCGGCGGGAGGAAATTAGTTCTGCTAAACAATATGGAAACTACAACTAGTGCCGGATTCTAATTTAAAAATACATTAACAATACAATCTATCTCAAACATAACTCCAACACACAACAAATATTCAACCAATATTGAAGTTGTATTGAAGTTGCGTTCGAATATTTCTCAAGCAAATTCTGATATTCTGATTCAGATTATGCCATAGCTGTATTGCGTTGTTATTGCATTGGAGTTGCATTGAAGTTGGATCGTGTTCATACGTGTTTTAAAGTTAGAATACGGCCCCTAGTTTATTTGCTGTTTGCTGGTAGGATTAAAATATAAAGTAACTTATGTAAGGGATATTCAGTCCAAGGCATATAATATATAATGGAATATAAAGTAGATAGACAAGGTTCACTGTGTAATAATACCCCAGATTAGGTACCTATACCAAAATATTTAGCCGGAAATTGCCGATATTTTGTATGGATTCTGGTATCTCGTAAGAGCCCATAGATAATTTTCCGCCTCGCGGCTGATATTTTCTATATTTCTAGATCAGGATTGAATTCTGCTCAACGTATTAGCGTCGTAGTTTAGTGTCCATGTTTTATGCCACATCTTTTTTTTCGTTTATTATTTAATCTTTTGGCAAAATACAGAAGCATAATATATGTATATTCAATAAATTAGGTATTAAATGTCAACACTAAGACCAGTCAGCCACTTAATGGCTTCGTCGCACAAGGTGATCCTATCTAGAGGACCGGTGGTATAGCGTGATATGGGGCAGTCTTCAATTATGTGCTTGATGGTTTGAGCCACAGCACCGCACGTGCCAGCAGGAGAGTCCACCCATCTGCAGCGGTGTTTATAATGAGCGCAACGACCGTGACCAGTACGAAGTTGTTGAGTCTATACCAGTCTCGCCTTGAAAGTTCCGATCCTTCGTTTTTTTCGTTATATACCTATTACTAGCTGTGCCCGCGACTCCGCCCGCGTGGAATTCGGTCTGTGTCAGTAAGCGGCTAATTCACCCCTAATTTCTCTCCCGCTACGCTGGAGGCAGAACGTGAAGTAAAGTTGACAAATGGATACGCTAGAGGACAGTAGTCCTGATTTTTTTTTTACAATTATCACTAAATTAACTCAAACACTCAAAAAGCAATATTTAAATTTTTTTGTCGTTATAATTTTTTTTGCCATGATTGAAACGACATAGAGTAGCAGGTGTATATATCGGACGATACAGTTCCACTTTTGTACTTATACGTTCATGTCCACGGCAAATATCATCCAAATCGATCCTCCCGTCAAATCAGTCTAAGCATGAAAGGTAAGAAACAGGCGCGGTTGCAGCGCGGTTGAAATTTAGGGTGTCACAAATGCAGAAATGATTTTTTGAGGGGGTCAGTAATGATTTTTTTCTATTTGGCTTTTAGACGTTGAATTTTTATAGGCTACGTAAAACCTTGCTGAGGATTTTCTTGAATTGGAACTAGTTATCCTTAAGGGGTGATTTCTGGGATAACAATGCAAAAAAAACCGGCCAAGAGCATGTCGGGCGATGCTCAGTGTAGAGTTTTGTAGTTGCCGCCCTGTTACAAAACATCCGTTCAAAAGGTCGTTTAGTAAGGGAAATTTGGCGGCGCTTACGTCATTTTACTATCCGGCACTTCCTTTCACTATGCGTTTTTGACTGATAATTCAAAAACGGCTGAACCGATTTTATTCAATATAGTTTTTATTGGAAGTTCTTATCAGGCCTCACTTCCATTATTTTTTCTATTTTTTGGACCCACGGTTCAAAAGTTAGATGGAGGAGACGCCCTTTTTTAGAACATAGAAAACATTTGTTCGCAACAACAACAACATGCAAACAAACATACTTAATCTAAGGGTAATAACTAATTATATGGTTGCCACGAAATGAACTTTCAGATCTAATATTTACGAAACTATTAGTTTCATCCAAAAAATGTATTAGAAGACCTCTATTCTTTTTGAAAGACCTATTCAATAATACCCAACACGATAGGGGTGGAGCGAAAAAAAAATTCAACCCCCATTTTATGTGTACCCTAATAAAAATATTTTTTTAGTTTTTATTCTATTACTTTGGCGGCGTGATTAATGCACATACTGATACCAAATTTCAGCTTTCTAGTGCGAATGGTCACTAAGCTTCGAGTAGACCGCGGACAGACGGACAGACAGACGGACGGACATGGCGAAACTATAAGGGTTCCTAGTTGACTACGGAACCCTAAAAAGAGATAAATAGTAGTTTATGTAACTGTTACGTAATAAGGCCTAATTACGTACAGGAGCATACACTGCTTTATCTACACACATATTAAAAATCCTAAATGACGTGTTCGGAAACTATTAGAATGACCGCCATTACACCGCCATGACCAACCTTATTGTGCCGGCGGTCGGGAGGGGGGGGGGGCGTACCGGCAGTCGGGAAGGAGGGTGGATTTTCATTACGTTACCGTACACACTGTCACATACAATACACTGATGTTACGTTACTGGTTGCAATAATGGTGGTAATTACATACGGTTTCCGAACGCGGAATAGAGGATTTATGATATTGGTGTAGATCAAGATATTTATTCTTCAATGTAAGCACATTACAATGCAGAACGTCAGAGAAAAAAATACACTGATGTTACGTTACTGGTTGCAATAATGGTGGTAATTACATACGGTTTCCGAACGCGGAATAGAGGATTTATGATATTGGTGTAGATCAAGATATTTATTCTTCAATGTAAGCACATTACAATGCAGAACGTCAGAGAAAAAAAAATACGTGAGTGTCGTGGAACACTTGGTTGGAACGAATTTATGTTATTTTATTTTATTTTATTTTTGACTATTTCGTAATTTTTGAAATTTAAAAAAAAATTTAAACGTTTGAAATTTTTGAATTTTTTGAAATTTTTAAATTTAAAAAACATTTTTGAAACTTCACTTCACTTCACTTTATTCTATTTTATATTTTTTTTATTTCATTCCATTTCACATGTTTCTCAATCGTATGGGTGTCGCGTTTTCATGACGTGACGCTTTTTCGTGACGGTCACGTGACTTTTTTTAGCCTAGCCCCCCATCCGCGAACTGTCAGATAAGGAACTTGGTTCCAAAACTACCACCGGTTCTAACCCTACACCTCTGGCCCAAGAAGTATTATGACCGAAAAGAAACTCGACGGGACTTATTTTTTTCAAAACAGTTATACATTATTAGATCTTAAAGATACAAAATAATGCGTAGTTCTCCAAGAAGACATATCAAAACAGCTTGAGAGACGGATGATGTACCTATTGTTTAATTATAAACAAAAATAAATCCTAATCTGACTGCTTCACAAAACGTTTGATATGTTTTCCTACCTAAACGGTGTCCTATAAATGTTAGATGATTTAGTAGCAGGTTTTTGGTTTGGGCCATGCATCTTTGTCCGTCATATATAGTCCTCGAACCTGCAATAACCCTTTGACATTCATGACATTTTCAAATATTTCTTAAGAGCGGGTAAAGGTAAATTTAAAGGATCGACGGGTAACATGTTATAAATATGAACACCTTGACCAAAAAATTACAAATTATTTCAATACCAAATTTCATCTTAATACGTACAGCGGTTATTGGTTATTTCTTCCCCATGAAAACTTCCACCCCTTTTGCATCCGCTTAAGGGATAATTTCCGAGATAAAACTATTTTATTTCCTTCTCCAGAGCTCAAATTATTTCCATTCCAAATTGTATCTAAATCGATTCTGCGGTTAATAATTCCCTATACAAATTTCCAACTCACCCCTCTAGGGTTGATTTTCGGGGTGAAAACTATCCTTTGTCCTTTCTTGAGACCCCATACTATACCAAACTTCATCTTTATCAGTTCAGCGGTAAAAAAAATCCTCATACCAACTTCCAACCCCCTTTTCACCCCCACAAGGGTTTATTTTCGGGATGAAAACTATTCTGTCGTTTCTCGGGACTCAAACTATCTCCATACTAATTTCTATTAAAAATTATCCATACCAACTTTCAACCCCCTTTTCACCCCCTCCAGGGTTGATTTTTGGGATGAAAACTATTCTATGTCCTTTCCCGGGACTCAAACTATCTCTACACAAAATTTCATCAAAATCCGTTCAGTCGATTTCACGTGATGCGCGCTCAAATAAACAGACAAACAGACAAAAATTCTAAAAATTGTTGGAACGTGTTCTGTTATCGATTCTAAGTATCCTCAGCCAACTTTTTTTCGAATGTATTCCATGACCCTCTTCAGCTTTATTATATGTATAGATAGAAGATAGATAGTTTTTATTGACCTACGGTTCTAAAGTAATATGGGGGGGGGAGGCTTTTTTGAAGATGAAACTATCCTTTGTCCTTTCTCGAGGCCCATACTATCTCTATACAAATTTTCATCTAAATCAGTTCAGCGGTAAAAAATTCCTCACACCAACTTCCAACCCCCTTTTAACCCCCACAAGGGTTTAAAAACTATCCTATGACGTTTCTCGGGACTCAAATTATCTCCATACTAATTTCTATCTAAATCGTTTCAGCGGTTAAAAATTCTCCATACAAACTTTCAACCCCATTTTCACCCCCACCAGGGTTGATTTTCGGGATTAAAACTATATTTTATCCTTTCCTGGGACTCAAACTATTTCTATACAAAATTTCATCAAAATCCGTTCAGCCGTTATCACGTGATGCGCGGTCAAATAAACAGACAAACAGATAAACAGACAAAAATTCTAAAAATTGTTGGAACGTGTTCTGTTATCGATTCTAAGTATCCCCAGCCAACTTTTTTTCGATTATCTTCCATGTACAGACTTTCGACCCTCTTCAGCTTCATTATATGTATAGATAGTTAGAGAGCCCATGACACTGAACCTAGCTCGATAAGTCTCCTAGATGGGATATATATAATTAGTCGCGTCTTTAATGGGGGAACACGAAATGCCCATGCTGCAATGCAAAAAAAGTGGTGGCGTATTTTTTTTTAAAGAATAAAAAACCGGTATCTAGTACGATGAGTCTCCTAGATTTCCTTTGTTCGTCGAAGCAGGGCAGGGGTAGGGCTACACGATAATGCGGTGCTGCAAGTCCCTGTGCGTGGCCTTGTCAGAGGCAGCAGCATCAAAAGATTGTAGATGTATGAAAAAACAAAGCGCCTCGGACTAGAAACCGGATTTTTTATTTTTTTTTCAAAAATAAATTAAAATACGCCACCACTTTTTTGCATTGCAGCATCGGCATTTCGTGTTCCCCCATTAAAGACGCAACTAATTATATATACATATCTCATCTAGGAGACTTATCGAACTAGGTTCAGTGTCGTGGGCTCTCTAACCATTAGTGCTATGACGTGCGAAAGCTTGTGTGTAGGTCGCATCCGGAACTGACGCGTTTTCATCTGACGTCACTGCTCCTGTATTTTCACGTTATAGTAAATTTCACGTGTCTTATTTACGTATTACGTATGCTGTATTGAAGGTAAACGCGCAAAGCAGACGGTAGTTAGCATAATTTATTTCACATAATAGCACTTGTGAGAATATTATCTATACATTAACATAACAAGTTAGAAGCACTGGGGCTGTGTTTTAACTTCAAAATACGTTTACACACGATCCAACTTCAATATAACTCCAATACATTAACTACGAAATACAGTGCCTAAACATCTGAATCAGAAATATCAGAATTTGCTTGAAAACTATTCCGATGCAACTCCAATACAACTTCAATATTGGTTGATTATTTATTGTATGTTAGAGTTATGTTTGAGATAGATTGTGTTTTTAAAGTATTGTTTGTGCATGTTAAAATTAAAATACAACACGTGGTGCTGTAATTTTTAACAAAAATAATCAGTACTTGGAGTATGTCAAATCCTTACCTGTTATGTTCCTTACTCTCAATTACTCAAAGGTTAACTGGAAGAGATCCCTTACAGGAATAAGTTCGCCATTGTACTTTGTTTTTTCTTAAATCATGTTTGTATTGTTACTTTTTTATGTACAAAAAAGTGTTGTTCATACATGTATACATTCAATACAATACAATACAATATTCTTTATTGTGATAAAGATCAGATGACACTTCAGACTTGGAGCCTCAAAAAGTTCTTAGACTTTGGCTGTCTATAATCATGTATAGTCTCATTTCATTATTTTAAAATTTCGTATGTATTTAGGTTCTAATTTTACAACGTCAAGAAAAGCTGCTGCGAAATACATAGTACATCAGATGTGTGCTACAGTTTATATAAAAAAAATTAAGAGTATAGCCCATATTGACTTATGAAGTTATGAACGATCCTGAACAATTTGTTCTATTTTCTCCTAAAAAAAATCCTGCGTTGAAGAGAAAAGCTACGTTAGCTCGAAACCTTGCATACATCCCGACCCATTTCCCAATCATTTTAAAGTGCAACACGGAGCTCGAAATTCAGCTGCTAAAACCATCCAATTCCCGCGTCAAAAAAGAATATTCCGTTTCACGCAACGAAGCGCGAATTTCCCCGTTTTTTCGGCGTTTTTCATTAGCTAGAGAATTAGTGGAGTCGGTCAACTGGCAACTGTGACGATCGGCTAGCAATTAAGGTGGGGTGCGACCTTTGTTTGTTCGTTCAGGTGACAACCACGCGACATGCAGGCAACACGAATTCGACAGTCAAATTACTTGTGTGCGATCCGTCGCTTTGAATTTACGTTCACTAAGAGATGTTTTATGAGAGAGTTATCTATGGGATGGCGGACATTGACATCGAATTGCTGTTTTTTGTACGATTTGGTTTCAGTTTTCGATGTCTCTCCTCGCTGAGAGTAGAAAGTCAAAGAATTTTATTTAATCCAGTAACTTAATACAATCATCGTGTGCGTCAAATCTGGTAAATGTGATTTTTTGCAGACTTGTTTGTGATGTTGGCCCAATAAATAATCCAAGTTTGTGACCTCGAGCGCCGAACGCAACTTTGTCAAAAAACGAATGATCAGATTTTTTTCACATTTTGGTGATTATAACTCTTAAAGACTAGTTTTTGACAGTGCCTTTTCAAGACATTTTTAAAGTCGACTAAATTTTATACAATATAAGACTAGAATTGTCTCTGTAGACCCAATATTTTCCAAGATAAAGCTCCAAGCGAAAAACGGTTTTATATTGAAAAAGAAATAAAACGGTTTTTCCCAGAAGAGAAGGGGAACGGTCCAGGGTCTTTAAACATTTCATGAGAAGGTACTATCAAATCCTTTAGGGTCATAATCGCTAAAGTCTAAAAAAATAGATTTTTCGATTTTTGACAAAGTTGCGTTCGGCGTTGGGGGGCACAAACTTGGATTATTCATTGGGCCAACATCATAAACATCTCTGCAAAAAATCAGAACTACCGGATTTGACGCACAGTGCCCCGTACTTTCAGGCGACAAGATTCTTGGATTATTTGTTAGAAATTGAAAACCTTAAATCTGATGAGACTAACATGCAGTGATTCTAGTTTTCATTTGACTATTAGCTTCCTTTTTTAAAAACCGGCTAAAAAACACTTATGTCTACCAGTATTCTCCCTCAACTACTCAAAGGTTAACTGGAACAGATCCTTAAAGGGATAAGTTCGCCTTTACAAATGTCATGTTTTTTTTTCATTTTTGTACAATTAAGTGTCTTACTACTACTTAGTAACCTAGTACTCTGATATCTAAACAGTTATCCAGAATAAATATCAAACGTAATAAATTCGCGAACTTTGCCTCAGTGTCGTAGAAATTGCGGGCTCGTTTGCAATGGAGATTCCGGAATATCAATATGAAATTAAATAGATTAAATCACTTCGCAAACATGATTTATTTAAGTGCTTCGCGAAGCCATTTATCTTCTTTTGTATTACTTTCCTTCATTCAATGTTGGTATCCTGCGTGGAAAACGATATATTATTGTTATAATTCGACCTAAAAATGGGCATTTTTATTTTATCTTGTACTTAAAAGTACGACTCAAGTCGTGTTTCAGTAACGTCTAACCGATTCCTGACAAAATGTATGGGATTAAAGGAGATCGTCAATTTTTGTTAGGTGATCTGGCCCAGATTATTTAGGACCGTTTAGGAATGGTTCTTACCTTTGAAGAATCGTCATAATTTCTAGATCAGGATGGTGGTAAAAATATTGCGAAATCTAATGGGAAAATTGAATAATCATGCATAAAACTTGAATCTGACAAGGACAATATTTAAAAGCGTGCTTGCCTATGATTTATATATTAATGTAAAAAAAGTACCGATTTTTTAAAGATAATGTACAAAAGTGGACTCGAAAACAAAACGGGAATCATGATGAAATAATAAAAAGTCATATTTTGATCGTATTTATAGTTCCTGTATTTCGGTAAACAAAGACGGCTGTCAAACCATCGTTGATACTAGTAACTGAACATTCCTAACTCCTATTGCGAAGGGATAAGGTTTACCACCGTTAACACGTTGAAGGACATAACGCCTGTAGGCGTTGATCTTCGAAAAAATGATACGACAGTACGCCTCTCGACGTTCATAATTTGGCTTGTAAAAAATCACTACGCCCCTCGACGTATTATTTTTCATACTAACACTAGGTAAGGCATATTGTAGTGTCACGGCAGAAGCAATTTGTACTTTCATTCTGTCATAACATAACGTTCAAAAACTTCATCGAAAAAATGTCGTAAACGCACACATTGACAGAATTTTTCGCCACCATTACGCACACTACGCCTGTAGACGTCAACACTGCATACAATCTGCCGAGTAGTGTGCGGCTAGCAACGGCCGAGTTGTTCGTGCGTGATTTGGTGGACAGACGAAATGTAACAGGTCATTAAATGTAAACTGTTCCGTATTTTAGTTGTGTTTTTGGTAAATATTATAAAATTAATAGAAGCATTTTTACATAAAGTAAGTAAAGTTGTGCATATATATATTTGAAGCGTAAAAACTGTTTTAACTGAAGCATCATTTTTTTAGATGGCGAATCGTGAGTCGTACGAGAAGCACCAAAAAAAACTACAAACTCTATTTTATGAGGTTTTTTCATCTGATTCCAGCCAAGAACCTTTATCTGATGACGGGGAATTTGCATCAGATAAAGATTATGAACCCTCTGATGTGGAACCTACCAGTTCTGAAGACGCCTATGGACGTACTGACACATTATATGTATGTACTTACTATGCAATGTGACAGTACGCCTATAGGCAATGTATGAAATATTTTAGTGACACAGCACGAACATAATGTATGCTAGTAGTGTCCATCAACGTGTTAAGTGCGATAGCACTAGTATCTGACATTGAAAAATTGAAAAAAAGATGCGTTTCGTTATCGAAGGAGCATGATATTATGCCATTATGAAACCTACTTTTAATATTCAAACTCCGATCAAAAATGCAAAAATACGCATTTTCAATCTTTAGGCGTTTTAATACAGTCGATTTCTAATTTAAACTTTCGTATTCGTAGGCTTAGATACTATTTTAATATTACAATGTTCTAACTTACCGAACAGTATCAAAACGCAGATTATGTAACGGTATACATTGACAGTGTCAAACCAAAAAACAATCCCGTTTCAGGCCAGGGTGAAGTTAAACTTTACGTCAATGCCATAAGGACGTTAACGACTTGTCTTGCTGTATTTTAATCGCGGAAAAATCAATATAATGTTTATTTATTTAGTATTTCTAATTCCCGTTTCATTTTTTTGCAATATTTTGTCTACTTTAGTAATAAAATTAGTATTTATTTTACATTGCAGTACAAACTGTATACGGTTTATATCAGGTGGCCCAGAATTGACGATCTCCTTTGACCGCCAGTTTTGTGACTTTTGATAACCGGCCGTTAATGAATGGTACACAAGTTAAGTTAAAATACCCAAATATAAACAATCAAAATCTGAAAAAGTTTATGTTGTTTGAGGCACAGGTGAAGGATTTTATTTTTTGATACGTCCATTGAGCTAAATGGCTATTATAGTTAAAATTGGACTGAGTGAGCTTAATAGTACATTATGATACAAGTGTGCTAAGTTGATCATTACATACGAAGCGATATTGTGAGCACGAACGCATGTGAGTGCGCATAAGGAAGCTGAGCTTATGTAATGATCAAGCACACGCGTTTCATACGACGTTTTTCAACACACTTGCGAGGAAATAACAGAATAGTATAATTAATAACTTTTGATAAATATATTAATTGTCAGAATGTTTACAGGATAGAGGTACTTCCGAACCGAAAAAGATAATTAAATTTAACTAACCTTTTTTGTGATGTTATTGAGTATCTGGAACTCTTTTTCAAATCATTTCATAAAATTAAAGACTTCACATTTATTGTGCAATAAATTATAGTATTTTTTCTTTCGTATTGCTCACTATATTTTTATGATGACATTTTACTAGTATGTATCACAATTTTGAAATATATCCAGAGGTTAAATTAACGCTAAAGTTGTCTTCACGACGACGAACAAAACGAGAAAAATCTAACAAATAAACAATGATTTGAGGTTAACTTATAAATGGCGCGCAATTTTCTTTTTTGGGTGTGCGTGCAGCTTGAGGCAAAGGCGCGGACGTATAATGCCAAACAGCCAATATTAAAACAGACAATTCGTGTTTAAAACGTAATTTATTGTGTATTACGAGTAATATAATAAGTTGAAATGACACTTATTCACAATCAGGATTGTATAATTTGTATTCTATCGTAAATGTGTATATTTTTAATATACTTACTTTTTTTTACTTTTTTTGAATGTAAACTCATAAAGAGTTAAAAAAAAAGTAAAGGTAATACCCGACTAAATTACAACGATTCGTCTGCGTACGTACAACTTGGTACTAGAGTACAAACGTCACTTGATCGGATTATTAAATTATTCCACTAGTTGGATAATTATTGTGAAATGCACGCGTGTTTAATATCTAGGATTATGAGCATAAAAGCGGTGGAATAAGAACCTCGTTACGAGCAGGTGTGTTGAAAATGCGTTTACGAACTAAGTGGTATCTTTAGTCTGATTGTGTTACTAATCCTGATGGTGCATTTGATGTCTTCTGCAAAAAAAATCTCATACCATTCCCACTCTAATCAAGTTAATTTAAGTTTAATATCACTAAATTCTAAACTATATTATATAACCGTCATGTTTTTCACAACTCCAATCAATAACCAACCTTATCTTGTTGCAGGACGGCACATTCTCCCTCGCAGACTTCACAGACGCCTACCAAGAGAATGAGGTTCAACGCGTCATCAGGGCGTACGAGAACTCAATTTCCATCGATATACATTGCTCTACTAGTGGGGGTGGGGAGTGGAGCAAACTCCCAGACATGCCCTTCGTGAAGCATTGCAAGATTAGGGTCAACCCTACGGATATTCTGGACTCTGGCTCTCAAGCCATTAAGGATTTTATTGGTGAGTATTTAAGATATAGTTTTGAATACTTTCATCGGCATGACATTGTTGTACTAGCCGGGGCGGGGAGTGGAGAAATCTCCCAGACATGCCCTTCGTGAAGCATTGCAAGGTAGGGCAACCCTTTGGATATTCTGGACTCTGGCTTGTGAGCCATTAAAGATTTTATCGGTGAGTATTTAAATATGATGTTTAAATAATTTCCCTGACGAGTGGGTTTAAAAGACTGGCGACGAGGGAGATTGAAGCTAAGAGCCATTTGACAAACATTGCCAAATCAAGACTAGACGAGGGAGATTGAAGCTAAGCGCCATTTGACAAACATTGTAATATCTGGGTCAATCCTATAGACAACTATCTGGCTTACAAGATATGAAAAACATTATAGGCTAGTGATTTATTTATTTATTTATTTTGATACATGGAAAACCAACAGCGCTATACAGTATACATAAATTAAGTACAATAGAATCACAAAGCCAATTATAGGTTCTCACTTATAGAAATAAAATATATTACAATAGTTTTTGCCCTTAACTTAATACACATGCAAGTTCCTAAAGCATAAGAACAGATGATCTAGTAAGTATAGGTAAACTTTTGATTGTGTAAATTTTTGAACGTGAAAGTCCTCAAAAACTAACCATGAAAGTCTTCACAAACCAGGAAAAATCATAGTAACTAACTACACTTTCTCACATTTATTTTATATACGACAATCGTAGGCCTAAAACTAATTGTTTTATTAGTATTCCCAGAACTGAAAATGAACACACTCCACATAATTGCAAAAATCTCTTGCTCACTTAAAATGGAAATAAAACATTTTGCATAATTGATTGTTCGTCAAAACGATCATTATATTTAATTGAGAGTGACGCTATTTTTATCGGTGCTGTCTTTAAAATCGTTGGCTGTATAATCAATTATTCATGCTCGAATATAGGCCGAATATTTCAATTAAAGATGAAATCTATAGCAGACGCCCATTCGGGTGGCCGAGTTTGTTTACGAGTATAACTTGATATACGTATTAATTCAAAAAGTGATAGTTGATGAAATTCGATATTTATATGACAACTTTTTGAAAATACTGAGATTTTCGAAATAGCAACGTGTCTCTTTAACTATTCGATACATCTAAAATAGTATTTTATACAATCGTGAGATGATTAAGAGCTTTTCAATCGAGTACCGTGTTGAGGCCAAGAAGCTTGCTGAGTGGCCTAAGTAAGGTACGAGCTGAAAAGCTTGATTCTGTCACTATTGTATACAACACTTTTTCAACGAGTGCTCAATATAGGCAAGCCGGTAAGGACTGAGTTCGACGAAAGACCTGCTGCCTCTATACAATTTTTTTTATGAAACTATTTAGTTGCAAACGAGCCGCCTGATGGGAAGCGGTCAACGTCGCCCATGAACATAAGCAACATCAGGAGTCGCTTATGCGTTGCCGACCCTTGAGAGCCTTGTACGCCCGCTTCTTGAGTAACTTCAATCTCTGGCCGGGTGGGCTCGGGCAACAGTGTTACAATGTGCGACCATAAAAGCTCTTTCGATAAGTATGCGCTAGTAGTTCGGTCTACACAATCTCAATTCAAGCATTACAGTCGACGAGTAGAAAAAAAACTTTGAAATTCCTACAAATGTATAGTCATGGTCTCTTCTTGTAAAGTCGTTGTTGAGCGTATGAAAACATAGATAGAGCAAGCAAACCTTATTAAATAATATACTCTGCAATCTACTAATAGGTATATAGTAACTTCAATGGATTTTTAAAAACCTATACAATCACGAAACATCAATTTTTCGTGAATGTTGACATTGAATGATTCCGTGGTGAAAATCTTTATTTGAGTAGACTTTATTCTTATCAAAACTACACAAAGGACTAAAAAGGGTCTGCACCCTTTTCTGAAGTAAGTATATTTACCTATAAGTACCTAAACACAAAAGTCCCAGCGGACTAGATTGACATTTTTATGAAGTATCTGCCGCTAAGCGGTTACTGTAACGTATCAATATCGTAAATCGTGAAGCGCCCTAGTTTCGCGGATGATTGACAGTCAAATCGAATAGCGATTCCATCAGATTTTTTTATTCGATTCCGCGACGCTGTTACAATTTTCGTTGGAATTGACGCAAATTGGTTACACGTTACAATCGCTTAGATATTGTAACTGTACATCCAGCTGAAACACTGCATGCACAATTTATGAAAGAACTTGTTTACAGTGCAGTTTTGCAGCTCGTTACAAGGAAATTAAAAAAAAAACACAACATTGGAAAGAAAGGTTACCTAAACTTAAAAACACCGGCCAAGTGCGAGTCGGACTCGTGCACCGAGGGTTCCGTACAAACCTATAACAAGAAAAAGTTGTAATATGTTTATTACTAATTTCAATTTAATACCTCTACGCGTTTACGAGGAAAAAGTACTAAGTTTAAAATTAAAAAAAATATTTTTTAGTATGATTTTACTAAAAGTGTCTACTTTTTGTAATTTTTCCATTGTCTATGCGATATGACGTTGCATCGTGCCAAATTTCAAGTTTCTGAGTTCACGTGAAGTACCCCGTAGGTTTTGCGAGTGCCGAAAAACTCTAAAATTTGCAGCATAAACGACTGTATCTTTTGATTGCGTTGGCTTTTAAGTTTGATTTTTTCACAGCTCCAAGGGAAAATAGACCTGAGTATTTGATATAAATTTCAGCTTGATACCTCCACGCGTTCCTGAGAAAAATGGTCTTGACAGACAGACAGACAGAAGGACAACATAGTGATCCTATAAGGGTTCCGTTTTTAGGGTTCCGTAGTCAACTAGGAACCCTTATAGTTTCGCCATGTCTGCCCGTCCGTCCGTCCGTCCGTCCGCGGATAATCTCAGTGACCGTTAGCACTAGAAAGCTGAAATTTGGTACTAATATGTATATGAATCACGCCGACAAAGTGGTAAAATAAAAAGTGGATTTTTTTATTTTATTAGGGTACCTCCCCTATACGTAAAGTGGGGAGTGATTTTTTTTTTCATTTCAACCCTAACGTGTGATATATTGTTGGATAGGTATTTAAAAATGAATACGGGTTTACAAAAATCATTTTTCGATAATGTAAATATTTTCGGAAATAATCGCTCCAGAAGTAAAAAAATATGCGTCCCCCCCCTCTAACTTTTGAACCATAAGTTTTAAAAATATGAAAAAAATCTCAAAAGTAGAACTATATAAAAACTTTCTAGGAAAATTATTTTGAACTTGATAGGATGAATAGTTTTTGAAAAAAAATTACAAAATAATTTCTGAAATAAGTTTGTAATTTAACCGTATAAGCAGGTGTTTATTGTACCTGTAATTTCTACAAAATTACAATGAAATGACGTGCTTTCAAATAAAGTAAAAACGGTGAAAATCGGTTCACGCAATAAAGAATTATTCCATAAAAATCATCTTCCATACTTTAAGCTCGCGCGCAATAGTTTACTTAATTTGCCGATAGATGTCGCTGTACGTGGAACTCTCATATCATATCCTACATGGCGGTGTTATTAACTCTTAAGTGGGGACATTTACTGTGACGGACGGAAAACTACGGAACCCTACACTGAGCGTGGCCCGACACGCTCTTGGCCGGTTTTTTTTCTTTCGAGGTACGGAACCCTAAAAACGTGTAAAATATTTTATATTTATGTATTTTTCTTTAGTCTTACTCCACATCAGTTGAAATTTCGAAAAAGAAAGCAGAGTTTTAACGTTTTAAGTACGAGTACAATATTATAAGTAAATATTATAATAATGTGATATTATAAGAAGAAGTCAGCAACAGAAGGAGCTAAGCGGATGAAGTGATCAAAATGAACTGACCAACATTATTGTGAAGTGGAGAAAGTGAAGGTCATTTTGAACATGTCACTTTGCTACTTCCGCTGTTGACTGCACATTGAGTCGATTAAATATATTATTAATTCACATCCCCATATTCAGATCTGTTAGTAGGTTGAGTACACTAACGATCCCTCTTGTACACGTAGCGTAGGGCAACCGTAAAGTTAGGGCGAGATGGGATTTTCTACGATTGTTTTGCTTTATTAAATCAAGCACTCCATAACGATTATATTAGATTTACAGTTGTCTTGAGCTGAAATAGTCAAACAAAATTAATATAACTACATGGATCTTTATTTAAAAAAATTGTCTTTATGCTCATTGAGTTAATGAGTTTGTATCTAAATAAATAATTTTTTCATTATTTGTAAAAGGTACCTTCAAGTAAAAAAGGTACCTCATTGTCGGTTGTCGACATGGCGCTACCGTCATGGAAATTCATTTAAATCTGAACGTTACAACCGGAAATGAGGTTGAAAACGTCACATTTTTGTTTAGTTATATTTATAATAACTATAACTGCAGTTTTAAATTTATACGTTTTATGCGAGACGAAATCATTTTAAGGATCAAATCGTACCATTTTACATAATCGATTCAGGTAAGTGTACTGTGTAGAGGTTAATGTTATGAATAGCGCGTATAAGTTATTCTCATAATTCCGAAACTCCGTAACATGTTTCAAACAAACACAACACGTCCACAAAACTCCTAAATTGCCCACAACTCGCAGTCTCAAATTATTCCAATTTCGCAGACACCCTACACAATTCGCTCATCAGTCAGTTTCTGTCGCACAATTTGCAGCCTTGTTACCCTACTGCTACAACTGTACGGCTTAGCACTAGGCTTGAAGGAAATGTAGTTTGAAATGTCGTGTTCTACAAAAAGGGACCTTAGGATATTGTATTAGAGACGCTTTTCCTTCACTATGCACTAGACTTGTACGTTGTTATTAGTTTCAATGGTCTTCATTGAAATGTCAGGGTGAAATTTCGTTTGCATACGTCATTTCAATTAAAACTACTGATTGGCTTTAGTTGCTTGGCAGGTTTAGGTGGCGAGAATTCCGAAAAAGTCAATAATTTTAGCATAATTATGAAATAACATCTTTCCGAAGCTAAACCTGCTGTTAGTAGGCAAGCATCAAACTTTTGCTGTCCTGTCAGTCTCGAATCAATTTATGTTTACAATAGTCAAGCTCCATTTTTTTGGGTGTTAGAGAACTGAGCACAGAATAGATAATAGTATATCATACAGAATGGTCACGCTACGCTCCACCCTGAATGGAATTACCTCACCCCGCGGCAGATTGGTAGGGAACTAGTAGGCTAATCCGTCAGGTTGGCAGCGCATCGATAAAAAGGAAAATTTCGGTGTATTATCAAACGTCATTATGACAGCGGAAACTGCGCCCTAAGACGCACGCACATTGAAGCGTGTACAGATGTGCCGTGCACACAAAGGCGCTCAAACGAGTTTTGTAGTATGACGTGTCCGCTTCAAATAAGATTTACCGGAAATATGGCTCGTGGAAATTTGTAACTTGTCTTATCACTGACTAAAGTCTGATAAAACTGGCCGAGAAACTGCTGTACGAATCATTCTTACAGCACTATTGTGGGGCCATTTTTTTGGGTTGATTGTGTATCCCGTACTTTATTGCATATCGGTGAATATAAGGGAAAATTAAAGGAAGAAGATGCCGCGGGATGCCTAGACGGCGTTAATGACTCAGGCTAAGGAAAAGGCTAATGTAGTGTCGTTTTAGGATCTTAAGAGAATTGCGGAGAGGCGAGATAAATGGCGGTTACTCCACCGACAAGAGCCAGGCTTTTAAAAAATGATGATGATGAAAGTAATAAACTAACTATACCACTGTTTATAATGATAATAATACACTAACAATTTACTTAAAATCCTCTGCAGTTTGTGTTTTTTCTGCCATATTCAAACACAACGTCTTAATTTTATAATTTATCTAAGTTTCTTTGACAATTTCTGGCAAAACATGCACCCGCGTAGAAAAATCTGGCTTAAAGTTGCTTGGTCCCAGTTAGACAGCATTTAATGGGCATATGCCATCACCTGTTTCTGTCAAGTCAAACAGGCCCTCTCTCACCGTGACAAACGCCAGCCAAGTGTGAATGTTTAACTTCTTACATCGTATCGCTTCAAAGTTTCGCATAAACTAGTTTGTAGTTCTAGGCTCCTGCATTATGAGCCGCCATTTTAGAAGTTGTGGGCTGAATTAATTATTAACTCAGTTTGAGATAGAATCTATGATGTATGAGTTTCTCTTGTTCGGAGTAAAAGTAGTTACCGTAGTTTTATAGGCGCTGGGACTTCATGAAAGTTATGTCTACGGTAGACTTAATAAATAAAATAAAATAAAATAAAAATTGTTTAATTTAGACCTTGGCTGCGATCCATATTTTGTTAATAACATTTGAACCTTAATATAGTAGATTGTTAACCAAGGGTGGAAAGGGATCCATTTCATCCGAGATATTTCTGGCGCTCGAACGAAGTGAGAGCGCCAATAGTTCGAGGGTGAAATGGGTAATTTCACCCGAGTTAAACATTCTGCTTTTCATTTCGACTGGGAGGAAAGTACAATACTAAACGCACATTTTAAAAAGACAAATTCAATGTTTTGCCGGTGGTCTGAGAGGAGAGCATCCGGGTGGGCACCGGCTCAATCCACAATTAACACAGCTAATTACTTTCCACCCTAAGGATGAATAAGCAATTTTCTACCCGGCTATCTACCCAGGAAAATAAAACTTTCCGAGCAGGAGAGATGAAAAAGACTACGTTAGTAATACTTAATCTATGTGTACAAAACGAGAAAGCGTCAAGTGTTAAATTTAAGTGTTCTTGCTTAACACAGAACATTAATGAGAAGATTAAAACTTGAAAAGCGCGTTGCCGATCGCAAACTTGTACATTCCCGGCCGCCGGGAAGTGCGTAATTTCCCTCTTAGTATGTATTTATGCATAAGTGTAAGGAATTTTCGGGTGTTACAAGTAAATTGCTTACATTGTATCTTATAAGTTATGGAATGTGTAAAATTTACTAGAAGGTTAGATTCGTATCAAAACTGTACGAATAATGATTTTTTAGTACTACGTCAGTGGCAAAGAAGCACATAGACCGCCTGATGATAAGCAGTTACTGTTGCCTATGGATGCGCGTTGGTGAACCTTTAAAAATCAGTACACTCCTTTTTTGAAGAACCCTGTACTACAGGGTGTAACGAAAATAGTGGTGATCCGTTTAAGGGGATAGTTGGTATCGTATTGCGACTAACATAAAGTAGGAGAAAAAATTTTTGACGCGAAAAAAAATTTTGAAGTGAAAACTTCTTTAGCGGCGCTGTGAACTTTTTGTGATGGGGAAAAAATGTTAAACTCGCGACAGGTCACGTGACCGACAGATTCGTCAGATTGAAAATTCGTAGGACACGTGACCTGATCGAATAAATAATTGTTATAGTTCTGAAGTGTTAAATTTTTAATGTAATATAAATTGTCATGTTTGTGTACGATAGCGCAATAAATGAATATTGTATTTTACCACATAAATGATAGTACTTGTATACTGATAATTAAAGCATTTCGTGCAAAAGTATTCCCTAACCATTCCAAAATATCAAAAATGCACAACATATTCAAGTTTTCACTTCTGCCGGCACTCCCGGAGTGCACCCCGTTGTTTTTTTTTGTATGAGACACGTAATCTCAGCTGACCGACCCTCCATACAAACCCATTTTTTTTTTCGCATCAATATTTTTTTTTCATAATAACACTTATGTCCTTATCTAAACGGATAACCAGCATTTTTGTTACGCCTTGTACAGTCTCGAGAACCTCGGCTAGGAGCTCACTCCACTTCCTGGCCGTCATTGGTTAGATTCGCATTAAATAGTAGTATACCCATAAAAATATTCGACTTATAAATTTCTTTAAAACACTTTTCAAAGCCCGGTAAGTTAGAGCACGCTTCAATGAACGTCGTGATTCAGTAACTAAGCTTCAGCTTGTGGGCACTTTCCATTCAGTGATATTGTGAAGTGTTTTCAAAGCTGAGTAAAGTTGACCGAGACTTCCGTTGCACCTTGAATTTTTAACCGACTGGTATAGAAATATTGCATTTATAGGGGTCCGTCGCACATACACTAATAAAATACACTCACATTTATAGTCACTACAAAACGTGAGTTTAACCGTCATTTTAAGGGTTCCGTGGCCAAAACGGCAAAAACGGAACCCTTATAGTTTCGTCATGTCCGTCCGTCCGTTTGTCACAGCCATTTTATTCGGAAACTATAAGACGTGTCTTAATAAAATTTAGATATAAGATGTAGTTTGCATGCCGCTATTTAGTTATGTGATTAAATTGCAGTAAAATATATTTTTAAGGGGGGCGCTCCATACATGTAACTAAATTTCAAAAATTTTTTTTACCAAATATCAACATGTTGCACATCAATCGATAGGTCTTTAAAAATAACATGGAGGTTTCTTTGAACATTTTGTGATTTATTAAATATTTTCAGAAATAATCGCTTCGAGAGTCAGATAAATTGTGTCCCCCCTGTAACTTTTGAACCGTAAGTCTTAAAAATATGAATAAATACAAGATGCGCCTTATTACATACTTTCTACAAACATTGTTTTGAACATTATCGATTTAGCAATTTTTGAGTTATCTAGAATAGAAATGAATATAATAGAAATATCTTTATTAGTGTCATTACAGACAGAACAAATAAATTACAGATAATTATAGAGTAAAACAAGTGTCACGAAATGGTCTCTTCTCAGCATGTTGCTAGCGTTAGCCAGCGCTGATCTTCCGAAAAGACTATCCGGTGAAAAATTCACGGCAGGTAACATATTTAGCGCGTTATCTCCACAAAACCTCTTCACTTTTGGTATTAGTTTGGTTCTTATTCAATTTGGTACGGTACCCTCCATTATGCGTGGTCCGACACGCACTTAGCCGGTTTTATTATATTAACTTGTAACACTTGCAATAAAACCATAAACCCTATACAATACATCCAAACCGCAACCATCTAGTACCTCACCCAAAGAATTACATGACCAAATACACTGCTATATCGCTAAATAACCAATACATTTCCCAATATTCACTCCCCACACAAAACACGACCTTATACACCCCAAACAGTACTGAAACACATCCGCGAATCGCGTAACATCTTAAAATCTTTCCAATACGATCCTTGTTATAGGAATTACAACTCTATGAACATGAAAATGTACAGAAGTCGGGCGACAATCGCTTGGCCAAGGTAAACGCGCCTTAAATGGCCATTTATTCCGAAGCGGGTAAACAGTCGTATGTGGACACCTGGAGTACTTCCATTAAGGACGAGTAATTTCTTTGGTATTTATAGAAAGCTAGCTAGACTTGCTTTTGTAGGTAAAGTGACAACCCTAGCGTAAATTTCAAAGAGCCCAATGAGGATCCAGTGTGTTGACGACTCTTGTTCTTTTAGCCGTCAACACAGTGAATCCTCCCTGTAAAGGGTCGGCAACGCGCATGTGACTCCAGAGGAGTCACATGCGCGTTGCCGACGTGCGCGTCTATAAGCTACGGTAGCTGCTTACCATCAGGCGGGCCGTATGCTTGTTTGCCACCGTCGTGGTATAAAAAATGTGAATAATCGAGACCAAGTGCGGGTAGATCGGAAAACCCGCGCGGCTACGAGATAGTGATACAATTCGCCGTCAGTCTGCCTGCGACACGACGCGCTCGAAACGTCAGGAAAATAATAAAAGTACGCGATTAAGTCCCGTGTTTTGTCAAAATCATGAGCGAAAATCATGTGAGTTTGAATCTGACTTGCTTAGGTTTCAGCAATTCATTTTGCAATTTAATGTACCCTTATAAATAAATAACTACCTCATTTGGTTTAAGTGTAGGAAAACACCGTAACAAAAGCTTCATACGTCTGAAGTCAAGAAATATTATAACATAAAAATCGCCAATGCACTAATATACGGGGTGACATCTGATACGTGATCAGTTATATGTTTTTCTAACTAGCAGTTGAATGCCCCGACTTTAGTCAAAGTCAATTTTTTTCTTTCTTTTTTTACATGTTTTTGTAATTTATTTTTCATTTGACGGGGTTTTCGGGATATTGAAACTACTAATTAGAATATTTATATAAGTAAATTGAATTACTTCTTTGAAATGGAACTGTCGTTAATAACAATTTTGTCATATATTCCGGATAAAATGTAATTTAATAAAAAAAAATACCTTAAACATCTTATAAAACTGTCTTACACTAATATTATCACTTTTGGAAGAAAATTTAATGACAAAAAAGAAAAATTTAAATAATAAAAAAATGCCTGATTTTAGTAGGACTCAGGGCAATCAATTGGAAGTTGTTTATTGAGTTAGAAAAACATATAACTGATCACGTTTCAGATGTCATCCTGTATAGGTACCTAGTACCTACATACTAAACATAATAATAAACTATATAGTACTGGTTTCGTTGAAAGCCTCTGCATATTGTGTTTTTTTCTGCCATATTCAAACACAATGTCTAATTTTATAATTTATCTAAGTTTGTTTTCTTTTTCTGGGTCCGTTTATAAATATTTATATGTAAATCATTATTACAGCCCTGTGTAGTCAAGTGTTATTAAATATCAAGTTCCACCGACGATATTCAACCTTACACAGTTGGCATTAAGGACCATTTTTAAATTCAGTGGCATCGTCTTACACATCGAGTTAGTAGGGCAGAAAATTCTGGAATGAACACTGATTGGTCCGTCTCAATGAATCTAGGGTTGCTAAAATTGCGTGCTTCACCGGTTTCTTGGTTATATTTAAAGAATTAGGAAAATAGTATTTCTGAGAATTACACTAAATCTTTTCATTACTTTTGATTGACTACGAATTTACATTACTTTACATTACAATTACCACGATGTTTTTTACAGTCACTTGCAATATACGATTCACGATGAAACTCGCAAAAATATCGGACACAATAGAGCATTGTCAATTTGTCACATATTTTTCCAGCATTCATTATGCAAGATATTACTGCAGCTACCGTCTACCTCTTATATAAGTAGCTACCTTATAAAATACTTAACAGAAATATAATAAAGAAAGAAAACAAGTTACCTGCCGTTTTATTAAAAATACATTTTTAATTTAAACTCGCCTCAAACCGGTCTCATTATGCACAACATTTTACCTCGCCGGCTGCAGCAAATGCATTTCATTTGAAAAGCATGCAACTTGCAAGAGTGAGAGGTGTTTATAGGCTTTTATTTTTTCCTTATTTAAAAGCGTGAAACTAATGTGGCCTTGCCGCTGCTACATCGGGGCCTTATAAATTATATATGTACTTGCTAAATCCCGCACAACAGACCATCAAACTACTATTACTAAACTTAATACCTAGTTGCTATTTGTATATGTATTTCTTATCTTTCGTTTCGTCGACCACAATATTTTGTTTTACAATAAAATATAACGGTTACACCACACATGTCACTACGCGTCGGCGTCGCTACGGGCCGGTTCAAATAGCACTCTTAGTGCTTGAAAATGGAGACATAAGCTCTCCGAAACATGTCGCGCGAAGTGACTAAAGTGACGTGAGTCTCACGAAAGCTTTAATATCTTGTTTTGTTATAGATCGTTTTCTTTCTAATTTATAACGTATTACTAATCTCCTCTATTGACTTCATCGGGGTAGGAATAGCTAATGTTTTCAACCGCGTTTACGGGTTGAATTATCGAAAATATTTCCTTACTTGAGCTTTACACTAGTAATGTTTAAAATATTGAAAGATATGTATCGTTTATAGTAATCCTTGTAAAGAACGAAAACAAAAAACTTAAAGAATCTTGAAGCAAATCAAATTACTTTGTTCAATGTTTTTTTTTTCAAAAAACTTAAAGTTTACCTTATCCTACTAATTTACTTTTATTTTCAAGCATACCTGGAGCCCTACGTCGCCCCAGCGAGCCTGGAGCGGCTGCTAGAGGCCTCGGACGTGGTCGGCAACATCCGCTTCAGCCACCCGACATTGTACGTGTTCCCGGGGGGACAGGGGGACGCCGCACTCTTTGGGATCAACGGCTTCAACATGCTTGGTGAGTTTAGAAAGACATTTCTGATAACGTGATAACCCTATATGACGAAGCCTGTGCCGTATTCTGATTCTAAAGTACATAAACAATACATTAATAATTTTAAAAAAAAACCGTCTTCACTTAGCATCCACCTTTCCAAAAGCAAATACTCGAGATGCTGTAAAAATACTCAAATCATTATAGGTGTGCCTATAATAGTTGAAGAGTTCCCTCGATTTCTCCAGAATCCCATCATCAGATCCTGATCTGGTTACAATGGGACCAACTGTGAAGTATGCTCTTTTAAACAAAAAAAGAATTTTCCAAATCGGTCCAGCCGTCTTCGAATAATCAGTGAACATACATAAAAAACAAAGATCCCGACAAATTGATAACCTCCTTCGAAATCTTAAAGTCGGTTGAAAACACAATCCATCTCAAACATAACTTCAACCAGAATCCAACACACAACTAATAATCAACCAATATTGAAGTTGTATTGGAGTTGCATCGGAATAATTTTCAAGCAAATTCTGATATTTTGATTCAGACATTTAGGCGCTAGCTGTATTTCGCAGTTAATGCATTAGAATTTTGTTGAAGTTGGATCATGTGTAAACGTATTTTAAAGTCAGAATACGGCCCCCTGTGTTGGGGATTAGAAAATTGTAGGTAAAATATTAAATACAACTTTCGGGTTGTTATGAAATTTACGACTTGATCTAGTAAGTGGAACCATCATTATCATATATATATTAATAGCGATTTAAAATTAAAATGGGCTACTGGGAGTTATACTGCGTTTCCCTTTGGTCTTAAAACCCAGCTACTAAAAAGTGTCAGTCACCGTCAAATCGAAGTAGCTAAATATATGTAGGTCTAAAACAGCGTTTTTGAATCAAAAAAGGGCTCCTCAATGTCCTGGGCTTTCGTTTAGTCTAAAACCTTCCAAGCTACTTTCATCGAATCCTAAAGTCTAATCTATGGGACGAAATTCTTAAATAATATCCTACCTCACTTTTTTTACGAGAATAACGTCTACAAACAATTATTTGTAAGGCCTGTACCATATTAAGAAACATAAAAGGAGTCTCATAGTATTCGAATCTCTTATTAACCGACTTCAAGATTTGAAAAGAGGAGGTTCTCAATTCGGCGTGTATGTTTTTTTTTTTTTTTTTTTTTTTTTTTTTTTTTTATGTTTGTTACTCCATAACTCCGTCATGTCTGAACCGATTTTGAAAATTCTTTTTTTGATTGTAAGTATATATATACAGATTGGTCCCGTTTTTGTCAAAACGCAGTTCTGATGATGGGATCCATGAGGAATCGAGGGAACTCCTCAAATCTTAAAGGCATACATATAGTGATTTTTATATTTTTATCAACAAAACCATCATTTTCATTCAAAACAGTGACATTGGATGAAGTAGAACTGCTGATGATGATCAGAACGGAACTCTTCAACGACGCATAGTTCACGTTTGGCGATTCGTCCTCTTCGCTGTGTTTGTTTAGCAAGTTTAATTGTCAGAACAAATGTTCGTCCAGCTCAAGTTCTGATGATGGGATCCATGAAGAATCGAGGGAACTCCTCAAATCTTAAGGGCTTACACATAGTGACTTTTGTATTTTTATCAACAAATCAAGCATTTTCATTCAAAAGAGTGACATTTGATGAAGTGGAACTGCTGATGATGAACAGAACGGAACTCTTCAACGACGCATAGTTCATGTTTGGCGATTCTTCCTCTTCGCTATGTTTGTTAAGCAAGTTAGATTGTCAGGACCAATTTTCGTCAAGCTCAAGTTCTGATGATGAGTTCCACGAGGAATCGAGGGAATTCCTCAAATCTTAAAGGCATACATAAAGTGACTTTTGTATTTTTATCAACAAATCAAGCATTTTCATTCAAAAGAGTGACATTTGATGAAGTGGAACTGTTGATGATAATCAGAACGGAACTCTTCAACGACGCATAGTTCACGTTTGGCGATTGGTCCTCTCCGCTGCGTTTTTTAAGCAAGTTATTTCATTGTATGGAATCTAAGTGCACCATCTATCTACAATAATCCTTCACCGGCTACCCCCATTGAAGTCGGTTTTTTTTTCTTAAAAATTATTACGACTACTATTCGGGAATAAAACAACCGTTACCAAAGATTTCACGAACGACCAAACTTTTAGGAAACACGAAAATTACCGCTTCATTTTGCCCCAGGCCCTCCATTTACCATTTACGGTCTCCTTCGCACTTTATGAGTGTGAGCGGGACAAATTGACCGTATCCCCAGTGGACTGATGGTTATTGAGTCGATTCTCGAACCTTTTTTGTAGGCATTAGAGATTTCCGCTGTTCGGTTCGAATTACTACTATTTGTGGGGTTTGGAAACACGCCAATGAGAATGTTGACTGCCACTTAATGGAGGAGATAAGCGGGTTATATCATTCTGATATATAGGTATTGGTACCTACTCAATGGGGTAGGTAGGTACTATATACTTAGGTATTCACATTCAGTAAGAATAAACTTTTTTTTATATCCCGAAGCCGAATAGTGACAACTTTGTGGTTCCCCGTGTCCGCATGTTGGTATACCTATTCCATATACAAGATATCTCTATACTCCGCTTAGCGCGTTATTTCTTTGAAACCTAAGCTGCCAAAAAGAAGGGGTGCGGGAGGGGAACACGCAATGCTAGACAGGGAACGCGCCATTGTTCCGTGGGGCGTAAGAGAGAGTCAGGCATTAATGGTTGCCATGGAGATGCAGTATGTTTACTGTCACTTACAATAAATTAGTGTCTCACTATAGGGTGAAATTACTTCGAGCGTGGCAGCGGGGGTCGCCCGGCTATGCGGGGTCTTGGGTTATTAGTCTATGACCTATACAAACATTTTAGTTATTATCATTACTACTTACGCTATGACTATAGTTATCGCTAAACTTAGTGCACAATTATGTGAACACTTTCATCTGTCTATAAAGGATATCCTTTAGAGTGATGAAACGTAGTACAATTTTATTAAGAGCTGTTCATTAATTTATATTTCAAAATTAAACTGAATGTAAAATCGCAATTTTTAAACATGTTTATTTTATCACCTCATTTATGTCTCTAGCACAGCACCGATATTTAATAAAGAACGGGATACACCTTAGAGAATTCAACCCGGATGGAGTAGCCATGTCTGTCATTTTCTATACAAAAAAAGTCTGCTGATTTTTGTGGGGGAGGGGAACGTCAAATGTATGGCTATTCGTACGTAACGTTCAAATAGCTACGTCAGATATACGTCAGTCCATACATGTGTATGACCTCTGGTCATATGTTTTCGGCAGAGGGGAACGCCTGTCGATGGCGACTCCGGTTGGTTGAATTCTCTAAGGGATACACAATCAGCCCAAGAAATGGCCCCACCATAGTGCTGTAAGAACGAATCGTACAGCAGTTTCTCTGGCAGTCTTATTACGGTATACCACTGGCCGGTTACTGATTTTCACAAGCCATATTTTCGGTAAATCTTGTTTGAGACTGTAGGTACCTCTACTATATATCCTCAATGGTCTCTAGCCATCAATATAACCACTACAGATCATTCGAATGGCCTTGCCTTGACTTGGCGCGATGCCAGCGAATAGCCTCCAGTGATATATATTTTTTCTCATCTCATCTCCGTGATTAACTCAATGGCTAGATTTATGTCAGTGTTAAGTTTTTTGCTAATCTAAGTACATGGAAAATATTGGCGACTGCGGTAAAGACAAGAATGAGTTATGATTTCGATATGTATGGTTTAAGTACTTGTGTTCCGTCATATCGTTGAAACTACTGGCGGACTAACAAAAAAACGAAACTT
Source organism: Pammene aurita (assembly GCA_947086415.1). Classification (NCBI taxonomy): domain Eukaryota; kingdom Metazoa; phylum Arthropoda; class Insecta; order Lepidoptera; family Tortricidae; genus Pammene; species Pammene aurita. Next base: position 32,050,554 of record OX352305.1, read on the forward strand.
TTAGGTTAAATAGTTTTACCATTAATAGTGCAAACGTACGAAAATTTCAATCGCGGTATATTCGTGTCTTTTTGTTCGGATTTGTCATTCTGATACGTTTTTACTATTCGATTTGGCGTTGTCTATACGTTGTTATTTTGAATACAGCCCCTACGCCGGTGTAATAAGAAAGAAACTAAAAGAAAATGTTATTTGTATTTTTTTTCGGTAGATACAGGATGTACCAAAAACAATGGTGATCCGTTTAAGGGCATAATTGATATCGTTTTCTCTCCTCCTTGTGTCGCATTCCTCAGTACTGAGGGTCGTGACCTCCCTTCTGCATCACTTTTTCACGTGCGATCTTTCTCCACCTGTTTCTGTCTCTGGCGGTGTGGATGGCGTGGTGCAAGGTCGAGTCGAGAGTGGTGCGGATCTGGTCAGACCAACGTATAGGGCTGCGTCCACGAGGTCTTTTCCCATCTACTTTGCCGGTCACGATGAGCTCAAGGTTGCCACCATCTTTTCTTGCAACGTGACCGAAGACACTCGGATGATAGCCGCGAGGAGGCTTTAAGTTCTCGCAATATGGAGACGTTAGTCCAAAATGCTCTCCAGGGGATACGGAGCATCTTTCTCCAGCACCACATCTCAAAGGCGTCAATGCGTTTGCGGTCTGCAGCTTTCAGTGTTCAAGTCTCAGCGCCATACGAAAAGATCGAAAAGACTAGAGTCCGTACTAGCTTGGTCTTGGTTTTAACGGAAATGTTGCGATCTCTCCATATTTTTCCTAGCTGAGACATTGCGCTTTTAGCCATGCCAATTCTCCTGCGCACTTCCTTTTCGTCCATCGTATCGTTTTCTAAATATGAAAAAATAAGATTTTGTATGGAGGGTGGCGGCTGGAATGACGTGTCCCATACAAAAAAAAATCGCGTCAAAAAATGTTTCTCCTGCTTTTTCTTAGTCGCAATACGATACCAATGCCTTTAAACGGGTCACCAATATTTTTGTTAAAAAACATTGTATGCAGGGGTCAACTAACTGTATATACATTTTTTATGCTTGAGCTAACCAGCTATCTTCCCTCAAAGTTCGTACATTCCAAAAAGCAATTTGTGTCCACACTATGCACCCTCTGTCCCATCCATGGTCTTCTTCTGAGTCTGTCCCTCACTACTGAGGATCGTGACCCAACTCCATCTATAGTATAGGACTTTAAGTCACATACATTTTAATGAAACCGAATCTTTACACCCGTAAAGATCCGACACTCTTCCTCTTCCTCTTCCTCTTCCTGCAGACATCGGATCTGTACATGCACGAACTTAATGTTATTTTAGCCAGTGTGTACAGTGTCCTGTTTTCCGGAACACGATACTCTGACAACCACTCAAGACCTCAATTGTGTACACCACTTACGTACTCCGCGTTTGTATTATACACAATAATGAGTTATAGTTATTAGGTTTAAGTATGTTAAACGACATCACAAGTAATCATCGTGCTCGTGAGGCAAAAATGTGGATATTTGTGGCAATTTTTGTTTTACCTATTCAAAATCTAAGTCAATGTCAATATTTTCTTTATTGAGTAGGCCTGGCATAGTAAAAACGTAAAAAAGTCATATATTATACAATTATTTGATTAATATGAGAAAACCACTTTCTTAAAATTTTCTGTAAATTCATTAATTCAGTAGAATTGGTTACATTAATGATGATGAATCTTTTTAGTTTACTTTTAAATTCTAAATATGTTCAATTTCTGATGCGGGACGGTAGAAGGTTGTATTGTGTAAATGTTTTAACTAGATTTCTTTCAGAAACGCATAGGTTACACTTATTGCGTGTTGTCTTTTCCTATTTTTTTATTAATTAAGAATTAGTTTCCTTGATTTAAAATTATTTTTAATAATTTGGATTTATAATAAACTTTGATTGCTATTACGTCGACTGTATATAGCTGTAAATAACATATTTTTGTGATATAAGTATTCTTTTTATACCAACAGCATTGCTCCAAGTAGTCAGTGCATAATTAAGATGATGATGCCATAATTTTTCTATCGATTCAGTTTTAGAAGTGCGTAGTTACCGCAAGCAATTATGTTAAAAAAAATGTCAGTGTGAAATGAGTGGGTTATTTTATTGTCAATGTGATGTCGTAGAAATAATCATTCAAAAAATATAAAAGTTTAGAATGTTTCTAGAATATAATCTAAATACATTCCAAACCATTTTACTTCTGTCCACTGTTTTTCTCAATTATGAGTCTGTGTATGCATGATATTTTTTCTCAATTATGATATTGAGCAATATCAAATTTACGTAACCAATATGGCTAGAGCAAGAAAAACAAACGCTTAAGCACTACTTGTAAAAGAAAGACACTCACCGTTCATAGATCGCTGCCACCATCATGTCGACAAAATATGCATAGGCCACACGTTGGGCGCCAATTTATCATTACCATTTTACCTAACCTAACCTAAAAGGCACCGCTGTTCATAGGTCGCTACCACCATCATGTCGACAAATATGCATAGGCCACACTTTGGGCGCCAATTTATCATTACCATTAACCTAAACTAACCTAAAAGGCACCGCCGTTCATAGATCGCTGCCACCACCATGTCGACAAAATATGCATAGGCCACACGTTGGGCGCCAATTTATCATTACCATTTAACCTAAAAGGCACCGCCGTTCATAGATTGCTACCACCATCATTTCGACAAAGTATGCATATGCCACACGTTGGGCGCCAATTTATCATTGCCATTTTACCTAACCTAACCTAAAAGGCACTTAACTCGGAAAGATCCAATCGTGTGGTCATCAAATGAATGTATGTCTATATGGAACGTATCTATTACTCGTGTGAGCATCGCTTCAATTTATTTCCAATCAAGGAATGTTTGCTTTTCATCCGGATTGCAAAGGTCGCGGTTCGGAAAATTTTCGGCTCAGCGAGTTGTATGGATACACTTGTATTAACTCGGATATTGATACTTGTTTGTAGTGTGTGACCTTTACTAACACATGATAGTTCAAGAATTTGCTTATTTTATGAATGTATTTATAAACGTCATGTTTAACGGCAATGTTGTTTAATTTGAATTAAGTTAGAAGGAATTTAGTTGTAAAGCCTGACCAGAAATATCATGCGCCATGTTGTGGAATTTCATTAAAACTAATTTCTTACACTGGCAATAATTTTAATGACAGGATGATATGCATGTGTGAGTGCATGTGATAGGCTAAACTCTTGTCAGTGTCATGAGGCGGTTTACTTGATTAATAATAAACTGTAGAATATTGAATAGGTAATAAACGACAAAAATATCCCAATTATCCATAGGCAAGAGCGAAACATTGTATAGGTAAATAGTGTATATAATAAACTGCTGTAAAGAATACGCTCGGGAAATGAGACTATTTCGCTGTGAAACATTTTCAAATTAACATCAGAGCTGACAGGTAAACAAATAAAGATGTATTGTCACCATACCATAGAGAATAATACGCTCTATGACTATACTGAACTGTTGCCACATAAATGAGAATAATAGCGCCCTCTTGACAATAATCATATATTTCTGGTCAGGCTTTACTTATTATCAAATTACGAGTAAGTGTTCTATTTACAGAAAACAAAAAACGATACGAATTAGTATTAAACCAATTAAAAAAGATTTTGAATGATTTTATGAAGCTTTAATTTTCTATTGCATGTCCAAATATATATTTCCTCAACCCTCCAGCCGTCGGGCAGAAACCGCTCAGCTACCACAAAGCTTCTAACTCAAATTGAACCCGTTTCTAGCCACTGGCGCTATCTAGCGATAAGTAGTAAGTGACTAAACCGGCCAAACTCATCCAACTACGGTTAGATTGCGGCTTCGAAGTTTCTTAAGCTGGCATAGATTCGACATTGTAATAGTCGATGCTCGGAATGATAAGGTCGTATCTTGGTAAATCGTAGTCGTAGCCGTTAATCTAGTTTTAAAAGTCCTTGAGATTCAGTTTCAAAAATAATGTCCACTTAAAGCAAATAACTTTTGTGTGGAAAAATAATCTTGCTCTTAATAAAATTATTGGGCCACGACTGTATATCGTCGCTGAATCTGGGCTAAAGCAAGATCATAAAATATATACGTTGACTAAGGGACACTTAGGGTGGGTTGCACCACGCATAACTAACGAACTGATCAACGTTAAATAGGGCAACGTAGCTGTCATCCCATAGAAAACTGTCAAACTTTTCATACAAGGGTTTTTTTAACGATGACGTTGACGACACAGACGCTTTGGTGCGACCGGCCCTTAGTACGCTCCACGACAAAGTGATTATTTAGAACCTTAGTCTGATTTGTATTATTATTGACTAAAACTGATTAAAATTATTATGTTATTTTACCATTATTAAAACAAGAATCTGGATGTCTGTTACTTTCTTACGACTAAAGCACTGATATAACTTTATAATAATAAATTAGGGTAGACGGACTCTAGTGTTTGTTACTATTTACTCCCAAACTCAATTATAACTCAAAATGGAAGCGTTTCGTCACTGAAACAGGAATTAACGTTTACCAACGTGATTTCTTAATCACGTCAGCTCGTCAAATAGCTTATTATATCGTGTGGCTCCCGTCACGTCACGGACTCAGGGATGACCCAATTCGCGAGGAAATAAATAAATTTTTCACTTAATGCACAATGTATATAATCACAGTAAAGATATTACTTTTTGTTGTTTTTGCTTGACAGGTAATAGGTATAATACCTAGAGACTCATATTATACCGTATTGTCAACCACATTAAATGCATATATAACTACCGTAGTCGCATTTTGTTGTGCTACAATCTATCTATCTATACATATAATAAAGCTGAAGAGGGTCGAAAGTCTGTACATGGAATATATTCGAAAAAAAGTTGGCTGGGGATACTTAGAATCGTTAACAGAACACGTTCCAACAATTTTTAGAATTTTTGTCTGTTTGTCTGTTTATCTGTTTGTCTGTTTATTTGACCGCGCATCACGTGAAAACGGCTGAACGGATTTTGATGAAATTTTGTATAGAGATAGTTTGAGTCCCGGGAAAGGATAATAAATAGTTTTCATCCCGAAAATCAACCCTGAAGGGGGTGAAAAAGGGGTTGAAAATTTGTATGGAGAATTTTTAATAGAAATTAGTATGGAGATAATTTGAGTCCCGAGAAACAACAGAATCGTTTTCATCCCGATAATAAACCCTTGTGGGGGTGAAAAGGGGGTTGAAAGTTGGTATGAGGATTTTTTTACCGCTGAACTGATAAAGATGAAATTTGGTATAGAGATAGTATGGGTCTCAAGAAAGGACAACGGATAGTTTTCATCCCTGAAAATCAACCCTAAAGGGGTGAAAAGAGATTTGGAAATTTGTATAGGGAATTATTAACCGCAGAATTGATTTAGACAAAATTTGGTATGGAGATAATTTGAGCTCTGGAAAAGGAAATGAAATAGTTTTATCTCAGAAATTATACCTTAAGCGGATGCAAAAGGGGTGGAAGTTTACATAGGGAAGAAACAACCAATAACCGCTGTACGTATTTCGATGAAATTTGGTATTGAAATACAAGTGGAATAGTGACCCAGTGTCCTAAAAATAGTGCATCATATTTTAAAATTTCATCTTCTGGAACAAGATCTAATCTTGAATAAAAAAGTTGATCTCGTGGGCCATTATGACAAAATTGTATTGTCCTAATAATTAAGCGGATGCAAAAGGGGTGGAAGTTTACATGGGGAAGAAACAACCAATAACCGCTGTACGTATTTAGATGAAATTTGGTATTGAAATAGTTTGTAATTTTTTGGTCAAGGTGTTCATATTTATAACAAGTTACCCGTCGATGCTTTAAATTTAACTTTACCCGCTCTTAAGAAATATTTGAAAATGTCATTAATGTCAAAGGGTTATTGCAGGTTCGAGGACTATATATGACGGACAAAGATGCATGGCCCAAACCAGAAACTACTACAAAATCATCTAACATTTATAGGACACCGTTTAGGTAGGAAAACATATCAAACGTTTTGTGAAGCAGTCAGATTAGGATTTATTTTTCTTTATAATTAAACATTACATACATACGTACATTATCTGTCTCTCAAGCTGTTTTGATATATCTTCTTGAAGAACTACGCATTATTTTGTATCTTTAAGATCTAATAATGTATTACTGTTTTGGAAAAAATAAGTCCAGTCGAGTTTCTTTTCGGTCATAATACTTCTGGGGCCAGAGGTGTAGGGTTAGAACCGGTGGTAGTTTTGGAACGAAGTTCCTTCTCGGACGGTTCGCGGATCGGTCACGAAAACGCGACACCCATACGATTAAGAAACATGTAAAAAGGAATGAAATAAAAAAATATAAAATAGAATAAAGTGAAGTGAAGTGTAGTGAAAAGTGAAAGTGAGGAGTGACAAAGTGGAAAAAGTCGAGAACCTAAAAGTAAAAAAATGTCAAATATGTCGAAACAGTCAAAAATTTCGAAAATGTCAAATATTATAAAAAAAATCAAAAATGTCAAAAAAATACAAAAAAAATAAAATCACAAAAATTACGAAAAAGTCAAAAATGAAATAATATAAATTCGTTCGTATATTTTTTTCTCTGACGTTCATTAGTGCATTGTAATGTGCTTACATCTTCTATACATATAATAAAGCTGAAGAGGGTCGAAAGTCTGTACATGGAAGATAATCGAAAAAAAGTTGGCTGGGGATACTTAGAATCGATAACAAAACACGTTCCAACAATTTTTAGAATTTTTGTCTGTTTACCTGTTTGTCTGTTTATCTGTTTGTCTGTTTATTTGACCGCGCATCACGTGAAAACGGCTGAACGGATTTCGATGAAATTTTGTATAGAGATAGTTTGAGTCCCGGGAAAGGATAATATATAGTTTTAATCCCGAAAATCAACCCTGGTGGGGGTGAAAATGGGGTTGAAAATTTGTATGGAGAATTTTTAACCGCTGAAACGATTTAGATAGAAATGAGTATGGAGATAACTTGAGTCTCGAGAAACGTCATAGGATAGTTTTCAAACCCTTGTGGGGGTGAAAAGGGGGTTGGAAGTTGGTATGAGGATTTTTTTACCGCTGAACAGATTTAGATGAAAATTGGTATAGAGATAGTATGGGTCTCGAGAAAGGACAAATTCATCCCGAAAAGCAACCCTGGAGGGGGTGAAAAGGGGGTTGAAAGTTTGTATGGAGATTCTTTAATAATAAATTAGTATGCAGATAATTTGAGTCCCGAGAAACGACAGAATAGTTTTCATACCGAAAATAAACCCTTTCACCTCGAAAAGGGGGTTGGAAGTTGGTATGACGATTTTTTAACCGCTGAACTGATAAAGATGAAATTTGGTATGGGTCTCAAGAAAGGACAAATGATAGTTTTCTCTCCGAAAATCAACCCTAAAGGGGTGAAAAGACAGTTGGAAATTTGTATAGGGAATTATTAACCGCAGAATCGATTTAGATAAAATTTGGTATGGAGATAATTAATTAAAAAAGGAAATAAAATAGTTTTATCTTGGAAATTATCCTTTAAACGGATACAAAAGGGGTGAAAGTTTACATGGGGAAGAAACAACCAATAACCGCTGTCCGTATTTAGATGAAAAATAGGGGCTAGGTGAAAACAAGTCACGTGACCGTCACGAAAAAGCGTCACGTCACGAAAACGCGACACCCATACGATTGAGAAACATGTAAAATGGAATGAAATAAATAATATATAAAATAGAATAAAGTGAAGTGAAGTGTAGTGAAAGTGAGAAGTGACAAAGTGATAAAAGTGAAAAAAGTCGAGAACCTAAAAGTAAAAAATGTCAAAAATGGCAAAATTTCTATAAATTTCAAAAATTTCAAAAATTTCAAAAAATTTGAAAAAAATACAAATAAAATAAAAACCACAAAATTTACGAGAAAGTCAAAAATATAATAAAATAACATAACTTCGTTCCAACAGAGTGTTCCACGACACTTACGTATTTTATTTTTCTCTGACGTTCATTAGTGCATTGTAATGTGCTTACCTTGAAGTATGCATCAGTGTATTATCTGTGACAGTGTGGTAAAAACGTATGAAAATTCATTACCTACGGTAACGTAATCAATATCCGCCCCTCCCCCCCCCCCCCCGACCGCCGGCACCCATGGATTTTTAATATGTGTGTAGGTAAAGCACTTCTGTACATAATTAGGCCTTATTATGTAACAGTTACATAAACTACTATTTATCTCTTTTTAGGGTTCCGTAGTCAACTATATTTTCGCCTTATATTAGTTATAGTTATAGTTTCGCCATGTCCGTCCGTCTGTCCACGGTCTAGCTCAGTTACTGTTCGCACTAGAAAGCTGAAATTTGGTGAGGCTTGATAAGAACTTTCAATAAAAACTATATTGAATAAAATCGGTTCAGCCGTTTTTGAATTATCAGTCAAAATCGCATAGTGAAAGGATGTGCCGGATAGTAAACTGACGTAAGCGCCGCCAAATATCCCTTAATAAACGACCGTTTGAACGGATGTTCCGTAACAGGGCGGCATTTACGAAACTACACTGAGCATCGCCCGACATGCTCTTGGCCGGTTTTTTTGCACCGGAAATCACCCCTTAAGGATTACTAATTCCTCAAATAGAAAAAAAACATTTCTGCATTTGTGACCCCCCCCCCCCATTTCAACCGCGCCTGTTCTTAATTTCATGCCTAGACTGATTTGACGGGAGGATCGATTTGGATGATATTTGCCGTGGACATGAACGTATAAATACAAAAGAGGTCCTGTATCGTCCGATATACACCTAATATTCCATGTCGTTTAAATCATGCCAATAAAAATTAATAGGATAAATCCATCTGTCAACTTTACTTCAAGTTCCGCCTCCAGGGTAGCGGGGGAGAAATTAGGGGTGAATTAGCCGCTTACTGACACAGACCGAATTCCACGCGGGCGGAGCCGCGGGCACAGCTAGTTTACAATATAAACGCTTCTCTTTGTAACATCTGTCTTCCTCCTAGCGTTTGTCCCGGCGTGGGGTCCGCTTGACAACCTAATCGCATGAATTGGCTTAGGCACTAGATTTTACGAACACGACTGCCATCTGACCTTTCAAACCAGAGGGGAAACTAGGCCTTATCGGGATTAGGTCCGGTTTCCTTACGATGTTTTCTTTCACCGAAAAGCGACTGGTAAATGTGAAATGATATTCCGTACATAACTTCTGAAAAACTCAGTGGTACGAGCCGGGGTTTGAACCCGCGACCTCCGGATTGAAAGTTGGATGTCTTACCGCCAGGCTACCAGTGCTCTTTGTAATTTCTGTATCAATTAGAAAGAGAGGATTGCGAAATTGTAACTTGTAGCATTATAAAAAAAACCGGCCAAGTGCGTGTCGGAGCACGCATAGGAGGGTTCCGTACCTTCAATGTAATAAGAACCAAACTAATACCAAAAGGTCGTATCTATGGAAGAAGTTTTTTGGAGATAACTCAAAACTGGCTGAACCGCTAATGTTCAAAATAATTTTCGTAGAAAGTATATGATAAGGCACGTCGCCTCAAATTTTTCATATTTTTTGGACTTACGGTTCAAAAGTTACAGGTGGGGGACACAATTTTTCTGACTTTCGAAGCGATTATTTCAGAAAATATTTACTTAATCACAAAATGGTCAATAAAACCTCAATGTTATTTTTAAAGACCTATCGATTGATGTGTCACATGTTGATATCTGGTTAAAAAATTTTTTTTCCAATTTAGTTACATCTATGGAGCGCCCCCCTAAAAATATTTTTTTTCCTTTAAAATTTAACTTCGTAGTAGCGGCATACAAAATACACCTTATGTGTAAATTTTATTCAGATACGTCGTATAGTTTCCGAGTCCACACATTCCACCTGCAAATGTAAGTTGGTACGCACAATATTGAGTGATTTACCATGTTATTTTAATATCATGGACTTCTTATAGGTTTTCCTATAATCTATAAGGAGAAAACTAATTTCCGTATTTTTTTCAAAATTTTAGGTTCAGTAGTTTCGGAGATAAGGGGGGGGGAATGGTCAATTTTCGTCTATTTTCTTGAATAACTTGGAAACTATTTATTTTAAAATTACAAAAAAATACATTTAAGATCTTCTCAATAAGACCTTTCATTTGATATGCCACACGATGCAGTTTTCAGAATTTTTTTTTTTAATTTTCCCCTTCCCCCCCAAAAATGACCCCCCATATACAGATTTCATCTGCTCACGTCACACCTCTGTGTTTGGGTCACAGGAATTGATATGTGTACCAAATTTCAACTTAATCGGTCTAATAGATTCGGAGATAATTGACTGTAAGCGACGGACGGACAGACACACGAGTGATCCTATAAGGGTTCCGTTTTTGTATTCGGACGTACGGAACCCTAAAAATGCGATTCAGGTGGACCGTGCCTACGCTAACTAGTTGTAAAGGAAATCATATCAATCGTTTTGATGATTCCTGTTAACCAGACGGGCTACAACTTCTTAAGTAATTTTTTAACAACCTTATGATCTTTTATATCTTTAACATCAATAAGTTTAAGACGCCCATAAATTAAACTAAGAAAAGGTTCAAAGTAAAGTTTTAAAAATGAACCGTTACTTTTAATGTTTCATAACGAAATCGAATTCGACTTCTTTGAATTGACTTTTGATGAATAGTAAAATCAATTCTTTAGTGGGAAATAATTAAAGTTGTATTACAAGAAAAAAAGTGTTCCCCAATTTTCTTAATTTTTTTATGTTCATTTCGTTACAGCCATCATGATTATGTTTTTAATACAAAGTTGTATTGAAATGACAATGTAATCAAATGAAACTTTTAATACTTATTCCAAAATATCCCTACTACTATATCTTCTTCAAAAAAGAAAAGTTCTTAATAATAATAGGTTCTTAAAGGGTAGGCAACGCGCATGTGAATCCTCTGGGGGGTTGCAGGCGTCCATAGGTTACGGTAACTGCTTACCATCAGGCGGGCGGTATGCTTATTTGCCACCGTAGTGGTATATAAAAAAAATCTACTCGTTACTACTGTTGTTGTATGCCAATTTTATTATGGATTGTAAATAGTCAGTGAACTGAAAATTGTAAATACGATTTCGACACTGTTTGCTCGATATATCATCTGGCGATGATTTCGCGTCAATGATTGCGGGTTTTTTTAATTTATTCAGTGGCATCGCTACTCTGGGGTTACAAATGGCAAATATTATGCGAATCAAACAGCAGCATTATTTGTATTTCGTGTTGTATAATAATGGTTATTTAAGTAGGTAGTAAGTGGACATGTTTTTTACTCGCATGCTTTTTGATTTTTCCTCAGTTTTTTCGACCAGTTCAATTCTTTTAGGCTTTCAGTTTTATAACATGGAAAATTCGTAACAGGAGTTACTTCCCGTTGAGGTCTTCAGTACATATATCAACATTAAAGTACTTTTAGTCCTCTCAAGTAACTGCGGTTCGGTTTAGCAATCGTAAGTTTAGTTAATCGAAAACTAGTTTAACTAATTCCGGGGCATTTGTGATTAATTCAGTGCAGGTTATAGTATGAACTGCAATGATTTTTTTAGATATATCTTGGTCGGGATCCATTTCGTTTCAAGTATTACCTTACCCTCAGTTATCGACCCGTAACGTATAGTCAGTATAGTCACGAACCCGATTGTTGAGCCACTTGCCATTACAGATACAGATACAGATACAGATATTTAATTGGTAAAATTAAAATTTTACAGGTCATGAGTAGGTATACATTTTTTAAGTACCCTCCTTAAATACTAATTAATTTGATACATAAATACAATGTTGTTATTGTTTAGGTATTAAAATGTTGATTACGTCAAGGTCAAAATATAAAGTTACAATTAGACATACATTTAGGATAGCTATTTGGTAGATAGGTACTAAATTAACCTTTTTTTAAGGATAACATTGTTCGTAATTTAGCCGTGTTATGAGTGACCGATGTTACCGACTAGCTGTCAACTGTCACTTACAACGGTCATTTATTACACGGCTAAATTACGAACAATGGCAAATGGCTCATCAATCCGGGCTCGTGACTGCACTAGTTTTTGAATCCTCACTGATATATGATGCCAAAGCAATAGGGACCGTGCGCGTTGGAGGGTGTACCATCTTTTAGTCTATTCTACGCCAATAGATATTGCTGCCTCCAACGTTTGACTTACATACCCTTGCGCGTTGTGGGTCCTGCCATCTAGGAAACTAATTTGGCGACCGACCTAACCCTTAGGAGTGTACTCATACCTAATGATTCCTTTCCCATTCCAGTTGATGGCGGCTTTTCTCGCAAAGCGTGCTGGTGGGACTTTGCTCGCCACCTGGACCGCCTGGACGCTGTCCTGCTCACCAGGCTGAACAACTGCTCGGCTGCGGGCATGGCTGCCGTGCTACGCAGGAAGGCACAGGCTCCCGTATACCCGCAGATCGGGCATTTCTTTTGTAACCTGGAGGTGAGTCAATCACCACTTGGAAGAGCTGGAATGAGGCTGAACAACTGCTCGGCTGCGGGCATGGCTGCCGCGCTACGTAGGAAGGCACGGGCTTTCGTGTACCCGTAGATCGGGTACTCCTTCTGTAACCTAGAGGTGAGTGAGTCACCACCTGGAGGAGCTGGAATGACGCTGAACAACTGCTCGGCTGCGGGCATGGCTGCCGTGCCACGCAGGAAGGCACAGGCTTCCTTGTATCCGAAGATCCGGCACTTCTTCTGTAACCTGAAAGTGAGTAAGTGTCCACCTGGAGGTGCTAGAATGAGGGTGTGACTGGCCATCTGGACCGTCCAACTAGCTGGAAAGATTAAGCTGAATATATAGTTATTGCCAACATGAGGGAAGAAGGTAGGTACACGCTTTTGTGTACCCGTAAATTGCGCACTTCTTATGTAACCTAAAGATGAGTTGCCAACAGGCTCAATAACTGCTCGAATGTTCGCATGTAGTAGGAAGGTCCAGACGTTTGTATACCCAAAAATCTGTACCCTGGCGGTAAGTAGATTCGGTGTCACAGTTCCATAAAGTGGCCAAGTGAAATTCATAGGAACTACTGACGCTCTGTTTTAATTAAATAAATAAATAAATTATAGCTTAATAAGGCTTGTGTTGTGGGTACTAGACGACGATATATATAATAGATAGATATTGATAAATACTTAAATAATATTGTCTTCGGTTGCCGCGATAGTTATTCATGAAATAAATCAATTAAAAACGGATTTTATCGCGTGTACTGAGCTTAAATTACATCCCGACGTTTCGAACACTTGAAATGAAGAAAGGAGATAAACAGCTGGACTTTTCAAATAAACAGTAAGCATGAAAGTATAATAAGCTTGGAATTTAAATACTGAAATAAATATTATTGGATTTAATTGAATTGAATAACGAAGTTTTCCTTAAGAGCTATTTCCCGATCATTCAGTGGTACCGAAAGTAAACGATTAAAGTTTTCCATCATTAAATTTTTACTAATCACAGCGCAAAAACGATAATAATAATAATAAACAATAATAAACAATCTTTATTGCAACTTTAGGTGTACATTGATACGATTGAAAAACGAAGAATTAAATTTAAAATAACGGCCTCCTAGCCTAGTCGGTAGTGACCCTGCCTATGAAGCAGGAGGTCCCGGATTCGAATCCCTGTAAGGGCATTAATTTGTATTTTTATCACAAATATGTTCCTGAGTTATGGATGTTTTGGAGCTTACTGTGGGACTAAGTCGATTTGTGTAAGGACAATCTTAATAATATTTATTTAAAATGTAATTGAAAACGTGTCTTATTAATTATATTAGCGCATAACTCTTCGCTTTGATACCCGTCTATGGCGCCGTAGCGTTCCCAGTGTCAGGTATCAAGTGCGCAACCCGAGCCGAACTACACACCTGATTGCACCCTGCTTACTGGTGCCGACACCACATCCATAGATATTAAATACTTACACCACTCAAATTGTAAACAAAATTCGAAAACAAAGTGAAAGTGGAAAAACTAAAAATAGTGCGAAAGGAGATCGTCAATTTTTGTTAGGTGATCTGGCCCAGATTATTTAGGACCATTTAGGAATGGTTCAAACCTTTAAAGAATCGTCATAATTTCTAGATCAGGATGGTGGTAAAAATATTGCGAAATCTAATGGGAAAACTGAAATCTAATGAAAAAACTTGAATCTGACAAGGACAATATTTGAAAGCGTGCTTGCCTATGATTTATATATGAATGTAAAAAAGTACCAATTTTTGAAGATAATGTACAAAAGCGGACTTGAAAATAAAACGGGAATCATGATGAAATAATAAAAAGTCATATTTTGATCGTATTTATAGTTCCTGTATTTCGGTAAACAAAGACGGCTGTCAAACCATCGTTGATACTATTAACTGAACATTCCTAACACCTATTGCGAAGGGATAAGGTTTACCACCGTTAAGTGCGATAGCACTAGTATCTGACATTACAAAACTGAAAAAAAGATGCGTTTCGTTATCGAAGGAGCATGATATTATGCGATTATGAAACCCACTTTTAATATTAAAACTCCGATCAAAAATGCAAAAATACGCATTTTCAATCTTTAGGCGTTTTAATACAGTCGATTTCTAATTTAAACTTCCGTATTCGTAGGCTTAGATACTATTTTAATATTTTGTAATATTGTTGTTTTGTAGTATTGTTCTAACTTACCGAACAGTATCAAAACGCAGATTATGTAACGGTATACATTGACAGTGTCAAACCAAAAAACAATCTCGTTTCAGGCCAGGGTGAAGTTAAACTTTATGTCAATGCCATAAGGACGTTAACGACTTGTCTTGCTGTATTTTAATCGCGGAAAAATCAACATAATGTTTATTTATTTAGTATTTCTAAGTCCCGTTTCATTTTTTTGCGATATTTTGTTTACTTTAGTAATAAAATGAGTATTTATTTTACATTGCAGTACAAACTGTATACGGTTTATATCAGGTTGCCCAGAATTGACGATTTCCTTTTCGCAGTTTTTTGCGTATGCAGTATTACAAAACACAGTTTAAGGGACCCAAATAACATACCAAAAATGAAGCTTTACATCGCGCTTTGTTTTTTAGGGTTCCGTAGGCAAATGGCAAAAAACGGAACCCTTATGGATTCGTCATGTCTGTCTGTCTGTCTGTCCGTCCGTATGTCACAGGCATTTTACTCGGAATCAGGCATTTCAATCGATAGGTCTTTCAAAATAACATTCAGGTTTCTTTGACTATTTTGTTATTAAGTGAATATTTTCTGAAATAATCGCTTCGAAAGTCAGAAAAGTTGTCCCCCCCCCCTGTAACTTTTGAACCGTAAGTTCAATAAATATGAAAAAATTTGAAGAGATGCGCCTTATCATATACTTTCAACGAAATTTGTTTTGAACATTATCGGTTCAGCCATTTTTGAGTTATCTCCAAAAAAATTCTTCCATAAGTATCAGATACGACCTTTTGGTATTAGTTTGGTTCTTATTCCATTGAAGGTACGGAACCCTCCTATGCGTGGTCCGACACGCACTTGGCCGGTTTTTTGAATATACAATTTGACTGCTGTAACTATCGGGTTATGATGTCTGCTGCATCTCTAACAAATACAAATACTCTTTATTGCACAGCTCAATAAAATAGAACAGTGTACTGTAGTACACATATTAAAAGCAGAGGCAGTCAACAGACGGTCTTATTGCTATAGAGAGCGATCTCTTCCAGACAACCTTCGGTAGCGGAAATCTAGTCGAAAATAATCGTATGAGTAGGTGCAAGGCAAAAGAAACAGTGAAAATCCAGTAAAGAATAACAATTAACATAAAATACAATAGCTTACACAAATAAAATAATCAATTAACATACATATACTAACATAACATAAATACTCTTTATTGCACACCTCAAATAATAGACACAAAGTATACCCAAGTCACAAAGAAAAAGCAGAGGCAAAACAATTGGCGGTCTTATCGCTAAAGAGCGATCACTACATACACAGAGTAAATAAAAATAAAATAATAAAAATACAGTCAGCAAACATTTGTGTTAAGAGAGAGATGGGTAATAAAAAAAGGTGTTTCTTGAAAACAGTTAGGGATTTTGCACGCCTTATTTCTAGAGGTAACGAGTTCCATTGGCGTATAGCCGTAACTTCGTTTATTAGGGTTTCTTAACTACTGTCTACTAGGAACACATATTATTACGATATTTTTCTGAATCCTTTATAAAATTATACGGCATTATTTTATAGTGAGCCAGTTTAATGTTAGTACCGAAGTCATTAGCTAGACAGCAGGGTGTTAACAATTGAAAATAAGGAAAACATACACACGTGTCCCAAGTTTTTAGACCATAAAAAAACTCGTATAAAACTACTTACTTTGAAAACTGATTCACCCACTGTCACATTATCAATAACGTGAAACAAATAATTAAACGTCCTAGTGCACTAGGACGTTACTGTTACAATTTATTACGATCTCAGTATGAGTGGATTTTCTACGTGATGGTGGACTATTTCTCGAGGTAAAAATCTATTGGAGCGTAAAGTATCACTTTCCGCTTTGTGCGATATGTCGTTAATTACGCAATAATCATTTGGTGTAGGTATTCGATGGTACATAGTTTTTCCTCCGTACTAAAATAAATTTAATTATTTGTTTTACGTTAATGATAATGTGACAGTGGGTGAATCGGTTTTCAAAGTAAGTAGTTTTATACGAATTTTTTTATGGTCCAAAAACTTGGGACACATATTTTTTCCTACTATGATCGAAAGAGCTCGGAATTCTATGTTGAAATGACCTAAAATGTTCCAAATAAAAAAAGTTGGGTATAGGTACAACTTTAAATAAAATGGCCCAAAACTGCTACATAAATGTGATCGCTATCGATAACTGAATTAGAAAAATTGGTTCCTGAGTTCCTGATCACCGATTATGAATCATCGTGTATATATTCATACATACATAAATAATAATAATAATATAAATTTAGATTATAAACGTTAACATTAGCGAATAAGTTCTTTATAATTTTACTAACAAACTGTATGGACTGTGTTGTCTGAAATAAAATAAATTGAATTGAATTGAATTGAATAAATATATACAAACTACAAACTACAATGAAGCTGGCAAGGTGTTTAACACTTACTGTCAAGTGATATTTGTCATGTTTACGTAGCAAACTACACATATATACATAATAAAATAATAATACTCTCGAGACCATTAACGACCAGCAGTAAAACACTAAGGAAGAGACAAGTAGTGGTCCTTGAGATTGGCTTTGAATGCAGCAAGTGATTTAGCACGCCTTAATTCTACGGGAACGGAGTTTTATTTATATACTATATAATTGATTGAGATTTTTACATTACGCGGTGAAGCGTCACTTCCAACGGTAGATACACTCAGGGTATAGTGCTTCTGTGAATGACCCTAGTAAGCCAATTTTGCTATATTTTTACATACATACATACATACATATATTCACGCCTGTTTCCCAGAGGGGTAGGCAGAGATCACGGATTTCCATTTACTACGATCCTGACAAACTACTTTCGCTTCACCCACTTTCATAATATTCCTCATACATGCTCGTCGGTTTAGAGTACTTCTGACCTGGCCTCTTTGCTATATTTTTAAGAATTGAATATACTCCAACCTAAACTGGGCTCCTTAGCTTAGCATTTCCGGACAAATTAAAACAGTAGCGTTCGTTGTCTATAAGTACTCAGAAATGGTATTCCATATTTCTCGAAAGCCTGTAACTAGTAAAACAAGAGGATGTCCTTTTCTAAAATGGAAAAAAACTAAACTGACTGATTCTGTAATACTTAATTGAGAAGTTTTATAAGACGAGTCACAATATCACAGCCTCCTTCAGACGGTGGCAGCGCGCCTAGATGGACCCTTCCCGCTTCACTGGGATAAATTGCACTTATAATAATTGTTTTTGTAATTTATTTTTGTACTGCAATTGTAATTATTTTTATTATTTAATTTTAATCATTCTGTTAATAGTTATATGGATAATTTTTATCTGAAGTAAATGAATTTGAATTGAATTGAATAAGTCTAAATACATATGAGGGTGATAATAAAAATCTTGGTTTTTCCGTTTCCAGGAGCGGCGTGCCCTCGCAAGCCCGGACGGAGACAAAGACGCGGACCCTCTCCTCGTATCCCTCTTACAAGAGGGATCCGATATGATGGCGGACCTCCGACACCTGAATTTGAAGCCCCAACAGTGCTACCGCAGCCCTGACCCTATCAACCTGTACCACAAAGTTGGACATGGTATGTAGTGACAGAGGTGTAGAAATGGCCTAGTATCACTTTTTCAGTGGGGCTCCGGCACTATGGTGGACCTTCATCGCCTAAATCTCAATCCTCAACAGTGCTAAGAACAAATACGAGACCAAAATTCATTAATGAATTTAGTTTGACTTCCTAAGTGACTCGGCTATCTACTGACAAAGAGTAAATTTTTCACTTAAAACGTGTTTTAATTAACACAATATTTAAAATAATCATTTCATTTCAGGTACACTCGACATGTACGTCCTGAATCCGTCCAAGGACTCCAAGCACGTGCGTGACTTCCTCAAGAAATGGCACAACAGCGAGCAGAAGCTGTTCGAGGGAGCTGGCGTCTCCAACGCCTTCAACTTCCCCATCCCCAACCTGGTCTCTATCTGCGCACTCCTCGTCTGGCGCCCCGCCAACCCTGATGATACCATCACCAGGATCATGTTCCCGGGCTCAACCCCGCAGCATAAAATATTCGAAGGCCTAGAAAAACTCAAACATTTAGAATTCTTACAACATCCGACATGCACGGGGCGGCAAATTGCCCCGCCTGTTGCACTACCTACAACCACGACAAGAGTTAAAAGCACTAGAACTACGATAAGCAAAGAAAAGACAGAGAAAATGAAAGAAGACAAAATTGTAGAACCCGAACCGCCTCCAAAAGTTAAAGATGAGAAAAACATAATAGATAATAAGTTACTCAGTGAACTAACTGATGGTGAGGAGAAGAAAATTGAATCTGTGCTACAAGAGGCGATCAGCAGCAGAGTAGAGACCAAAGTAGATGATAAAATTGCTCAGTACGAGAGCACTGTTATAGATAGTAAAAAGAAAGAAGTGAAGAAAAAGGAGAAAGTAGCAGAAAAGAAAAAACGAATCGATAAGACTGAAGAAAAAGAGGTGAAAGAAGTTAAAACTGAAACAAAACAGGAAGTGAAAAAGACGGAACGAAGGAAAGTTGAAGTACGAAAAAGTGAAATAACTAGTGCGGCTACTAGAACAAAAATTAGTCACCGTACTGCAGTACAGAAAACCGAAAAGAAGGCGAGCACTGCTTTACTAGATAAAAAGCCGGGTGATGACAAAAAATCGCCGCCGGCCACTCCCAAAAAAACTGCAGAAGTAAAAGCGACTATTTCCAGTATTCAACCAGCTGTAAAAGACAGAGTTAAAGCTAAAACGAGGAAACTCAGCCCAGGAAGTACTCCAGCTAAAAGTACCAAAGAAGCCGCAAACCGCAGGGTCATGGAATCAAAATACAAACAACCATCTCCAAAACGTGATATCACTCAAAAGACTGCAGACAAACCTAAAGTAAAACGTGAACCTATTTCACGCAGGCCTCGACCTCTTGCTTCACCAGTGAAAGGAATGAAAGCTATGAAGAGTCCAACAAAATCAATTAAATCAGTAAAAGTAGACACAAAACTAAAAGGACTGCAGAGAGTTAATTACGAAGACATTCTAAAAGATGCCAAGAAATCAGACGAGGATAATTCTAAGTCAATTGATGATATTAAACTACAAGAACTAGACGACAGAGAAGAGCAAGAAATTGTAAGAGAAATTGAAGCAGTATTTAACAGAGACAGTGAGGCTGAAGAAAAGATAGAATTTGTGGGACGTTCAGATATTGAAAAACTAACATGTATAATAGATAACGTGAAAACTGAAACCACTGCTGATGGAGAATTTGAGGAAGAATACTTAATTATTGAAAAAGAAGAAGTTGAACAATACACGGAAGATTCTATTGCAGACCATGAAGTTAGCCAAGAACGCGAAGATGAATTACAAAAACACGTTAAAGATAAGGAAGAGTCAGAAAAGAAAAAAGATAACTTAAAAGAATACCACGTGGAAGAAAAGCCAACTATCGATGTGAAAACCGATACAAAACCGGAATCAAAAGAACACTCCGTCAGTGTTGAAGAAAAACAAGATCACAGCAGTGAAAAGAAAACCTCAGATAGCAAAAATAGTGCCGTCAAACCTAAAGATTCTTTAGAACTTAACGTTATGCAGGAATCACAACCCGATGAAAAAATATCGACTACTATTGAATCTGGGGCGACAACCGCACCTACACTACCTGAGGATGAAAGAATAACCCTTGATGAAATTAAGGAAGATCAGCAAGTAGAAGAAAAACATATCAAAGAGGAAACTAAGGAAGTGATTCCACCACAAACACTTGTCGGTGTTAAAGCCAAGAGTCAAAAATTAGAAGCCATACCGGCTCCATTACGGGAAATAGTTAAGACACCAGATGAAGTCGCAGACTTGCCTTTACACGAAGAAGTAGACTACCGGACATATGAAGAAAAGAAAACTCCAGCTGAAGAAGATATATTTAAAAGGAAACCAGATGTCGGATTCGTTCACGAAATTAAAGTACCTACAGACCTGCCCCTTGCAGAGTTAGAAAGTGTACCGTCCATCAAAGGAAGTCAACATGATGTGGTTTTAAAAACTGTAGAGCGTCCATCGCATGCTGAGTTAGTAGTGGTTACTCCGGGGTCAGCCCCTGAGTCACCAATGTACCCTGAAGCGAGTAAAGTACCCACTATAAAAGAACTAGAACCAGTCAAAGAATTCGATGATATGGACTTTAACTATGGTCAATACACTGAACAACTAAGGGAGACTCATATAACCACCGTAGACTCTCCTATCAAAGACGAAATAGTAATTGTTGAAGAGATAATTGCCGATAAAATACCTTCAATACCTGAAGATGTTGAAAAAGAAATTGAAGAGGCTTGTAAATTAGAAGGCATAGAAAGACCTCCTTTAAGTCCTAAAGACGTAGAAAAAATTGTTGCTGATGTTGCTGAAGTTCTAAAATCTGACAAGAGTTTAGAAGAAATCATGGCAGAAAAATCTCCGGTTATGCTACAAAAGTCCCCAGAACACTTGTTTAAAACGGATACGATAACAAGTGCTATTGAAGCAACGAAGCAGTTGATCTCTAGTGAGACTATTGTAAGAGCAGAGAAAAAAGAGGAAACCAATGATATGGTAAAAGAGATTTCTCCTACGAGGTCAGTTGCATCTGAAGATCTAAGTGAGGTCTCAGACAAAACTGTTCTTAGTGAAGGTAAACGAGCTAAGCGTGAAATTAAAGACGATATACATGAGCAACAAGGAATCGTTGCAAAAGCGAAGTATGACTTAACAAAAGTTATAAAGGATACGGTAGAAGAATTAGTTGAGAATGATGAACAGAAACATGCCGCTGAGCTTTTAGTAGAAGAAAAGTCAGAGAAAAGACTCAGCATTTCTTTAGAAACGGCAAAAACTTTAGAAAAGTTAGAAGAAAGAATGGCAGACCTTAAGAAAAAAGAGGAAGCAATATCACAGAAAATATTGTTTGACAAAAAGAGGACAAGCATTGATTTCCTAGATAAGGATACTTTTGAGGAAAGTGTAGCACCTAAACATACTGTGAAAGATGCTATATCAAAACCAAGAGACAGAGTGCAATCTTCTGATGAAATAGACTTTAGCACCCAAGAGACAAAAAAATTACATGATGAAATAATATCCACAGAAAAAGAATTATCTAGTGAAGTCAACGAACAAATAGCAACAGCTTATACTAAAGTGCAAGAGGGTCTTAATAACGGCACGTCTTCAACTGAACATGATAAAAGTCAGCATACATATTCTGAAACTCAAAAAAGCCTCAAGGTGCAAAAAGAAACACAAAGTAAAAAAGATGATCTAATTAACAAAAAATCTACGCAATTGGATAACAAGGACATACAGGTATCCCATGTTGAATACAACGTCACCATCGATAGGAATATCCAGAAATCTGATGAGCTTCTCAGCAAGGTTCAATCGAAAGAACCCAGTTCAGAGAATAATGATCAGAATATTGTCGAAGATAAAACAAAAGCAGACTATTTTGCTAAAGCAGGTAGCGCTTATAAAGATTTCACTGACACTGACAAAACAACAACTGCACAGATACGTGAAAATTTGACCGTAACAACGGCCGATGTACATGACAGCCATAAGCAAGAAATCCAAAATGGACATAAAGAATACAAAGAAAGCCCAAACAGAGAACCAAGTCCACTTTCGTTAAAAGAAAGTAAAATTACTCTCGACAAAGAAAAAGATGAAACGGAAGAATCTCATGATGATAGAAAATCAAGCATCATAGAAACGGCGACAAAAGTTGTCAGTGATATATCCAGTCAAATATATGGAAAAACTGACACACTATTAGAAAAGCACCTCCTCAAAGATGCTGGTACTTCTGACAAACTTGATGAAAAGCAAGTAAGTACAGAAAAAGAAATTCAGCCAGAGGTATCAATCGATGGTGAAAAAGTTTTAAGCGTGGTTGAGTCCAAGCAAGACAGTGTCACAGAAAAAGTCATCCGTGATGACATAACAAATATAACCAAATCAAATGTAACAGAAATAAGTCAAAAAGTTACCGATGTTTCTTCAAAAAGCTTAAGTACTGAAAAGAAATCCAAAATTATGGAAAGCATTGACAAAAGTGTTGAAAAATTAAGTCCAGAAAAGTTTGAAGAAAAAGAGGAAGACGCCACATCCGACGAACTTACTGAAACGACGCCACTTTCCGATAAACCAGACAAAGACCTAAGTCCCGAAAAACTACAGACTGCAATCATTGACAGCTTAGAAACAGAACTAACTCTAGCAGATAAAAAACATAACGCGTCTGTAAAAGTGCCTAGTTTGGCACCGTCTGACAAGGCACCATCTGACAAACCGCCTAGCCCAACATTATCAGAAAAGGCAGCAAGCCCGGTACCATCTGAAAAAGCGCCTAGTCCAACATTATCAGAAAAGGCACCCTCTGAAAGAGCAGCCAGCCTAGTACTATCTGAGACATCACGTAGCCCTGTAACATCTGAGATAGCGCCTAGCCCAACATTATCAGAAAGGGTACCATCTCAAAGAGCACCTAGTCTAGTACCATCTGAGAAAGCGTCAAGCCCGGTACCATGTGACAAAGCTCTTAGCCCAACATTATCAGAAAAGGCAGCCTCTGAAAGAGCAACCAGTCTAGTGCCATCTGAAAAAGTCACTAGCCCAGTACCATCTGACAAAGCGCCTAGCCCAACATTATCAGAAAAGGCACCATCTGAAAGAGCACCTAGCCCACTACCATCTGACAAAGCTCCCAGCCTAGCTCCATCTGATAAGGCCTTATCTGACAAAGCACCTAGTCCAACTTTATCAGAAAAGGCACCCTCTCAAAGAGCACCAAGTCTAGCACCATCTGAGAAAGCACACAGCCCAGTACCTTCTGATAAGGCGCCATCGCAGAAGTCACAAAGCCCAGTGCCATCTGACAAAGCGCCTATCCCAACATTATCAGAAAAGGCAGCAAGCCCGGTACCATCTGAAAAAGCGCCTAGTCCAACATTATCAGAAAAGGCACCCTCTGAAAGAGCAGCCAGCCTAGTACTATCTGAGACATCACGTAGCCCTGTAACATCTGAGAAAGCGCCTAGCCCAACATTATCAGAAAGGGTACCATCTCAAAGAGCACCTAGTCTAGTACCATCTGAGAAAGCGTCGAGCCCGGTACCATGTGACAAAGCTCTTAGCCCAACATTATCAGAAAAGGCAGCCTCTGAAAGAGCAACCAGTCTAGTGCCATCTGAAAAAGTCACTAGCCCAGTACCATCTGACAAAGCGCCTAGCCCAACATTATCAGAAAAGGCACCATCTACAAGAGCACCTAGCCCACTACCATCTGACAAAGCTCCCAGCCCAGCTCCATCTGATAAGGCCCTATCTCACAAAGCACCTAGTCCAACATTATCAGAAAAGGCACCCTCTGAAAGAGCACCTAGTCTAGTGCCATCTGTGAAAGCACACAGCTCAGTAACATCTGATAAGGCGCCATCCGAGAAGTCACTTAGCCCAGTGCCATCTGACAAAGCGCCTAGCCCAACATTATCAGAAAAGGCAGAAAGCCCAGTACCATCTGAAAAAGCGCCTAGTCCAACATTATCAGAAAAGGCACCCTCTGAAAGAGCAGCCAGCCTAGTAGTATCTGAGACAGCACATAGCCCTGTACCGTCAGAGAAAGCACCGAGCCCGGTACCATCTGATAGAGCTCTTAGCCCAACATTATCAGAAAATGAACCATCTGAAAGAGCACCTAGCCCAGTTCCATCCGACAAAGCTCCCAGCCCAGCTCCATCTAATGATAAGGCCCTATCTGAAAAAGCACCTAGTCCAACTTTATCAGAAAAGGCACTCTCTAAAAGAGCACCAAGTCTAGTACCATCTGAGAAAGCACACAGCCCAGTACCATCTGATAAGGCGCCATCGGACAAGTCACATAGCCCAGTGCCATCTGACAAAGCACCTAGCCCAACATTATCAGAAAATGCACCATCTGAAAGAGCACCTAGCCCAGTTCCATCCGACAAAGCTCCCAGCCCAGCTCCATCCAATGATAAGGCCCTATCTGAAAAAGCACCTAGTCCAACTTTATCAGAAAAGGCACTCTCTAAAAGAGCACCAAGTCTAGTACCATCTGAGAAAGCACACAGCCCAGTACCATCTGATAAGGCGCCATCGGAGAAGTCACATAGCCCAGTGCCATCTGACAAAGCACCTAGCCCAACATTATCAGAAAAGGCAGCAAGCCCAGTACCATCTGAAAAAGCGCCTAGTCCAACATTATCAGAAAAGGCACCCTCTGAAAAAGCAGCCAGCCTAGTAGTATCTGAGAAAGCACATAGCCCTGTACCGTCTGAGAAAGCGCCGAGCCCGGTACCATCTGACAGAGCTCTTAGCCCAACATCAGAAAAGGCACCATCTGAAAGAGCACCTAGCCCAGTACCATCTGATAAAGCTCACAGCCCAGCTCCATCTGATAAGGCCCTATCTGACAAAGCACCTAGTCCAACATTATTAGAAGAGGCACCCTCCGAAAGAGCACAAAGTCTAGTGTCATATGAAAAAGCACATAGTCCTGTACAATATGTCAAGGGCCCCACGGAGATGGCAAAAAGTCCAGTACCATCTGACAAGGCGCCTGGCACTGTACCATCTGACAAGGTGTCATCGGAGAAGGCACATAGCCCAATATCATCTGACAAGGCGCCTAGCCCAATATCATCTGACAAGGTGCCTAGCCCTGAGCCATCTGACAAAGAGTCATCGGAGAAGGCACACAGCCCAGTATCAACTGAAATGGCACCTAGCCCTGTACCATCTGACAAGGCGCCTAGCCCTGTGCCATCTGACAAGGCTCAATCGGAGAAGACACATAGCCCAGTACCATCTGACAAGGCGGCTAGCCCAATGCCTTCAGACAAGGTGGCTAGCCCTGTGCCATCTGACAAGACCCCATCGGAGGTGGCACAAAGTCCTGTACCATCTGATAAGGCGCCTAGACCTGTGCCATTTGACAAGGCTTCATCGGAGAAGGCACATAGCCGAGTACCATCTGACAAGGCGCCAAGCCCTGAGTCATCTGACAAAGCGTCATCGGAGAAGGTACATAGCCCAATATCAATTGAAATGGAAACTAGCCTTGTACCATCTGACAAGGCGCCTAGCCCTGTGCCATCTGACAAGGCTCAATCGGAGAAGGAACATAGCCCAATGCCATCAGACAAGGTGGCTGACCCTGTGCCATCTGACAAGGCCCCATTGGAGATGGCACAAAGTCTAGTACCATCTTACAAGGCGCCTGGCACTGTACCATCTGACAAGGCTTCATCGGAGAAGGCACATAGCCCAGTATCATCTGACAAGGCGCCTAGCCCTGTACTATCTGACAAAGCGCCCAGCCCAACATTATCAGAAAAGGCACCATCTGAAAGAGCACCTAGCCCAGTACCATCTGACAAAGCTCCCAGCCCAGCTCCAGCTGGAAAGGCCCTATCTGACAAAGCACCTAGTCCAACATTATCAGAAAAGGCACCATCCGAAAGAAAACCAAGTCTAGTGCCATATGAAAAAGCACATAGTCCAGTACAATCTGACAAGGCCCCATCGGAGATAGCACAAAGCCCTGTACCATCTGACAAGGCACCTGACACTGTACTATCAGAGAAGGCACATAGCCCAGTATCATCTGACAAGACGCCTAGCCCTGTACCATCTGACAAGGCGCCTAGCTCTGTGCCATCTGACAAGGCTCAACCGGAGAAGGCACATAGCCCAGTATCATCTGACAAGGCAGCTAGCCCTATGCCATCAGACAAGGTGGCTAGCCCTGAGCCATCTGACAAGGCCCCATCGGAGAAGGCAAATAGCCGAGAACCATCTGACAAAGCACCTAGCGCTGTACTAACTGACAAAGTGCTTATCCCTACGTTAACTGAGAAGGCACCATCTGAGAGAATTCCCAGTCTCGTGCCATCAGAAAAGGCCCCATCTGACAAATCTCCTAGCCCAGTGCCATCTGAAAAGGCACCAGCAGAAAAAACACGTAGCCCAGTACCATCGGACAAAGCTACTAGCCCAGTACCATCTGACAAGGCACCGTCGGAAAAGACACATAGCCCAGTACCAACTGATAAGGCGCCTAGCCCTGTACCATCTGACAATGGCCTATCGGAGAAGGCAGATAGCCCAGTACCATCTGACAAAGCGCCTAGCACTATACCATCTGACAAAGCACCTAGCCCTGTTCCATCTGACAAGGCGCCATCGGAGAAAGGACATAGCCCATTACCATCTGACAAGGTGCTATCGGAGAAAGGACATAGCCCAGTACCATCTGACAAAGCACCTAGCCCTGTGTCATCGGACAAGGGCCTATTAGAGAAGGCACATAGCCCAGTACCATCTGACAAGGTGTCTAGCCTTGTACCATCTGACAAGGCACCATCGGAGAAGGCACATAGCCCAGTATCATCTGCGAAGGCACCGTCGGAAACGGCACAGAGCCCAGTACCATCTGACAAGGCGCCTAGTCCAGTACCTTCTGACAAGGCGCCATCGGAAAGGGCACATAGCCCAGTACCCTCTGATAAGGCTTCTAGCCCTGTGCCATCTTACAAGGCAGCTAGCCCTGTGCCATCTGACAAGGCCCCATCGGAGAAGGCACAGAGCCCAGTACCATCTGAGAAAGTTCCTAGCACAGTACCATCTGACAAGACACCATCGGAGAAAGCACATAGCCCAGTACCATCTGATAAGGCAGCTAGCCCTGTGCTATCTGACAAGGCCCCATCGGAGAAAGCACAGAGCCCAGTACCATCTGACAAAGCGCCTAGCCCAGTACCATCTGACAAGGCACCTAGCCCAGTACCATCAGACAAGGGCCTATTAGAGAAGGCACATAGCCCAGTACCATCAGACAAGGGCCTATTAGAGAAGACACATAGCCCAGTACCATCTGACAAGGTGCCTAGCCTTGTACCATCTGACATGGCACCATCGGAGAAGGCACATAGCCCAGTATCATCTGCAAAGGCACCGTCGGAGACGGCACAGAGCCCAGTACCATCTGACAAGGCGCCTAGTCCAGTACCTTCTGACAAGGCGCCATCGGAAAAAGCACATAGCCCAGTACCCTCTGATAAGGCTTCTAGCCCTGTGCCATCTTACAAGGCAGCTAGCCCTGTGCCATCTGACAAGGCTCTATCGGAGAAGGCACAGAGCCCAGTACCATCTGACAAAGTGCCTAGCACAGTACCATCTGACAAGACACCATCGGAGAAAGCACATAGCCCAGTACCATCTGATAAGGCAGCTAGCCCTGTGCTATCTGACAAGGCACCATCGGAGAAAGCACAGAGCCCAGTACCATCTGACAAAGCGCCTAGCCCAGTACCATCTGACAAGGCACCTAGTCCAGTACCATCAGACAAGGGCCTATTAGAGAAGGCACATGGCCCAGTACCATCAGACAAGGGTCTATTAGAGAAGGCACATAGCCCAGTACCATCTGACAAGGTGCCTAGCCTTGTACCATCTGACATGGCACCATCGGAGAAGGCACATAGCCCAGTATCATCTGCAAAGGCACCATCGGAGACGGCACAGAGCCCAGTACCATCTGACAAGGCGCCTAGTCCAGTACCTTCTGACAAGGCGCCATCGGAAAAGGCACATAGCCCTGTACCCTCTGATAAGGCGGATAGCCCTGTGCCATCTTACAAGGCCCCATCGGAGAAGGCACAGAGCCCAGTACCATCTGACAAAGTGCCTAGCACAGTACCATCTGACAAGGCACCATCGGAGAAAGCACACAGCCTAGTACCATCTGATAAGGCAGCTAGCCCTGTGCTATCTGACAAGGCCCCATCGGAAAAAGCACAGAGCCCAGTACCATCTGACAAAGCGCCTAGCCCAGTACCATCTGACAAGGCACCTAGCCCAGTACCATCAGACAAGGTGCCTAGCCCAGTACCTTCTGATAAGGCGCCATTGGAGAAAGCACACAGCCCAGGACCATCTGATAAAGCGGCTAGCCCTGTGCCATCATACAAGGCAGCTAGCTCTGTGCCATCTGACAAGGCCCCATCGGAGAAGGTACAGAGCCCAGTACCGTCTGACAAAGCGCCTAGCCCAGTACCATTTGATAAAGTGTCTAGCCCAGTACCATCTGACGAGGTGCCTAGTCCTGTACCATCTGACAAGGCACCATCGGAAAAGGCACATAGCCCAGTACCATCAGACAAAGCGCCTAGCCCAGTGCCATCTTACAAGGCAGCTAGCCCAGTGCCATCTGACAAAGCACATAGCCCAGTACCCTATGATAAGGCGGCTAGCCCTGTGCCATCTTACAAGGCCCCATCGGAGAAGGCACAGAGCCCAGTACCATCTGACAAAGTGCCTAGCACAGTACCATCTGACAAGGTACCATCGGAGAAAGCACACAGCCCTGTACCATCTGATAAGGCAGCTAGCCCTGTGCTATCTGACAAGGCCCCATCGGAGAAAGCACAGAGCCCAGTACCATCTGACAAAGCGCCTAGCCCAGTACCATCTGACAAGGCACCTAGCCCAGTACGATCAGACAAGGCGCCTAGCCCAGTACCTTCTGATAAGGCGCCATTGGAGAAAGCACACAGCCCAGGACCATCTGATAAAGTGGCTAGCCCTGTGCCATCATACAAGGCAGCTAGCCCTGTGCCATCTGACAAGGCCCCATCGGACAAGGCACAGAGCCCAGTACCGTCTGACAAAGCGCCTAGCCCAGTACCATTTGACAAAGTGCCTAGCCCAGTACCATCTGACAAGGTGCCTAGTCCTGTACCATCTGACAAGGCACCATCGGAAAAGGCTTGTAGCCCAGTACCATCAGACAAAGCGCCTAGCCCAGTGCCATCTTACAAGGAAGCTAGCCCAGTGCCATCTCACAAAGCACCAGCAGAGAAAACACATAGCCCAGTACCATCGGACAAAGTTACTAGCCCAGTACCATCTGACAAGGCACCATCGGAGAAGGCACATAGCCCAGTACCATCTGATAAGGGCCTATCGGATAAGGCAGATAGCCCAGTACAATCTGACAAGGCGCCTAGCACTATACCATCTGACAAAGCACCTAGCCCTGTTCTACCTGACAAAGCGCCATCGGAGAAAGGACATAGCCCAGTACCATCTGACAAAGCACCTAGCCCTGTACCATCGGACAAGAGCCTATTAGAGAAGGCACAAAGTCCAGTACCATCTGACAAGGTGCCTAGCCCTGTACCATCTGACAAGGCACCATCGGAGAAGGCACATAGCCCAGTATCATCTGCAGAGGCACCGACAGAGACGGCACAGAGCCCCGTACCATCTGACAAGGCGCCTAGTCCAGTACCTTCTGACAAGGAACCATCGGAAAAGGCACATAGCCCAGTACAGTCTGATAAAGCGGCTAGCCCTGTGCTGGCACATAGCCCAGTACCATCTGATAAGGGCCCATCGGAGAAGGCAGATAGCCCAGTACCATCTGACAAGGCGTCTAGCACTATATCATCTGACAAAGCACCTAGCCCTGTTCCATCTGACAAGGCGCCATCGGAGAAAGGACATAGCCCGGTACCATCTGACAAAGCACCTAGCCCTGTACCATCGCACAAGGGCCTATTAGAGAAGGCACATAGTCTAGTACCATCTGACAAGGTGCCTAGCCCTGTACCATCTGACAAGGCACCATCGGAGAAGGCACATAGCCCTGTATCATCTGCAAAGGTATCGACGGAGACGGCTCAGAGCCCAGTACCATTTGACAAGGCGCCTAGTCCAGTACCATCTGACAAGGCACCCTCGGAGAAGGCACATAGCCCAGTATTATCTGCAAAGGCACAGACGGAGACGGCACAGAGCCCAGTAGCATCTGACAAGGCGCCTAGTCCAGTACCTTCTGACAAGGCACCATCGGAAAAAGCACATAGCCCAGTACCCTCTGATAAAGCGGCTAGTCCTGTGCCATCATACAAGGCAGCTAGCCCTGTGCCATCTGACAAGGCCCCATCGGAGAAGGCACAAAGCCCAGTACCCTCTGACAAAGCGCCTAGCCCAGTACCATTTGACAAAGTGCCTAGCCCAGTACCATCTGACAAGGTGCCTAGCCCTATACCATCTGACAAGATGCCTAGTCCTGTACCATCTAACAAGGCACCATCGGAGAAGGCACATAGCCCAGTACCATCAGACATGGCGCCTAGCTTAGTATCTTCTGACAAGGCACCTTCGGAGAAAGCACACAGCCCGGTGCCATCTGATGAGCCGGCTAGCCCTGTGCCATCATACAAGGCAGCTAGCCCTGTGCCATCTGCCAAGGCCCCATCGGAGAAGGCACAGAGCCCAGTACCGTCTGACAAAGCACCTAGCCCAGTACCATCTGACAAAGTGCCCAGCCCAGTACCATCTGACAAGGTGCCCAGCTTAGTACCTTCTGACAAGGCACCATCAGAAAAGGCACATACTCCAGTACCATCAGACAAGGCGCCTAGCCCAGTATCTTCTGACAAGGCACCATCGGAGAAAGCACACAGCCCAGTACCCTCTGATAAGGCGGCTAGCCCAGTACCATCTGACAAGGCGCCTAGCTCAGTACCTTCTGACAAGGCACCATCGGAGAAAGCACACAGCCCAGTACCATCCGATAAAGCGGCTAGCCCTGTGCCATTATACAAAGCAGCTAGCCCTGTGCCATCTGACAAGACCCCATCGGAGCAGGCACAGAGCCCAGTACTATCTGACAAAGCGCCTAGCCCAGTACCTTCTGACAAGGCACCATCGGAGAAAGCACACAGCCCAGTAACATCTGATAAGGCGGCGAGCCCTGTGCTATCATACAAAGCAGCTAGCCCTGTGCTATCTGACAAGGCTCCATCGAAAAAGGGACAGACCCCAGTACTATCTGACAAAGCGGCTAGCCCACAAATATCTGACAAGGCTTCTAGCCCAGTACCTTCTGACAAGGCACCGTCGGAGAATGCACACAGTTCAGTACCATTTGGTAAGGTGGCTAGCCCTGTGCCATCTGACAAGGCCCCATCGGAGAAGGTACAGAGCCCAGTACCATCTGACAATGCACCTAGCCCCGCACTATCTGACAAGGCACCATCGGAGAAAGCACACAGCCCAGTACCATCTGACAAAACGCTTAGCCCTACATTGTCAGAGAAGGCACCTTCTAAGAGAGCTCCCAGTCTTGTGCCATCAGGAAAGGTACCATCTGACAAGGCGCCTAGCCCAGTTCTATTAGACAAGGCCCCATCGGAGAAGGCTCATAGTCCAGTACCATTTGAGAAAGCGCATAGCACATTACCATCTGATAAAGCACCAAGCCCAATACCATCTGACAAAGCGCCTAGCCCAACATTATCAGAAAAGGCCCGATCTGACAAAACACCTAGTCCAACATTATCAGAAAAGGCACCCTCTGAAAGAACACCAAGTCAAGAGAAAACACACAGCCCAGTACCATCTGATAAGGCACCATCGGATAATGCACATAGCCCAGTACCATCTGACAAAGCGCCTAGCCCTACATTGTCAGAGAAGGCACCTTCTGAGCGAGCTCCTAGTCTTATTCCTTCAGATAAGGACCCATTGCAAAAACCGCCTAGCCCAGTACCGTCAGATAAGGTGCCCAGCCCTATGTTATACGAGAAGGAACCATCTGAGAGAGCACCTAGCCTTGAACCTTCAGGGAAGGAAACCTTGAAAAAATCACCAATCACCGCGCCATCAGAGAAGGTACCCTCGGAAAAGGCAACTAGTCCAGTGCCATCTGATAAAGTGCCCAGCCCTACACTATTAAAAAAGATGCATAGCCCAACGCTATCAGAGAAGGCTCCTTTCGACAGAGCACCTAGTCTTGTTCCTTCAGAAAAGGAACCATCTGAAAAAGCACCTAGCCCTACTCCATCTGATAAGGCACCTTCTGTCAAAGCGCCCACCCCAATACCGTCCGAAACGGCACCTGCAGAGAAAGCCCCGAGCCCGATGCCATCAGATAAAGTACCTAGTCCAGCACCGTCTGATAAAGCGCCTAGCCCAGTACCATCTGACAAGGTACCATCGGAGAAAGCATATAGCCCAGTACCATCTGACAAAACAACGTCGGAGAAAGTGCATAGCCCAGTACCTTCTGACAAGGCACCGTCGGAGAAATCACATAGCCCAGTACCATCTGACAAAGCTCTTAGCCCAGTGCAATCTGACAGGGCCCCATCGGAGAAGGCACCTAGCCCAGTACCATCTAACACGACTCTATCAGATAAGGTACCTAGTTCAGTGCCATCAGAAAAAGCCCCATCGGAAAAGCCGCCTAGCTTGGTTTCATCGGAAAAGGCACCACCTGAAAAGAGACCCACTTTCGTTATATCTGATAAACCACCAAAGAATATACCATTTGGAAAAGCTACTTCTGAGGATGAAGCAGAAATCTATGATGAACCTGGTTCCCCTGATTTGATTGACGAAGACTTGGTAGAATCTGGAAAAGAAAATCTCATGCTTACTAGCATGCTGACTCAACATGAAAGTAAAATTCACAAAACCGATGTGACAAATGTTTCTACAATAACAATAGAAAAGACTATCGAAGATGTTTTGAAGAATGTAAACTCCGATAAATCTGTTGATGCAACAGTAGATAAGAAGGACAAAGATGAGCCAGGTACACCGCCTGTCTCACCAGAAACCAAAAAAGATGCAGAAGTTTGTCCATCTGAAATATCCGAATCAGCACTTAGGTCCGAAAAAGCTCTATTTGATAAAATTTCAAAAACACCTGAACAAACAGAAGAAAAATCACCCCTATCAGAAAAGGATACAATTTTAATTCCTACTGACAAAACACTCACTGATACAGATCTTAGCCCTACCAAACATGTGACAGTAGATATTCAACTACCAAGCCCTGAAGTAATTAATGAGAGAACAGAAATAAAGACATCTCAACATGAAACACATACAGACAAAACCCGTGTTGCAAAAGAATTCGTTGTTTCTAAAAAAGTTGATGAAGTCAAATCAACTCAGGCAATAGATAAATATGAAGAAGTAAGTACAACGGACAAAGATGGGATCGATAATGTGTTGGTATCCGGATTTAAGGATATAGGCCACATCTTAAAAGAATCTTTAGTCGACGGTATTAATGAAATTATGAAAGATGATACACTTTCCGAAGACGCATATGACAAAGCTACGCCGTCAGATAAGTCGCCTGGCCCACCAACGTTAGACAAGGCAATAAGCCCGGCACCATCTGACAAGGCTTTTTCAGACAAAACACCTAGCCCAGCGCCGTCCACAAAGGCGCTGAGCCCTACACTGTCTGAAAAGACACCTTCGGAGGAGGCACTCAAACCTTCTGCCCCAGCACCATCTGACAAGGCACCCTCTGAAAAGGCAGCCAGCCCTGCAGAATCCGAGGAGGCTCCATCTGACAAGGCACTTAGCCCAGTGCCATCTGAAGAGGCTCCCTCTGATAAAAGGCAGAGCCTAGTAACGTTAGAGATAGCACCAAGTCCTACCCCATCAGAAAAGGCACCGTCTGAAAAATTACTTAGGCCAGTACCATCTGACAAGGCAGCCAGCCCAGTGCCATCAGACAAGGCACCTAGCCCAGTACAATCTGACAAGGCTCTCTCCGAGAATGCACTTAGCCCAGTACAATCTGACAAGGCTTCCTCTGAAAGGGCACTTAGGCCAGTACCATCTGACAAGGCTCCCTCTGAGAAGGCGTCCATCCCAACGCTATCTGACAAAGCTCTATCTGAGAAAAGGCAGAGCCCAGTACCGTCAGAGAAAGCACCTAGCCCAGTACAGTCTGACAAGGCTTCATCTGAGAAGGAATCCAGCCCAACGCCATTTGACAAAGCTCCCTCGGATGAAAGGCAGAGCCTAGTACCGTCAGAGAAAGTATGTAGCCCAACTGAAAAAACGCATAGCCCAGTGCTATCAGACAAGGGACCTAGCCCAGTACTATCTGACAAGGCTCTCTTTGAGAAAGCACCTAGCCCAGTACCATCTAACAAGGCTCCATTAAAGAAGGCTTCTAGCCCAGTACCCTCTGACAAGGCTCCATCGGAAAAGGCACCTAGCCCAGTGCCCTCAGACAAAGCTCCATCGAAAACGGCACCTAGCCCAGCGCCATCAGAGAAGGCTTCATCAGAGAAAGCACATAGCCCAGAACCATCGGACAAAGCTCCCTCTGAGAAGGCATCAAGCCCAACGCCATCTGACAAAGATAAAAGGAAGAGCCTGGTACTGTCAGAGAAAGCACTTAGCCCAGCGCCATCAGAAAAGGCACCATCTGATAAAGCGCCTAGCCCAGTGCTATCAGAGAAGGGACCTAGCCCAGTACCATCTGACAAGGCTCTTTCTGAGAAGGCACCTAGCCCAGTACCATTTGATAAGGCCCCCTCTGATAAGGCACCTAGCCCAGTACCATCTGACAAGGCATCTAGCCCAGTACCGTCTGACAAGGCTTCCTCTGATAAGGCATCCAGCCCAACGCCATCTGACAAAGCTCCTTCAGATGAAAGGCAGAGCCTAGTACCGTCAGAGAAAGCATTTAGCCCAACGCCATCAGAAAAGGCACCATCTGAAATAGCGCCTAGCCCTGTGCTATCAGACAAGGCACCTAGCCCAGTACCATCTGACAAGGCTCCCTCTGAGAAGTCACCTAGCCTAGTACCATCTGACAAGGCTCCCTCTGAGAAGGCACCTAGCCCAGTACCATCTGACAAGGCTCCCTCTGAGAAGTCACCTTGCCCAGTACCTTCTGACAAGGCTCCATCTGAGAAGGTACCTAGCCCCGTACCATCTGACAAGGCTCCCTCTGAGAAGGCACCCAGCCCAACGCCATCTGACAAAGCTCCCTCTGAAAAGCCACCTAGCCCAGCACATTCTGATAAGGCTCCCTTTGAGAAGGCATCCAGCCCAACACCATCTGACAAAGCTCCCTCAGATAAAAAGCAGAGCCTAGTACCGTCAGAGAAAGCACCTAGCCCAACGCTATCAGTAAAGGCATCATCTGAAAAACTGCCTAGCCTATTGCTATCAGACAAGGCATCTAGCCCAGCACTGTTTGACAAGGCTACCTCTGATAAGGCACCTAGCCCAGTACCGTCTAACAAGGCTCCCTCTGATATACCTAGCCCAGTACCATCTGACAAGGCTCCCTCTGAGAAGGCACCTAGCCCGGTACCATCTGACAAGGCATCTAGCCCAGTGCCGTCTGACAAGGCTTCCTCTGAGAAGGCATCCAGCCCAACGCCATCTGACAAAGCTCCCTCAGATGAAAGGCAGAGCCTAATACTGTCAGAGAAAGCATTTAGCCCAACGGCATCAGAAAAGGCGCCATCTGCAAAAGCGCCTAGCCCAGTGCTATCAGACAAGGGACCTAGCCCAGTACCGTATGACAAGGTTCTGCCTGAGAAGGCACCTAGCCCAGTACCATCTGACAAGGACGCCTCCGATAAGGCACCTAGCCCAGTACCGTCTGACAAGGTTGCCTCTGATAAGATTCCTAGCCCAGTACCATCTGACAAGGCTCCCTCTGATAAGGCACCTAGCCCAGTATCGTCTGACAAGGCTCGCTCCGAGAATGCACCTATCCCAGTACAATCTGACAAGGCTCCCTCTGATAGGGCACTTAGCCCAGTACCATTTGACGAGGCTTCCTCTGAGAAGGCGTCCAGCCCAACGCTATCTGACAAAGCTCTCTCTGAGAAAAGGCAGAGCCCAGTACCGTCAGAGAAAGCACCTAGCCCAGCGCCATCAGACAAGGCCCTTATACCCGTACCATTTGAAAAAACACTAAGTCCTGTACCATCCGACAAGGCGGCTGACAAAACTGTAAGCCTAGCCCCAGCTGAAACACTTGTTAGAAGTCCAATTCCTGCGGAAAAGCCGACTAGCCTGCCTTTAGTTGACGTCATTTGTACAGGAACAACCGAAGAACATGGTAAACTTTTAATCCAAACATCAGACGAGACGCCTTTCGAGAAACCAATTAGTCCAATGGCATCTGAAAAAGCAAAGATCTGTAGTCCAATGCCATTCGATAAAGCACCATCTGAAGACGCGCCTAGTCCTCTTTGTGATGAGGCACATATCCCAGAGCCTCAGATTTCTACCAGTCCAATTCCATTAGAAAAACGAACGTCTATACCTTCCGAAGAAGGGGTGAGTCCAGGACCGTCAGAAGAGGCTCTTTCGGAGAAAGTGCCTAGTCCAGTTCCATCAGGCAAGACTCCTTCAGCAAAGGCACTCAGCCCAACACCATCCCCACCGGCCCTATCTGAGAAGAAACCTAGCCTAGTACCATCAGACAAAGTGCTCGTGGAGAGGGTTCCGAGCCCAGTACCATCAGATAAGGTACCTAGTCCAGTACCGCCTGCAAAGGCGCTAAGCCCTATATTTTCTGAAATGGCACCTTCGGAGAAAGCTGTGATTCCAATATTAGCGGACAAAGCACCCAGCCCAACTCCTTCTGACAAGGCTTCATCAGAGAAGGCTCCCACTGAAAAGGCTGTAAGCCCTACACCATCTGACAAGCTTAGCCCTAGCTTATCAGAGACAGCTCCATCAAAACGAGCTAGTTTAACTACATCAGATAAGGCACCTAGCCCGGCTCCGTCTGAGAAATCAGGTGGTCCTACGCCTTCTGAAAAGGTACAATCAGAGAAGGTTTCAAGCCCAACACCATCCGACAAAGTATCATCGGAGAAGGCACCTACTTGTCCAGTACAATCAGAAAAAGCTCGGCCAGAGAATGCAACTAGCTCGGTACCATTTGACAAGGCACCTTTGGAGAAGGCAAATAGCTCAGTACGGTCAGACAAAGTCACAGTGGAAAAGGCATCTAGCCCAGTACCATCAGATAAGACACCTTCGGAAAGGGCACCTAGCCCAGTACCGTCAGATAAGGCACCTTCGGAGAAGGCATCTAGCCCTGGGCCGTCAGATAAAGCCCTCTCGGAAAAGGTACCTACTTCAGTACCATCAGATACAGCCCCCTCTGAAACGGCAACTAGTCCAGTACTCTCAGATAAAGCACCCTCGGATAAGGCACCTAGCCCAGTACTCTCAGATACAGCCCCCTTGGAAAAGGCACCTAGCCCAGTACCGATAGATAAGGCACCTTCGGAGAAGGCATCTAGCCCAGTACTGTCAAATAAATCGCCCTCGGAACAGGCATCCAGCCCAGTACCGATAGATAAGACACCTTCGGAGAAGGCATCTAGCCCAGTACTGTCAAATAAATCGCCCTCGGAACAGGCATCCAGCCCAGTACCATCAGATAAGGTGCCCTTGGAGAAGGCACCTAGCCCAGTACCATCTGCAAAGGTGCTGAGCCCTACACTGTCTAAAAAGGCACCTTCAGAGAAGGCTCTCAGCCCAGTGCCATCTGACAATGCTCCATCAGAGACGGCGCCTAGCCCAGTACCATCGGATAAAGCAGTATCTGATAAGGCGCCTTCAGAGAAAGCGCCAAGTCCAGTACCTTCAGAAAGAGCACCTAGCCGAACACCTTCAACAAAATCATCTATCGAAGATACTATTTGTCCAACTAACGTGCAGAAACTGGAGGGTATCGTTTCCAGTGCCGTGATACAAGAACTAGTTGATCCTGTGCTTGAAAATATGATTGCAGATATAGGCAAACCGAAAGAAAAAGCAAAATCTGACAAAACACCGTCGGATATGGCACGTAGCCCAGAACCATCTAAGAAAGTGATAAGTCCAGCTCCGTCAGATAAGACTCCATCCGAAATAGCGATTAGCACAGTTCCATTAGATAAGATTCTATCAGACGAAGCATCTAGCCCAACATTATCGGAGAAAGCACCATCAGAACAAGCACCTAGTCTAATCCCGTCAGAAATGGCGCTTAGTCCAACAACTTCTACAAAGGCCCCATCAGATAAGCCATATATTTCGTTACAATCACGACATGAAAATTATGTAGATGATAAAAAAATATATTCTCCCGATAAATCTAGAAAATTTGATATTGAAACTTCAGTTGACACAACTCCAAGTACTGACAAGTCAGAAGAAACGATTATTAGCTCTTCTGAAAAAGTAGATGAAGAAAAGCCATTCACAGCATCAGAAATAAAGCCACTTCAAACAGAAGTAACCGAAGGATACAATGTTTCTGAAAAGGAAACAAATAAAATGGCAACTGAAGAGAAAGATGTAGATGAAAAGGATAAGGCAAGGAAAAGTCTAAAAGTAGAATCCACAACTATATCAAGTATTACATCCGAAACAGATAAGGAACATAGAGTCGAAAGCTTTAGCAATGTAGCAGAATCGGATGAAAGTTACTCAAGTATGGAGTCTCGAAAAGATTTACATGAGGAACGATTTATTAATGGGAGCAAACAAACATTAAGAACAGATATGTTTTTGAAACATGAGTCATCTCTTCATGAGACCAGTCATAAATCAAGTAGCGAAGAAATCAAATCTCATAGTATCAAAAAGAGATCAATAGAACATGATAAAATGAGAGACGTGTCAGATATACTGTCATCAATATCTACAATCGATAGTGGTGTAGATAGAGATAGTATAACATTACATGACAGTTCCGAGGACGTTTCCAAAGAAGTCAGTTTAGAAGAAAAATATAGTTTTGAAACTACTGAAAAAGACAAACGATCTAAAGTATTTTCAGATTCAGAATCATTGCAATCCATCAATAGTAGTAGATTAAGCAGATTCAGCGATGAATCGTATACATCTACATTAAAAGAAATTGATGTATCTAAAACAGTTCCTGACTCTACACGAACAGAAATAGGATCTCCAAAAGATGAAATACCTCTTTCCGAAGCATCCGATTCTGGAGTCCATAGCATTCCTTTGGATATAGATCAGTTAATGTCAAAAGGTGATGGTCTAACTCACGTCAAAGATGACGCTATGCAGTTTATTGAATCAATACATAAAGCATTCAGTGATGAAACAGTACAACAAGGAATTAAGACTGAAGGAATGGAATCATTACTAGTATACTCTGAAAGAGACAGAGTATCTACTCCACCTACAGTTCCAGTTAGCCCGTTGCCGAAAACCCCCAGTAGTTTTCAAGATATCAAAGTTAGTGAAGGTGTTCAAAGTGAAGTGACTTACGATAAATCTGATGGTACAGAAGAAACTATAACTAAAGTGGTACATGTTGGTGAAGATGTATTGACTCAAAGGATTTCAACATCCACTGAGAAAGTATTGAAACCGATTAAGGACTTAGCAACTGAGAGTGAATCAGAGCTTATGTCGCTTATGCAAAATATGGGTAAAATAAAAACGGAAACTGATACTGTTACCAAAATCATCAAAGAAGGCGAGAATGTTGTGACTCAAACAATAACTACTGTAACAACAAAGGAAGTGATTTCTCGGGAAGACGGTACACCGCAAAATATTAAAACAACCATTGAAACAACGACACTGAGCAAGGGATCAGATGGTTCAACTATCACTACGACAGATACCCAAACTTTACTGTCAGAATGTTCTTCCAGTCTTAAATCTACCTCACAAATGGATTTATATGCCAAAGATAGTAGAATAGATAAACTTTACCTCGAAAGTGATAAGTCTGAAACTGAAACGAGTAGCCAAACTAAAGATACTAGAAGAGATGAGTCTTCCGTAACCTCTGATTTGCCCGCTCAAGTCCAGTATATTTCTGATTCAGATGAATCTGATGATGATGTTGAAACTACTACCATTGATACTGACGTAAGTAAACGAATTGTAAAGGAAAATAATGTTGATGTTATGGAAACGATTACGACTGTTACCAAGAAAGAAACATTGAAAGTAAATGAAAACAAGCAAATACGTACAACAGTTGAAACCACTATAACAAAAGAACGCCCAGATGGTTCTAAAGATGTGCAGAGAAACGTAGAAGTTAAAACTGAGGAGCCACTCACTGATTCAACCAATATAGAAGTAGCCCTTAATAATTTATCCATTATTGGAGAGCCTATAGAAACGGAATCTACAAAGTCTGAAGAAGTTCAACAAGATACACTCATTATCAAGAGAGTTATAGTCACCAGAATAATCAAAACAACGTATGCGGATAGTAATGGAGCTCCAAAGAAGTTAAAAACAGTAACAACTATAACTACTACAGATAATTACCCTGACGGCTCTTCTCGCACTAAAATAGATGGTAGTACATCCATTACAGACATAGAAGTTGAAGAAGTAATGGATTCGCCTGAACTTGCAGATTACACAGTAGTCGATAAGTCAGTTATGGTAGATAAACAGGAAAAAAGTGTTATCAAAAATGAGAAAAGTGTATTGCAAGTTATAAGAACAACGACCACTAAGGAAATCTTATCATCTGAAGATAAAGGTAGGAAAAAACTCAAAACTACTGTTGAAACTGTAACTGAAACTCATTTACCTGATGGTATTACTGAAGTCACGAAAGACGTAAAAGTTTCTGTATCTGATTTAGAACTTGAATCAACTTATGAAGAAACTGAAAAATATGAACAAATTGGCAAGCCGTTAGAGGACGTAACTACCGCAGTCGAAAATGTCACGGATAATGGAATAACTATTAAACGTAAAACAACTGTTACAACTATTAAGGAAGAATTCCACCATAAGGATAAAAACGTAAAAAGAATAAAGACTACGGTAATAACTAGAATTGAAGATGAACACCCTGATGGCTCTATTATTACAAAAACAAGTGAGAAAGTGTCCATAGTCGAGGAAAGCCTAGAGGCTACTCAAGTAATGAAAACTCATGGTTTAAGTGAAAGTGTGCCCAAAGATACTGATGTTGAGGTTAGCGTTGATGACCATGCACAGTCTATACTAACAGAGTTGTCTCCAGAAGGTGAGCCTGAAGAAACGGAGTCTACAGAAATGGAGGAAATAAAAGAGAAAGATATAGTGATAAAGAGAACAGTAGTTACCAGAATTGTCAAAACAAATTACTCCGATAGTAACGGCGTTACGAAAAAAGTCAAAACAGTAACTACAATCACAACAACTGATCGATATCCTGATGGATCTGCCACAACGACCGTAGAGGTAAACACGGCAATAAATGATATCGAAACAGATGCTCCTCAAGTAGACGTTACCGATTTCCCTCATGTAGAAGATAAATCAGTAGGTGTTGATAAAAAAGAGTCAGTAGTGATAAGAGATGGAAAAGAAGTAAAACAAATCGTTACCACTACCACGACCAAAGAAATATTAGCATCTTCAGATGGATCCAAGAAGAAAATGAGGACAACCGTTGAAATACTTACCGAGACTAAGCTACCTAATGGAACTACAGAAATTTCTAAAGATGTCAAGCTCTCCGTTGCTGACTATGGCATTGAAACCTTTGACGAAAATCTAGGTGGGTTTACTCTTGTTGGAAAACCTGATGAACACACAAGTTCAGAAACTGAAGAAATAACCGAAAATGGTGTCCTTATAATTAGGAAAACTACTAATACTACTATAAAACAAGAATTTGAGAATGTTGAGATAAAATCAAGGAAAATAAAGACTACTGTCAAAACAGTCGTCGAAGACGAACACCCTGATGGGACGGTAGTAACTAAAAAAAGTGAAAAAATATCTATTGCTGACGTTTTTATTAAAACGCTACCATCACTTCAAGATGACGCAGAATTACCGGAAACTTACGTAGATGATTCCGAGATAGTCGAAGATACAACTGAAGAATCAGATGTTAAAAATGAAGTAGTCAAGCAAGGATCAGTAACTATCAAACGCACAATTACGACAAAAACTAAGAAAGAAATTTTGGCCAGTGCAAACAAGAGTATAAAGCGTGTAAGAACAACCGTAGAAACAATAACTGTTGATGAATATCCAGACGGTTCCACAGAGACTACTAAGGATGTCAAAATCACTATTTCAGAATTCCAGAAAACATCAGATAGTGATTTACAGGCAGCTTTACAAGGACTACATGCCACTGGCAAAATCAAAACTTCGGTAGATAAAAAGACGAATATAGTTACACTAGAAGGACATAAAATCACTCAAACAGTCACCACATATGTAACAAAAGAAGAATTAAAGAACACCAAAACGAATGAAATTGCGGTTAAAACTGTTACAGAGACTTTGACAGAAAATACTCTGGAAGATGGATCAATTGAAACGACGAAAGATGTCCGGACTCAAATAACTTATCTTCCTATTGGAACTGGGCTAGACGATTGGACACCAGAAGAACTAGAAGAAATTGAAAAGCAACCTGTGTCAGAGGTAAAACCAACTCTTGAAAAGTTACCCTTAGCGAAAAGGGAAGATCAAAAGCCAGAGATCAAGCCTAAAAAACAACGGTCACCAGTAGGTGAAATTACTACTGATACAGACACGTATACAAAGATTCTGAAAGAAGGGGATAGTGAAGTAACTCAAACCATAACGGTAGTAACAACGAAAGAAGTTATCAGTCCCGAAAAAATGAAAGTCACAGTCGAGACGACAACGGTAAGCAAAGGCAGCGACGGAGTGACTAAAACGACAAAATCAACTAAAACTACTATTTCAGAAATCAAAGAAGAATATGAAGAAGTTATAGATCGGGGAGAAAGCGAAAAGTCGTTCTCAAAACTATCTTCAAAGACGGGTGATATGCGCAGTTCGTCTGCAGCTAGTGATGATTTGGATCACGCTGGGATTTCATCACCGCCGTCCGATATTAGTTCTAGAGGGTCAAGGGGAGCTACTCATGTTTGGGGCACGACAGAAAGTAGTGGAATGTACTACAGTGATGATGATGGCCCTGGCAGCCCAAGTAGTACAAAGTCACAAGTAGCACACTCACCCAGGTCAAACCTCAGTTTTGAATTAGAAACAAAACATCAAGAGTTAGCTGAAGAAATGGTAGTCGAAAAGCATTACAGTTCAGCGACAGATCCTATGTCAACATCGATCTATGGACAGTTACCTGTAGAAGATTCCTACACATCTTCAAGTCATTCTG
This sequence comes from Pammene aurita, assembly GCA_947086415.1. Lineage (NCBI taxonomy): Eukaryota > Metazoa > Arthropoda > Insecta > Lepidoptera > Tortricidae > Pammene > Pammene aurita. The sequence continues at coordinate 32,094,418 of OX352305.1, forward strand.
AGATAAAGACTGAACTCCATACCATTGAAAAACCTATATCCAAATTAACGGAAGATTTCTTAACTCATGAGAAACTAAAATCGGAAGTAACCCAGCGTGTAGTGAAATCCGATGCCACTTTCCTTAGGGAGGCTGATGAACAGTTCGAAAAGGCAATAGAAGAGCATAAAAAAGTGAGTGGATCAGAAGTAATTTCAAATATTACTGCTAAATATGAACTTGGTGAAGAAAGCCATTCGAGCATTACTCAAACTACTTCATCAAAGGAAGAGACATTAACACTGAAAGACCTTAAAACGGAAGTAAAGAAAACCGAAACATCTTCTTCGAGTTCCAAGCAAGAATCTAGAACGGAAAAGCATGAATTTAGCAGCGAAAGTAAATCCAAAGACCCAATAGAATCATGGGGCAAACCTTTAGGTTTACCAAGTCCTATTATGCCACCTGTAGACGGGAAGAGCACACCAAAGAAACAAGCTAGCTCAGTTGCGAACAAGAATAAACTAAATCAGGAGAAGAGTAAAGAGGCGAAGAGCAGAATAACGGAGTCCCCCAGCAAGAAGAAGGCTGTAGCTCCAGTGTACATGGAATTGACTTATGTGCCTCATCACGGGAACTCTTATTATTCGGCGATGGAATTCTTTAAGCGGGTCCGAGCGAGGTACTACGTGTTCTCGGGCACTGAGCCGTCGAAAGAGATTTACAATGCATTGTTAGACGCGAAAAAGACTTGGGAAGACAAAGATTTAGGTAAGTTCCAAACGTTTATATAAGAAAATTTCACTTAACTATTAAGTATGTAAAAATTTTTGATTTGAATAAAAGTCGTTTTCTGCGGTCATAAATAGTATCAATAATTACCAAAAGTTTTGTTGTACAGTTATAGGGTTCCTCCACAAATTACGTCACACCCGTATAGCCCGTCCCCCTTTTGTGACGTCAGATATTAAGCAATTTTATTTGATCATGAAAATAAATAAATAAATGTTTAAAATTATTAATGAAATCTACATAAGAGAAATAACAATCCAAAGTGTTTGAATGATAGACTACAAGACATGAAAGAGTTCCTTTCCTTCAAAAAATTTAGAATTTTACTACCTATATGATATTTGTTTAATATTTGTATAGGTAGTAAAATTCTAATAATAATTCTAAAAATTGAGCCCCCCCCCCCCCCCCCCTCTCATCCTTGTAACTTGTAACAAGTACGACAACTGATCACTCTTTGTTAACCCCCTCTCTCGCTCCCTAATGGATGAAGACCTTATGTAGGTATTTGTTTAAACGCTATCTAACACAACGTTCTTCTTTACCTTTCCAGAAGTGACGATAATCCCGACCTACGACACCGACGTCCTCGGCTACTGGGTCACAGAGAACGAGGAGGCCCTCGAGAAGTACAAGATCGACCTTTCGCCCTCCGCATCCCGCTGCACCATCAACCTTCAGGACCACGAGACCTCTTGCGCGGCCTACAGACTCGAGTTCTAGGTGTCGGGTCTATTTGTGGCGTTCTCATCCAAGAAGTGAATCCTCGACCACAGCCGGCGCGAGAAGGGAGACTGCATCCAGCGCCGCGCTCAGAGGCCACTACTTCGAATGAGATGCCAGCAAATAGTAACCCCAGTGACTTTGTGATATTTGAATGCAATCAAGAGACTGCAGAAGAGTTTGATAAAATCATAGATATAGTGCTGTCGCGTGCCGAACAACGGGCCAACTCCTTAACCGCATCCAATTTTTGAAAGTCAATACCAAATTCTCGACCTAAGAACAGAAACGTCCATTTTTTTCTAAACTGTTTTCTAGTAGCTTCATCGATAACAGTACATGCCATTTAAAATATATTTCTGACGATATTTTTGAATTCGGTCTATACAATCGGTAGTGCTTTTATACACGATATTTAGCGTAACCAGTCCATATTGTTTAGCCGAAATCCGCTTGTGCGAATATCAAAATTTTTGACAAATTATTTTGCTATCGCATTTGTGAAATTTTAATAGTTGTACAAACTTAGCTTGCACGCCAATTTATGTTAAGGCTTGACTTGGACGTCAGGATGCGTCGACGATCGACATGTACCTTAATTAGGATGAAAATTTTAAATAAAGTGTATTAACTGTCTTAAAAAGACGATTAAAGGTTTGAGGCTAGTTTTAATGCTAGCCACATGTAATAATTGTTAGTCGTGAAAACACTATTGTTACGTCGGGGTGACGAGGTGGTACTACTGACCTGATCTATTTCTAAGACTTCCAGCAACTGTTTTTCACTCGAGCTTTGCGATGAATGACTGATCCTGACCGCGTGAGCACAAAGCATTTTGTATTGGAACAAGCGTTGATTGTTTGGAAAAATCCTGCATTTCTAAACTTTCCTCGCTTGATGATGATGAGGCGCGGCGGTCGCTCTGCCTTCCTTTCGCTTTAGTTCAGAATTTATACCGAATCAACGTCTTCCGCGCAACGAATAATTGTTTTCCATTAAGCAATTAGATTCAGTGTTTGAAAAGACCACAATTGCGGAAGGCGTTTGCCAGACTTTGGAATCTCCCGTCACCCCAGACACAAGTGAGCCTAAATCGTTAGGTAGAGAGCTTAACCCATTATAAAATAAATGTTTTAGTAGAACTATTACAAATTTAGCACTCTATTTACCTTTGTTTTGTGATTTGCTTGTTGTGCCGAAGTTTAACTGTGACATAATTATAACGATGTTATATTTTCAATCAACCGTGATAGTTGAATCTCTATCGTAAAAATTTTATTGGCGATTTTTTGGCCTATCGTTTACAAATTTCTAGTCGCGATCCAAATATCTAAGAAGGTAGTTGTTGTTTTGTTCCTAAGGCCCTCCATTCTTGCCGAGCACGTTTTAGACGGCGATTTTGTCATCATGTGTTCCAAATGTTCTCGGCAAGGTTGGACCAAGGCGTTGAGTTTTAGCGTTTCTAAAACCGTTTCCAAAATGAACCCTCATGTAATTATAGTGATGACTACCTTTATAATAACTCCATTAGATTATTTTTCAATTACCGCATGTCAGATGTGTGCGAATGTGATATGTACTAATGAAATCATCATTATTTTACCATCTAGATATAAGCTGCCAGCTTCCCGAGATCTGATGTACCTTCTCTTTAAGAATAGTTAAAAACGAATATAGTTCTTTGTTAACACTAATAGTGTATCCAACGCCTATCCACTGCCTTGCAATGGCCCGATATGATCGATTGTGTATTCATGAAGAAGACTTATTTTTATTTTAAGACCTGATGAATAAAGATTTTCAGTCAATTAATTTTAAGTCATCCATTAAGCCGATCGAAACACCGTTGTCGCTTACTTTGCCAACCTTTAATAGTGGATAAAGAATGAAAGCACCAGCACAATCTAACAAAAAAATAAAAGAATAAATTTAAAAAACTATTAAAATGTGTCCATCTTCAAATTTATAAGAGGTCCAAATCAATGATAAAATTAAAATCATCATAAAAGATTTTCCCACTTATAATGTTGAGAATGTATGCAGTTAATGTGAAGTATGGTACTCTATAATTTATTTTTTGTGTCGAAAGTTTTCTTTAAGGTTTAATATATCGGTATATTATGTGTTTGTGTGTCGGTTGATGTGAGCACAATATTGTTTTCTGTGAGTTTATGCTAAGTAGGGGACTAAACAGGGACATGAATGGTCATACCTTAGTTCGTCGAGTAAGATCGTAAGGCGATTCTGCTTCATAGTTATTATATTGTTTCTAGGCTTCCCGGCCTAGGTTGATATTCTTTTAACATTTCTCTGTATCAGAAAAAAAAACCATATTTCGATCTCTGACTTGGAGTTATTACTGAAAGGAATGGCAAAATAAGCAGTCACTAATGATAAACTCTGAACTGTGAGATGGTTATTTTAAGTCTGAGGAACGAAATTTAATATCAAATTTGAACGGAAACGATATTTAAAAGAATATCAGCCTGCTTAAGTTAGGCGAGAGCCTGGCCCAAAATATTGTATTTTATAGCTAGAACTTTAACTAATTAATGCATACTATTAGAAATAATAAAATGTTATTTAAAATTAAGATTGTATCAGCTTAGTGAACATCAATAGCTCTGGTAAATAAATCATTATTGAAATTATTAAATGTTGTTATTTTTTCGGCTGGTGGATTGTCAGCTTGTGTTGGATTGTACTATCGGGCGGATGTCCAATAAGTATGAATAAGGAAATTTGTGTAGATCCAAAAATGTTAACACCAGTCCAATGCTAAACGACAATGGCCAATAAACGTTTATGACATATTTACCTGGCACTTGAGCACTCAAATTAAAAGTACGGTATCACCTTAATGCACCAAAAAAATTAATATATATTGAAAATAAATATAATATTATAATTATGGAAATACTTAGATTTTTTAAATGGGAGAAAGCTTACAAAAGCGCTTCTTGTACAGCCCTGGCTTTAGTCCACATTGATAGTAAAGTATGTCATAAATAGTTTAGTGACATATTGCCTGATACATTTATATTAAGGGCAAGTACTGCGCTTTTAGCTTGTAACTAAATTCAAAATACCCGAAAAATAAAATGTTACTAAATAAAGAATAACCCAACTTATTCTAATAAATATTATGATTTCGAATTTAAAGTAGAAACGCTACTATGTAATTTTTAAATTGAAATTGATATCATATACGATATAAAACCCTTAATCATTTTTATTTGGTATATGATATCTATTTCAGTATTTTCAGATTAAAAATGGCTTCTCCTAAAACAGCTAAATTTAAATCGCCTGAATGATAGCATAGTAAGTTTTAATAGTCATCAGGCGTCTAATAGCTCAGTACTTTTCCTTCAAATATAAAATATTTATTTACCTAGTTTGTGTATAAATTTCATTTGTACAGACTATAAAATAGTAGGTTTAAACTGTGACACTCATAACTGATGAAAAGGTTTTTAAAACTAATGTATTCATTTTAAAAACCTTTACAACAAGTGAAGTTTCAAACAGGACGCCTGAGTCTTGTAACTTAGATAAATCGTAGCATGATTGACGAAATAAAATTTACACTGATCTGTCAAAAAAATTGTATGGCAAATCGGCGCAAATATTATTTTGCAATCTATTTATTTCTGGGTTGACAAGGATTAGTCGCCAATATTTATGAATCGAATTGTTATGAACTTTCGGTACATATTTGCAACAGCGACAGGGTAACACTTACATACGAAATGTAGTCACAGTTTAAACCCACTGTACAATATATTAATGAAAAGCTAGAGGGTAGGGTATACATATAGGTAACTGTCAGTTCAGATGTAGTGTATAATAGTTTTTCTTCGTATTTTATCGGAAAATTTCGTATTTATCGTGCTCTCTCAAAAAGCTTCAATACCCATCGTACAGCCACTTTGACATTTTATATTTGACACTGAATAATAAAGTTCCATATTAATGGGTATGAAAATGTCACGTATTTAATACATTAATTGATTGACACTCCGGGTGCCGTTGTATTCCGATTGAGATCCGAGTTTTCCCGATGAAAAAACATTATGCACTATATCTAACCAATAATAAACTAATAAAATACAAACCAATAAATAATAAAATATTTATGTTACAAAACAGTCAGCATAGAGCAAGAAAAGTGAAAAAATATAATTGCAATATTTAAATGTTGATGTTATTAATAGCGTACATCGGTGGCATTATTGAGCAAAGAGGGCACTGAAGTCGCCTAGGTTACATTTTATGATTGAATGACTAATGATTAATTATTTTTTTTGTCTAAAACATACATTTCTTATTCAACTAGTGCCAATATTTTTGGATCGAATTATGAAATTATTTTTCATATTATTACTCAATTTAATTACGCAAACCTTAAAATTGTTCGAAACATCTGCCAAAGGTCTAGCGGAGAAAATGAGAGGGCAAATGTATGTTAAATTTAACCTAGGCGACTCCAGTGCCCTCTCTGCTCAATAATGCCACCACCTGTCCGTACGCTAGTTATTCACCATTGGAATGACACTGTGACAGGAAATGTTTGCGAATGACTTTAATATTCAAAACTGTTTTTAAGACAAATGGCTTAGACAACACATTAACTTTTAAGACTAATACAATATTTATAAATCGTGCTCGGTGATTATAAAACAGCTTGAAAGCTACACGCTAGCCTCTTTTATCTAATGTTGGATAAATATTCCAGTATACTTTGAGGACGGAATTGTGTAAAGTATTATTGTTGGCGGTTTGGATGCATATCCAAGGAGGCTTATTCGAAATTACTTAGTGATATCAAGAAGTCATTATCTGGTTATCATTCGCGCGCACCTCTTGCTACGTTAACACCTACATATAACTAATATGTGAAAGCAAGACGCTCGGGTGCAAGCTAAAAAAATGATACATGTCTCGACGCTTTGCTGTCGAGCCTTGTATTCTTTTTTATGACATCAAAGTACGTTCGGATATGTCTCAAGGTTTATAGTTGCTCTCCGTATATAAGTCAAATAGACCTGCCATTTCAATACATTGTGAGTCAAAAGATAAAATGTAGTGAACTGACGTGTTTCAGAATTGACTTGTAAGCGGCAGGCAATAGTAGGTAAGGATGCTTTTGTGGTGCTAACAACGGGTGGTAGGCGTAATTAATGATTTAGTGCTCTAGAACGGTGGTGAGGTGGTGATAGTGATGATAATGATGGTGATGGTGATGGTGATGAGGAGGACGGTGACGGTCGTCCTTCTAATGGCTTTTTTAAAATCGTAACAGTATATGATATTATATACTTAAGACGACACATATAATACAACTACATGCTAGATGGATTTTTTTATGTGTAACGGGAAAACGGTTTAAAAAGTAATTTCCTTACTTTTTAATTATGACGATCGTGGGTTAAAAAAACTTTCGCCACATCACCGTTTAGATTGTCAACACGCTTAATGGTTAGACTGATGCGTTACATCGCTTTCGTTTCAGCTGTTTTGAAGAGGCACAAAGGGTGCCATTTACTATCTGTTTTATGAGAAATATACTGTTATGCAATGTTCTTTCGTATGGCTGTTTAATTAGAATTACATACCATAAAGAATATTATGATTTAAACAGCTTAATAAAAGTTGCATTAAAGATAATTTAATTTTTTTTCCGTGGTTTGCGTTAGTGATCAAGGTGATTATAATTCATTTTATGATTCGAATAACACATAATGATATTTATACTGCGTATTTATACCCATATCTCATTCAGTAAAGGTTTATATAAAAACGACAAATAACACAAAAAATTGTGGAATTTATTCAAAGTAGTTAATAAAAAGAAAAATTCTTTACGTCACACCTGGCCATAATGTGAGTTTTACCGCTCGCTACGCTTACGGTAAAACTCGCATTATGGCCAGGTGGGGACGTAAAATTGTGTACTCACCACGGGCAGTAAAAAAGAAAGCCCTCTATCGCATATTTACAACCCTCGCCTGCGGCTCGGGTCCCAAATACCTGCGATTTCGGGCTTTCTTTTTTTTACAGCCCTAGGTAAGTAATGTACTATTGTAGGATAATAATATAATAACAGTATCTTGGCATAGAATTAAAAAACAAAATGGCATCCTACGTGACTCCTAAAAATAATATTTAATAATTGTAATAATGATACGTGGATTTAGGTATTTGTAATGATTAATTGTATGTAAATTTAAAATTAAATCATTCATTGTATCAGTCGTGTCGCTACCCCCATTTGGCGTGTTTGATGGAAGTGTAAGAGTCATTAATTAAATAAAAAATCAAAATGTTTGTGCATTTTTCTTTTATTAACACCTTAGTTTATTCCTTACTTTAGCAAGTAAATTATTATTTTTATAAAACATGGCGAGTAATTTAGAAATCACACAATTTAAAAAAAGTAAAAAGACTCCGGGCTTTGGTAAGGCATTAGAATACTTTAGATCCAATCCAATTATTTCAATATATTTCTGAGATAACTGGATTAGTAAAAATTACTCCATTTAAAGTTTGAGAATCAAAGTGTTGTCTGTGGTGGCGATAATTGTTTTGTTCTACCATTATACAACATACGTTACACATATGTTACATACGTTACATACGATATTTTATTATGTTTATCAATGTTTTCAACATGACAGTTTTTAACACTCTTCTGTCAGACTTCCAAATGTTTGATAAAAATCAGTACTGAAAAATTTAGAATGGTGGGCATCAATTTGATATCATTATTCTTGTAAAAGACGAAAAAAGCCGATAAAATCCAAATAAAACAACAGAAATTTAAGCTCACGTCACTTTAATAAGCAAAATACAGCATTAGCATTTTTTTTGTTTACAAACTCCGTGAGTTTGTAAATTTCGACACTCAAAATACGGGAACGTATAAATAATCACACAAAACATTAAAACTATTTTCTTACACATTGGAGGCACACGACAGAAAAAGGATACATTTTGTGTGAGCGTTTAAAGCCTATGCCTACTATTCCGTCCATACCATGACATGACCGTGCCATGAACGTGCCCATCCCGACACATGCAAAAAAAAAATCTGTATAGGAATTACTATGAGGCTTTGCCTACTTAGTCCGACCAACACCGTATACGTGCCAGTCCAGAATACTAATAAAATTGCTCAAAGGACAGGGATAAGTTCAGCTTTGTACGTTATATTTTCTTTTGTTATGACTGTATTTTGACCTGTTTTATGTACAATAAAGTGTATAGAATATTTTGCCGGTGCTGGGCCGTGTCTGAACGGGGTGCAACCTCGTTTGCTACGCAAATGCGTGCAAATGGTTTGGGTTTGAAACTGGGCCTAGCCGCGCATGCTACGCGGAGATTTTGCTATTAGTAGGAAGAAGGACGTAATTAAAATGATTTTACCTTAGAGAATATTATAGATGCATTTTTATTATACGTACCTACTGAGTGACAGCGCGGCAGTCCTAGTATACGGCCATGATTCGGGCTATGAACGGGCTGTAAGCAGGGTATGAATGCAGGGCAGCATCCAAAGTACGATTTTTTTCCGTGCTTGGTACGGTCATGGCACGGTCATGGTTTGGACGAAATAGTAGTCCTTTACGCCGAGTACTTGTTTTTATTGGGCAAATGTTTAAAAAAAATACACGAGCGGTATAAGGACGCTTATTCGTCTACATTTGTATATTATTATACTCATAGTCATAATCTCATATAACCTATAACTAACTTTGGAATGGCTGAAGTAATCACATTTTTTCGTATACGGCTTATTTCATTAAATTAATGTTTATAAATATGGTATTTTTCTATACATACTATTTAATATTATCACAAGAGTTATAGTTAAATATATCTAGTCTTAAAAGGCAAATCGATGTTATTTAATAAATTTATTACTTATCGTAGGTATAATCCAGAATAATACATAACTTAATTCTTAACAAAAACATAACTTATTTCAAAATGATAATCATAACTCAAAACTCAAAACGTTTATTGCAAACATATTACAAGTAATATGAACCCTGTAAGGGCACAGCAATGTAATGTGTATATTATTTTCTTACAATTACATACGTGACATTAATACATAATATGTCATTATTTTGGTAAATGTTCCATTTGGGGGTCTGTATTTATACTTTTATTGTTTGATTACAATATTGAATCTGTACAGCCGTAAGCGCTGGCCGCCAAATTGTACCGATACAGCCCTTTTTTTACACATTTATTAAATCATTTAGGGGAAGCCCGGGCAATACGCATAGTGTGGGTAAGAAGAATATCTGATTTTACCAAAGCTATACAATAGATAGCGCAACTAGGCTTGCTTAAGTCGGTAAAGCATCGATACGAGGACGCCATGACAGTTCAATCAAAGCAAACAACGTCTGTACTTGTTGTGGAGAAAAAAAACAAAGTTTTTGACTGTTTTGTTGTGATTTTTGGAAAAGCAAGAGTATCAACTTTTTGTATTACGTTTCGTATGTTTACGAATACGGTTAGTTAAAACTATAGTATATTAAATTTGGCTTAAATTGTGACTATAACTTTTTATCCACCTGTTAAACGCATTCTTGGCATAAACAATTCGAAATATTTAGTACTTCGGGCAAGACGGACATGGGCAAAACGGATAGCTATGCGTGTATGGAAAACTCCAAAAAGATACGAAACATAAAAAGACCTTAAGATTTCTAATTGCTAGGTCCCAGCGAAACTAACAAACACAAACTTCTATTAAAACAAGAAAAAAACGAGAGAATAATTCACAGTGTTTTATTGGTGTGCGCCGAAAGATACATTGACCCACCTACCGAAGACAGACTCAGTGTAACCAGCGCAAAAATAGGCCCATGAGGGTTGTAATTCTTATTCAAGGGTAGACAGCTATTCTTTTTATGAATGCAATGCCTAATTCATATATTTGTCATATATGTATCTTTTTTGCCCTTCGGGTATATACCTTTTGCCCGAGGTGATCGGGCAAAACGGATAATTGGAACTATTTGTTTAAAAAATAATAACAATAAGAAGTTGTTTAAGTTTAAGGATTTGTGATAGCATTTTCCAAAGCTAACTGTACATAATACAAATTAAAAATATAAAGTGTTATTTTTATTAACAATTGGGGTGTTTTTTTCATCATTCCCTTTACGTATGCGTCTTGCCCGGGCTTCCCCTACGCCTTGCTAATGGAAAACTTAAGAAATTTTTTTACAAAGTTTTTTAATATATTTTTTTCATAATTTAATAGCGAAAAAGCATCATAAAAGAAGATATGAAGTAGTCAATTTTTTTACAAATGTCATTACTAATCAAATGGCACTAAATTCCAAAAGCGAATTAATTATAAGGACTAGAAAATCTGGGAGAATATTATGATTGAAATATAATTCTATGATTACCAAGTGTACTAACTCCAATACGAGTTCGTCGACGATTTAACGTGATAAATATGACAATGGACATGACCAATAATTAGTCGTAGGCTACATTTTCGTAGTGGACGGATGAATATGGTATTGCGTTAGTTGTCAACATTCTCTTACTACTAATAGAAGAGCCCATGACACTAAACCTAGTTTGATAAGACTACCAGATGATATATATATAATTTGTTACGTCATTAATGAGGAACTCTTTCGTGCAAAGCAATCTTTCTTTTTTGCGTTGCAGCATCGGCATTTCGTGTTCCCCCATTTAAATTCGTAACTAATTATATACTTATATATCATCTGGGAATCTCATCAAACTAGTAGTATACTATACGTCCTTGTAGATCATTTAAGGTAAGCGGGTGAGGTATGTTCTATTTTTTTTATTCTTATAGACAAAGATATGTAGATGTTTGTTTATCAGGGAGAAGTAATGTCCCGCAAAACTGATGCTTGCACAGTTTGACTACAGATGAAAAAAAATACAAATAGCGGACATAATGCCAAATGGCGTTCTCTAGCACTAAACCATTGGACCAAACGGACTTCTAAGTTTGTGCAGGATAAATAATATTTTAAAATAAATTAGTATTTGTGGTGTTTTAGATTTGATTTTTCTATTGATAGAACTTTATGCAGGACTTCATTCAGTGGAACTTCCTGAACAGTGGTCATACCTCACCTTCAAAGTTTGGCTAATGCGAATCGTTAGTATTAAAAGTAGAAAGGTGAGACGGTAAATAAATACCTAATTTATATTGGTAAAATATTGGGACCATGTGCCTTGAGGTCTGAATCGCAAACTTAAGCTACTTCGCTCTTCACCTCATGCCGATAACAGGTGCAAGTTCATACACGTACCCTTGAGCATTCTAGGATCTGCCATTTAGTGGGCTATTAATTATGGCAAATAACAGATGGTCCAGTACTGCCCCTTATAGTTCACGCACGATAGACATTCTTGGAGGTCTTGCAATGGATTACATTTTCACACAATCGGCAGTTTACTTATTAGAAGTATTCCGCCAGTTGTTAGCCCAATATTACAGGGTTCTATGTTACATTTTCAGGGTAGTTAAATTTAGACTTAGTGCCACTATGACAATGTTCAAATTTCAATTCGATAAGAGTGAAACATAGAATAATATTGGGCCAGCGCAGTGTTGCTCAGTTAATACAGTTAAATCAATACTCACGACTAGCCTTTTCAAAATAAAATGAAAAGGGTAAGCAACACAGGGTGAATTACAAATTCAGGATACCCCGATGTACCATTCAAGTTGAAATAATTTAAACAACTAGTGATGACAATAATTGTGAAGAAGCAATGAAGAGAATGGAGGACGAATACCCGAACTGTCCTTCTGATTGTTGATTTGATACTTAGAGTGCATCTAACGTAGAGTAGTCCTGCATATTTTGGAAGTATAGATGCACTGAGAGTGAGAGTTAAATGAATTTAAAGCAGTTTTTAGTTCGAATCTAGCTTCGTATCGGGTTGAAGAGGGCTACCGAAAACGCAGGTCGCTGGGCAAACGTTTGAAGTAAGCGACGCGGTTGATGGGTACTCGGTACTCGTGCATCCAGCGACTGCCCTTACGCATGGAACCGTCGATACCGTCCTCCCATAAACCAGCTGGTAGATATACTGGAAACAACAAAGAATGTTTAAGAGTATGTATAGGTATTGTGAAAGAAGAAAAATAAATTCCGTTAAACTTGCCTTGATAACAAGTCCTGTAATTATCGAAGATGATTTTTTAACACTAAAACAGTTGTATCATAAAAATAAAAAGTGACTAAGACATCCTGCGGTTAGGGCGTCACATGTGAAAGCTGAAGGCACCGTTTCAAATCCGGCCTCGGACACAGGAAGACTTGAACACTTTTTCTGAAGAATATGACATCCATTTCAGTTTATTATTAATGTTTAGTAGTCTAACTACTTAAACTTTATTCTTAAAAAATGTTTCCGCCAAGAACTTTATCCTCAAAATAAAAGACAGCTGGGGGAAGTGGAAACATGGTGCGATACAAATAATTTCGTTAGCGTGAAGTGATTTAGCCCATACTTTTTTGCTACATAATTAAAAAACAAATGCATCCATACCTTCTCTAGTAGTCTGTCCCGGATACAGCACTGGTGCCACAACGATGTCGTCTCCAATCGCGAACTCGTCTTTCACCACCAAGAAGGGGTCACCACCGGTCACCAGCCATAAAGGTCTGATCAGGGGTAGACCTTCTTCTAGGGCCTCACGCTTGTACTTGAGGAGGAGAGGGGTTATCTGGAAAAAAATATAAATTACAAATTATTGATACTATCATTAGGATTTTTAAGTATACTTTTTAAGTAGCTTTATTGCTCTCATCCCAAAAGTGTACAAGATGCGGAATTTAATGCCTTAAAGTATTATTTACTAGTCGACCTGTGGGTCAAACCGAAGCTTGTAGTTGATGCAGGATCAGAAGATAGGAATTTAACGGTTGATCAGAAATTTGATTATTGCAGACACATCACGATCGACATATATATGGAGATAGACTCGATAATTTAAGACCCAATACATACATGTGATACTGGCTATTGAACGAGAATTTGTTTTTTAAACTTCCATACCGTTTTCTGCCTGAGCGCAGTCAAGTTCTTGGCCATCTCCAGCACCTTCTCATCGTTGTACTTGCTGGGCAGGTGCGTGAACTTCATCACGGGCAGGAAAGTCGCCATCTGAAGCCAGCGCATGTACAGCTCTACCTCTGGCAGCTTCTTGGTTTCTGTGCTTGTTGCGTTGGACTCCAATAATCCTAGAAATGAAATCAAACATATCACCCTGAGTTCCTTAGCAAGAAGCTGAGGATGTATAAAACTAAGGCGAAAGAGATATAAGTCTTTTATATTTAGTAGGTTGAAGTCGTTGCTAGTTTCATCAGCGGGGAATTGTAAAATCTCATATCTATAACAACTACAAATACATATTTTAAAAAATTAGGCCAAGTAAAGTTTAGGCTTCCATGGAGCAAAAAAAAGAGTCTGGACCCATTGTATGTCTGTTTGACTAAGTTATTACGTACGATAAGAATCATAATAGAAATAAGTGAAAGTTAGTTTAAGTGATTACCTTTAGAGGAAGGCAAGAACTGTTCACTACCAGGCCAGTAGATGTCTCCACCAACAGCACCAGGCATGATGAAGGGATATCCACTGATGCCATAAGTCAACATGGTTGGTATGACTGAACGTAACGCCTCCCATGTCGACTCAAATGGTGGCAATGATACAAAGATCGGTGGTCTTGGCAAAGACACGGCACCTGACACTCCAATTATATTTAAGGACTTCTCAAACGTCTTCGTAAATATAGTCTTGTATTGATCAGGGTTAATCAGTCGTCTTTCACATTGATAGTACATTGGCATATCATACGCTGTTCCTAAGTCTAAGTAGAAAGAATCTATGTGATATTTGTCTATAACAGCTTGAAGTTTTTCTGTGAACCAAGGAACTGTTCTGTTGTTAGTTATATCTAACATACCCGCACTGGCAAGAGATTTGAACCTGGTTAAGGCTGGGATTCTTCTATCGCTTTCTCGTTCGCTAACTAGCAGTCTCTTTTGCACGCATTCAGCAAAATTTTTACTTTCTGTGCTTATGAAGGGCTGAATTGTGAACGCTACTTTAAAACCTCTTCTATGTAGTTTGTCTACAGTAATGTTTAACGTCTCAAATCGACTCGTATCGACAGTTAGGTCTCCGATTTCATTTTGCCAATACTCATTGATTAAAACATGTCCTTGTTTGAGGAATCCTAAGTTTATTACGTCTTCTGTGTATTTTGAAATCGTTTCTGCTTGCAATTCGTGCTTGAATCTTGGTGCTATTTGCCAGACCGGTTCAGTTATCAAGGACTCTAAGGTCATCATGTCTGCTGGTTTGAGACCATCCCATAACGGTGCTCTTTGGTGATTATGTATAGAAGAATGCAACGATTTCATGTCTCTTGAGGTACATATATTGTACTTCATCTCAGGGAATTCAGTGAGTTTATTTGCATATGCGAAATTATCATGTTGTGCTTTAATGCAGAGTTGTTTAATTCCTTTGTTGATTGAGATATGTAATGGGGTTTCTTCATCAATAATGATAGCTGCGCCTTTTGAGTTAATGAGATATCTAGTGAGAACGTTCCCGAACTGAGATTTTTGGATATTCCCGGTGATGAAGGGAGTGAAGTCGATGGAGCCGTTGTTGAGAGGCCAAGTGAGGTTGGCCGCTTGTCCACCTCCATACCAGTTAATTTTCGTTTCACTCCAATCAAAGCAGTCGGTGGGGTTTACGTCTGCAAGAAGTAAAAAGTAGGTAAGAAATCCAAGAAAATACACCTTTTTACTAAGGTTATCTACAGGAGATAGTGGCTCTTCAAATGAAGAAAAATTTGGCTTAATTTTGTCAGACACTAACCGTGACGCAACGCCTGCCATTCCACCGAGTAGCAAGTAGTATTATCTAGACCAGGGTCATGAGGCAGGCACTTGAGGTAGAAGCGGGCGGACTGCAGCCACTCCAAACACTCGGATCCTGGTCGTCGATGCGCCGGCAAGCAGGGAAACGCCTTCTGCTTGGCTGGTAAATTTACCGCTGCAATAGTTTAAACGACAATTAAAGAAATAGGCCCTATTTAATTAAACAATATTTTTATGCACTCTATCTTTGAAATAATGAGGATGAAAGTAAACATCGACGAAACCGATGATGGCCATTGAAATTATTGGGCTCATCAGAATTGTCTTGGTTAAACATAATTCATTTTTACTGATGACTATCTAATCCAATAGAAAGAAGGGCACAGATGTTTATACCTCTAAAGTGTTGTACTGGTAAAACTGTATCGGCAATAACATGTTTAAAATTATATTCTAGATACTTATAACCAGAGGATTAATACTTGGTGTTAGTGTGTATGTAGCACTTTTTTGAAAAATTACTTTTTGGCGGACGTTGTACGTTGTACAATATTGAGTATGATATTGTATTCGATCAGTAATCTGCGTAAGCCATCACGTATTTGTTCTTGTAACAATTTGAAAACGAAACTCACCAAGACTAGCCCTAAGTATCTCATTGTCATCAGCACTATGAATTCTGAGTAGCCTCTTCGGCTCATTGAACTGGACGGCATCGAAATACGCCTGACTGCTGGCCTGCTGATGGTACAACACGTACGCGAAGCCGACGAAGAAGACCACAGCTAGGAACATAAGACCTACGAATGCGCGGAGCTTGTAGTCGGTCGGTTTCTTGCGGATCTTCTGCGGGATGCTCTGGAAAAGGAATAATCAAATTAGACCAAGACTGCAAAAAACGACAAATACAGGCTTACTGAAGGTCTAACGCGAACATCGATCTGCGTCTTTTTCGCTCGTATTAGCAAGTAGCAGAGCTTGAAATTAGAAAAATTGTGCGCATCAAGAAAAAGTTGTGAATTTTTGACCATGGATGGAGTGCCCCACGATGAATATTGGAACGAAGTTCCTTTTTGGACGGTTCGCGGATGGGGACTAGGCGAGAAAAAATCACGTGACCGTCACGAAAACGCGTCACGTCACGTAAATGCGACACAAAGCCATACAATTGTGAAACATATGAAATGAAATGAAATAAAATAAAATAGAATAAAGGGTAAGTGAAGTGAAGTGAAATGAAAAGTGAAGTGACTAAGTGAAACGTCAAAAATTCGAAAAAGTCGGAAAAGTCGAAAAATTCGAAAAAGTCAAGAAAGTTTAAAAATTAATAAAGGTAAAAAAAAAGTATAAAAAGGTATAAAAATTACAAACATTGCAAAAATAACAAAAAATTCAAAAATTTTATAAAATTAACTTCGTTCCAACCGAGTGTTCCACGACACTCACGTATTTTTTTTTTTATATTTATATTGGGGCACCCTATCCATGATCAATAAATGATTTTTTTTTTCACTTTTGCACTGAGAGAAAACCATACTAAAGTGCGATCGATTTTCGACGTTCGCGGTAGGCCTTCTGACACGATGGAGTTGTTGATTAACTATTAAGTGAAACTCAAGTCCTTAAATTTGTGTCGCCATCTGTTTATTTACGAAACAACTTACTTGCAACTTCTCCCGCAGAAGACTAGCAAGTGAATGACGGATACGACAGTTGTTCGGAGAGTAGTTCTTATTGTCCATGCCGAAATCGCTGCTTATTGCACAAGAATAGGGGCCGTGCTGACACAAACATTTACGGCCAACTTACTTGCAACTTCTTCCGCAGAAGAGTAGCGAGTGAATTGACGGAGGCGACAGAGTTGTTCGGAGAATCGTACTCGTCATCCATGCTAAAATCGCTGCTTATGGCACAGGAATAAGGGCAGTGCTGACACAACATTAAAACCCAACTTACTTGCAACTTCTCCCGCAGAAGACTAGCGAGTGAGTTGACGGAGGCAACAGAGTTGTTCGGAGAGTAGTCCTCGTCGTCCATACTGAACTCGCTCCGGCCGCGGCGTTTGCGACGTGGGGAGCGGAGCGGTGCTCTGTTTATAAAAAAAAAAGAAGTTAGTAATTAGTTTAAATATTTCAAGTAATATAAACAACCCAGCGTTGTCAGCCATTTGTTGGGCGAAAATACCTATAATACTCAAACTCAAACATTTCAACATTTATTATAAAAATTTTACACGTAAGATAGTATATCAAAGTAAAAGAGAAAAAAAACTACACCGGTTCTAACACTACACCTCTGACCTGAGAAGAATTATGACCGGCAAGAAACTCGGCAGGATATAGAAAAAATACATTTTTATAGGTGGAACAAGACAGCGGGGTAACGCGTTTTAAAAGAGTGAATATTTTTAAACATCATTAGATGGAATAATAGGAACATCAAGCTGTTACTATAAAACAATAATTACTAATTACCATTCGACAGTTTACTGCTAGATAAAAGTTTAATAATATGTTTAATGACACGGTACAATTAAGGATCAGGAAAGGGAATGATCGGAAGCAAGTTATACGATCCAGAAAGACGCTAAATAATCACAATATTCAAATATGAAGGAACTACTTCAGAGAGAGAAGTATTATAGTTATACACATACACAAAACCCACACGACTCTTCTGCATGCTATTGACAGATATCTGTGCGTTTAATGAAGTACGCGCTAAAATGAGATTGCAGAAAGGACGCCACTTCCACAAGTAGTGGCAGCTTCCTCATTATCACGTTTCCAGTTTCCAGACAAGGCCCAAGGTCAGGAGGCCGGTTATGTCACTTTATTACGAGATATAAGTATTAGCTGCATGTATCCATAGCAGCAGATGACAACATTATTTTGTTTGTCGTGTGGCATGCAATGTCGCAAAGGGTTGCATGTGAAATTTCGTAGAAAATGCCATGTCTCAGACGTCACAGGGGATAGGCCTACCTTCCTACCTAAATACCTACATATAAGTTGGTACACGTAGTTTAATTATTTTACAATAAGGATTTATATTATCAATATTTAATGTCATTTCTAATTATTTAATAACCTTTGGTATACTTAGTAGCAAGACGCGGCTCAATCACTACTAAAGTCATTAACGAATAGAGCGGTTATAAAGATAAAAAGTTATCTCCAGTTAATAGGCCAATGTATTCAACTTAGTAAACTATATGTACCCACTGTATATGTTTATCAGACTTATTTACATACAAGAAGTTACGTCGGCGTTTAAGTCGTTTTGTTTCTAGAGAGCAAAATAGTTGTGAATGATTCGTTATTACAAGTAAACATTCTATGGATAAATCAATTTATAAAGTATTGATTTCTGATGTACAGTTGCCATCAGATATATCGGTGCGGCCAAGGTGGTCACAAATATCTGAATAACGCCTCTATTGTCAAAGCGATAAAGTGCATGTTCGGATATGTTTGGGTACCTTGACGGCTCCGATATACTTGATAACGACTCTAACCTATACTCGAAGCACAATTCGTAAAGCAAAATTGCAGAAAGGCGATGTAAATAAAGAGAATGAAAATGATAATTAAAATTGATAACGACGATAGACAACAATTATGTCATCTTGTCAGCCCGTGTTAATGTTCTAAATACCGTCATGTGCTAAAAAATAAACAAATAAGTACAAGCGATAAGGAAAAGTAAGTAGTACTTTATCCTACTGTTATAAAAGCCGTAAGAGCTATTAAAAACTAGTTTGAATTAGGACTTTATTGCACTATAATACGGTACATAATTGTATGACTGTCGTAAAGGCTTTTATACTTGGTCCATTGAGTTCATTGTCATGATGGTTAACCGGTTTGGTTGGTTCGCGAAATGTAAACAAACAAGCGAAAATCCGTCTCGAAAACCTGTTGTAACGTAATGGGAAAACACAACGTCATGTACGTGTGACGTCATTGTTGATGTTATGGTATTTGTAATTTATTGTATTATCTTAGTTTTTTTTTAGGGTTCCGTACCTCGAAAGGAAAATACGGAACCCTTATAGGCTGACTTTGTTGTCCGTCTGTCTGACTGTCTGTCTGTCTGTCAAGACCATTTTTCTCAGGAACGCGTGGAGGTATCAAGCTGAAATTTATATCAAATACTCAGGTCTATTGTCCCTTGGAGCTGTAAAAAAATCAAACTTAAAAGCCAACGCAATCAAAAGATACAATCGTTTATACTGCAAATTTTAGAGTTTTTCGGCACTCGCAAAACCTACGGGGTACTTCCCGTGAACTCAGAAACTTGAAATTGGACACGAAGCAACGTCATATAGCATAGACAATGTAAAAATTACAGAAAGTAGAAATTTTTGGTAAAATCATACAAAAAATATTGTTTTAAATTGTATACTTTTCCTCGTAAACGCGTGGAGGTATTAAATTGAAATTCATATCAAATACTCAGGTCTATATTACCTTTAAGCTGTAAAGGTTTGTACGGAACCCTCGGTGCGCGAGTCCGACTCACACTTGGCCGGTTTTTTTATTTCATTCCTAATAGATACCTATCAGTTTAGGGATCAATATTACTCTGCGTCCGTAGGAAACCTTAGACAACCCTACACGTGATCCAGGGATGGTGCTACCCAGGGGTGGTGCTAAAAGAGTAACAAACTTGGCAGCTGCACTGTACCATCTGAACCTCGCAGCACTCACTGGATTTTCTTCGTCATCTGCTCTCCCACTACTACTACCCCAGGGAATAAATGCCTATATATATCCAGTGACATGACAGCCATACGATAAAAAAAATCTATCAGCGAAATTCAAATGTAAGTCCAATACATAATATTTTTTGCATGTTTTTTAAAGTGGGAATCACTCACTAGTAGTAGCGATCAAGACCCGGCAAGGGGTATCGATGCTATATCGTTCAAGTCCAACTGGGTTGATTATTTTGTAACGTTTTCGATATTTGATTTGATAACAAACTAGTGTATGTGGGAATTTTTATTCTATCTTGTACTTTAAAGCATGACTTAAGTCGTGTTTCAGTAACGTGTAACCGTCACATTCCTGACAAAATGTATGGGATTTGACATTGACCGTCAGTTTTGTGACGATTGCTAACCGACCGTTAATGCTACACAATTAAGTGAAATTGCAAGGTTGCATACCTTTGGTGTAGAGTAGGCTCAACCCAAAAACCTTTTCTGTGTAAGTTTTGTATGCATTTCTTTGATCCGCAAAAAGATTTATTTAGTAATTTAATCTTAATTCACAAAAATATAACTTAGCCGCACTTGATGCCGTAGGGTATAACTTTCGGGCCAAGCAGAAAGATTGTAGGCATTGCTTCTAATAAGTACCTAATTGATGAAAGGTTGATAAAAAGTAGGATCAAACCTGTTTCGAAATTGTTACACGCAAATATTAGATAGTTTGATAGGGACTTAACAAATTCAGCGTTATCTTTTGTGAGGAATCCTGACGTAGACGTAGAGCGGTATTCAATTTTTACAAATTGATACTCGCAGAGCATCTTCTCAGTATTTATTTATATTGAAAAACTATATGTAGTTAGGCTCTAGAAGTGATCTTATAACACGGAATAATTGCATAAAAACTTTATTGATCCTCCATAAAGCCAAAATAATCATTCAAAATTTAGGTTTTATTTCAAACATACATTTATTAACGAATTTATTCGTCAAATAATTATTCAATAAACGTACAGATCAATATTATTTCTTTACGACTTTAACTCAAATATCCATAGACTGAGCTATAAACGGTTTTTTCTTAAGATATAATTTTATCATAAAGTATATACTTAATATTAAGTAGATACCAAACACCAGCGCAATGTAATTTGATCTGAGAGTCGTGCTTCAATGCTTGCAATCAATACGTTTACGGTTTAATAATAATATACAGTCGCTATCAAATATATAGCAGCCAAGGTACTCAAAAATATCTGAACACGCACTTTATCGCCTTGACAATAGAGGCGTTGCTCAGATAGTTGTGACCACCTTGGCCGCTATGATATATCTGATGGCGACTGTACATTTAGAGAGAGAGAAAGATTTACAACAGAATCATATTCATTATTATTTTTGCATGTTTTAAAGTGGGGCATTCCACTCTTACAATAGTTTGTTATTAAATCAAATACAAACATTGAAAACATTGAATTAATTAATTGGTAAAGCGATCGAGCCCCGGCGAGGCGTATCGATGCAGGTTTAAGTCCTGCTGGGTTGATTATTTTTCAATGTTTTCAATGTTTGTATTTGATTTAATAACAAACTAGAATCATATTCACCAAAACAATCCTAAAACCGAAAAACGATTTATATGATTATGATTACGATTTAGATGTTACAAATGGCGGACTTAATACCAAGACATTCTCTACCAGTCATTCAATGGGCTACACTGCACAAGTTGTAGAACTAAACAATAGATACATATAAAGCTATATTCATTAACTTAAACATATTCATATAACAATAAACATACATAAATATATTTATTTAAGGTCCTCGTATAAAAACGACAATTAGAAAGCTTCCCAATCGTTTTTAAATCTAGATTTAATTTCTTTTAAAGTACTTATTTAATTTCACATACAAGGCATATGAGAACGATGTATATTACATAGTATACTTGAATTTTGATTTACTAATGCAATTAAATTGATATACTTACCTTAGTTTTAGTTTAGGCTTATTTTAGAGTTAATTATTTTGTTAAATGTTTTAAGTTTTAGTTTATAGTCGTTTGTAATTGTTTGTTATTTTATGTTATTTATTAGCAGAATTTATTAAATTGATGTGGTGCTGTTTGTAGTTTATTCGCAATAAATGTTTTTTCTTTCTTTCAATTTTGAAAGGATACTCACAAAAAAATGAACGGATACAAGAATAATGGAAAGTAATGTTTGTTTATTAAAATTAATCGTTTGGGTTAATATATATTATTATTATAACGCTATAGTGTAGTTTAATATAGTGTTATGCGAAAAAAAAAAAATTTCTACAAACTATTATGTACCGACTCCATATTAATAAATAAGTAAAGCATTTAAAAGAAACTAAAAAGACATACTATAATAATGCGTTACTACCGCACTACCCAGCTAAATTAATAAAAAGAAATACTAGACCTTCCATTTATCATAATATTCTCATTGTTGCTGTAAACCATGAACTTTTATGTTACAGGAAACACACTTACACTGAAAATAAAAGAACAAAAAAACAAAATGTCCACACTCGTACTTGGGTTTTAGCTTTCTATTCAGAGCTTACAAAAACAGAAAGTTCACTTTTCTATTTTAATTGTCGTGCACAACTTCGACAACGACAGTGTGACAATATGCGTCGCGTAAGACTGAGCATAACTTGCGGTCTTTGGCGGATGATATGCACGCTCAAACAGAGTGCGACATCTTTGATAAAATTATTATTTAAAATTAAACCCGTTATACAGAATATTTATGTATTATATTTGTTCAAATGATTCTTTATTACTTTATTACAAATATATTTTTTAACAATATCCTTTTGATTTAACATGAAAATTATTGAGGTACAATTAACATCAATGTAAGATACCGCTTTACACAATAACAAACAACTCAGCATTGAAAAAGAATATTTAATCGAGGTATGCCGTCAAGGAGCTAATACTGTAGAATACCTAGAATAAATTTGCAACAAGTAATTCCCCAATTAAGAATCCGGTAACGGTTTTTTTTTTTATTTCGCTCCACTTTTTGATACCATATTGCAGCAACTAACAAGATTGCTATTAGCTGGGGGTCAAAAGTAACGAGATATTCAACTTTGAGTTTATTGATGCCTATACAACATAGGTACATAATTACCTGCGGGTGTTACTGTTTCTTTTTTTAATTACTAAAGTAATTAATATCTATAACACTTTTTTTAATCTGTTAAAATTCTACAGCCTGAACCGTTAGGTATTTGTACAATAAAATGTAGTAAGTATCAAATTTTTGAAATCGTCAAACCATGTAATATTAGCCATTCCTGGAGTTACTTGAGTGTAGCCACTTAAGACTTAGCCCGGTTCACATTTGTCTGAGGTGTTGTGTCGTGACGCATCAGAACAGTAATCGCATCACGACACGTCAGACAAATGTGAACCGAACTTTAGTTTATCAAGTAGTGATGATTATGCCAGAATTATGCCAGTTGGTTGTTATTAATTTTTTTTTTGGAAAATTACAGAAAAGTTGTTGAAATGCCTAAGTAATTCGGACCCGATTCGATTCAGATTATTTGTTGCAAATTAACTCTAGTATTAGGTCCTTAAAGGAATACCTCGAATTAGAAGTCAGCCTGTATATACTTTAAAAACTATTTTTATAAAAGGGGTGGGGTAAATTGTATTAATTGTAAACATTACCATATATTTATGTTGAGGTAGGTAATTATCTAGTTATAAACATTAGGTATCGCTTTCATATTCAAATTACCCATCACATCGTTAGTTTGACGTCAGTTGTCAGTCTTGGATACAGTTAAAGATTGCACTGATAATTAGCGAACGAGGTACGCTTTCTTTGCATCAAACACAGCTCCTTGCTTGACCGGTAACTAATCACTTAAAAATGTAAATGTTTAATGTTTTGAGTTACAGGCGTCCATAGGTTACGGTAGCTGCTTACCATCAGGCAGGCCGTATGCTTGTTTGCCACCGTCGTAGTATATATAAAAAAAAAAAATCATCATACATCGGGGCTTTCGGTGCGGGAATGTTTGACATTAGCCAAAGAGTAGGTATTGACTTAAAAAACAGAATGTACTCTAGCAGTTTTCTGCCTAATGAATAATTATTTTTTTTTAAATACTTGAAAAAATCATACAATATATATAATAGTAAGTCTTTAGTTAAGTCCCTAATCATTTATAAGCAAATAGTTCATAAGTATCGTACGTCAAGATTAATATTTGACACTTAATGTCATACCGTGTCTTTTTCTTAGTTAATGATCTAGTGCATAAATTTCTCATATGCAATTGCATTAAACTTATATAGATGTCATATACAAAGGAAAAAGTGACCTATTATGCAAGAATGCAATTGCATTTTTAACATACTACAAAATAGTCAATACAAAAATGCCTCCAAGAAAAAAACTAGTATCTTAGTGTGTATACTTTTCACAGAGAGGTAGTTATTCATTAGGCATAATATGATATTTTCTCAGACTAACATATCTGTTTATATCTACTTGAGAAAGATCTCAAATCGTTCCCGCACCGAAAACCCCGATGTATGCATATCATAGTCATTAGAATATAAATAAGTGATGTTTTCAACTTAAAGATATCAATAAAGTAACAATAAGTTTTATTATTTATAATTAAAAATTTAATGATAACAGTACGTAAGTAGAAGAAATCAAATGTACACGTAAATCAAACTTAAATATAAAACACTACTAAAAACTAAACTAAACTAATAACTACTCAAAGAGCCGCCCTCGAGCTGTACCAGGCGCGAAGGTGCCCATCACACTGGCGGCGTTACCACGTTGGATGGCGATGGACAACCTTTGCGCTAGGTAAGAACCCACGCGCACATCAGACCCCCTCTCGGCAATACGTCGCCCTAGTTCCTTAACAAAGGCTATTGCCTCAGACCCCCAACACCCTGTCGTCTCGAAAGCAAGTGGTACAAATAAATAATTGCCAACAAGGTATGAATATTTGTCGAGTTTTCTGACTGCGGCAATTTCTGCAGTGGCACCAGCCGTCTGTACCGTTCGGGGGCGGTGGGACGCGGCGAAGGTGCTAACGCAGATGGGGTCCTATAAAAGGCATTTTCCCCTCTCCCAAGGCACTAAGGTTAAGAGATCCGGTTTTTTCTGATCTGTGCGACTGAGGCCGGGGGGTTCTAATACACAGGGAATATTTGCAGATACTAAGGCCCTCCGGACGATGTAATTGAGAGCGTGGTGTCTAAGAAATCTGCCTGAGCAGCGACAGCAACTCAACGCGTAATGACCATTCGCTTCCACCATGGAGCCGCAGATGCATTGATGAGGTACACAAACATCGCAGCCCAGGCGGAGAGCTACCGCCGCACGCATTGAATCGCTATCGAGAAGGGTTCCTAAGTCAATAAAGTGTTACTACCATAAAAATTCATTTAGAAATAATCTCTATTAATTAATTGTAATTATATACCCAATTTGTAAACACTGATGAATATTCCAATATTTAATAACTTTTTGTTTTGATTTTTTTTTTTAATTAACTTGACTTGAAAACGTCACCTATGCAGTATTGCTCACTTGACGTCAGTCAGTCATTTAGATAACGTTAGAAACCGCACTGATATTTAGAGAATGAACTACGCTTTCTTTGCGTATATACCGCTTCTTGCTTGGCCGGCAACTAATTACTTATAGATGTAAGTATGTCGTTACACTGACGATTGAATTTGTGGTAAATAAAACGTATGCGTTGAATGGAGGTGAAAACGTGACAATCGTGTATTGTCATGTTGCATGTGTTAAATGTATAATTAAAGTTTGTATAGGTACTAGAAACTTCTATATGATCCTAAGCTTTTAATATACCTACATACATATATGTTCGCGCCCAATTTGTATAGACAATTTACGACAGTGCAGATTTTTTTATCTGAACGCTGAATTTCAGGGATCGGGAACCGTTCTTTGCTCCATACTAAAATACCGGTTAATTTCGTTCTCTTTTCGTTCTTTTGTTTCCTATTTCTTTTTAACAAGGCAATCTAATAACACCAAGGCAATACCTAAATGAAATATCGAGTTCTGCATGTAGCCCATAAAATAATTAAATATATCACACTATTTCGGAGTTTTTTGAAAATACTGGTTAAGATCCCTGCTGAATTTAGACTAAAGTTGTGTGTAATCTTAGTATGTGTATCGCGTGTCACCCGTCGAAAATTTCCATATGTCACCTTTACCTACTCATAGTCTGGGAATGATAACATCATCCTGTAATTTGCATCATATTTAACTGCATTTATTCTAATAAAATTATCCTAAAAAATTCAGTCAAAACAGGCTCTGCTCTCCCGAGTTCTATTTACGATAAAGGTAATTATTTGTGTGTTTATCGCGAATATATGTTCCTGAGTTATGGACTTTTCAAAGTATGTACATAATAATAAGTATACATCGGTATATAAGGGGTTAAACTTAATGACATTTAGGGAGTTCCTCTATGGACGAACTTAGTTATCGATACTTTTCTCGTTTAGGTACTTACCTACTAGCCATCGCTCCATGCTTTGTCCAGCAACATTGAGAAAAAAAATTAAAACCTTAGGCTTCAATATATTTTCCTAAGTTTGAAGAAGAAATTATATTTTGAGTTGTTATATTTTTTTATGTTGTTATAAAAATATGTTATAAATAAATTTCAGGACTGACCATTGAACTTGGCACCCATTTAGATCTCACTTCTTTTGTCGTTGAAGTCAACAACCAATGCATATATAAAATATATTTAACTAGGCTCTCATTTCACATTCATGTTTTTGATGGGATAATTTTTATTTCATGTAACGATCATTGGAAATATGCTTTAGTGTAAACTTTACCAGAAACTTCAAAGTAGAACAAAAAATATTACATATTTACAGACAAAGCTGAGTGCAATCACTAGTATATTGGAAAATCATTGATAACTGTATGACTTTATCGATATAGGATTTTCCCTATCTGACATTAATTTGTCCCCTAAATCCGATGTTTGTAAATAATCATATTTATTGGTGATATCTTAATTATAAAACAAAATTATAGCATATACCTATGTACTTATATGTATTTATATATAGTACATTTATTTGCCTGACGTCTTACAACTACTAGATAACAGCTCTGTATGGTCGAAGAACGCCTGCTCGAGAAGCCATTTTTTGAGCTTTGCTTTAAAAATCGGGGTACTAGGTGCTGAGGTTATACTCGTATCGGCCGGAAGATGGTTGTATATCTTGCGTCCCAAGATGTGAGTTAGTTTTATTGTTTTAGTGAGTCTGCGAGACTCAAGCGTCAACTCAAAAATTATAAGTATAAAGGTATATCGTCGCCTAGGGTTTACTTAGTTTAGTGGAGCTAGTTCGACCTGTGTAACGATGGGTCCCCAAATATTTGTTAACATTCAAATTAACGGAATTATCAAGATGTGAGATGAAAAGGATCTTTTCCTAATAGTTTGACTGAGTTTAAGGTTATGTGGAAGAGATTACTTATTAGCGATAAGACCGCCTATTGTTTGCCTCTGTTCATATGTAATCGGTTTATTGTATTGTGTTTTAATACTAAGCTGTGCTATAAACTTTGATTTACTTTTTCTAATAATTTACATCTGTAAACAATGACTAACGGTCTGTTTACAGTTACACATTGATTAGTCATCATCATCATCATCATATCAGCCGAAAGACGTCCACTGCTGGACATAGGCCTCCCCCAAAGAGTGCCACAATGACCGGTCCTGCGCCACCCGCATCCAGCGGACTCCCGCGACCTTCACCAGGTCATCGGTCCACCTTGCGGGGGGTCTACCCACGCTGCGCCTTCCGGTTCGTGGTCGCCACTTCATAGCCCTCTCCATTGCCCTTTGGGTGACTTTGAGCTTTCTTATGAGGCCCATTGTAAGCGACCACGTTTCAGTACCATATGTCATCACTGGCAACAGACACTGGTCAAAGACTTTCGTGTTGAGACACTGCGGAATATTGGACAAAAAGATGTGCCGTAGCTTCCCGAACGCTGCCCAACCGAGTCGGATTCGTCGATTGACCTCTTTCTAGAAGTTGGATCTACCTAAGTGGACAGTATGTCCTAAGTATATATAATCGTCCACAACTTCGAGTGTAAAGTCTCCGATTGTAACGGGAGTTGGTGCTACATGGGTATTTGACATGATTTTCGTCTTATCCATGTTCATCTTTAGACCAACTCGCTCGGAGGCTTTACTGAGGTCATCGAGCATCGTACTCAAATCCTCCATGGTCTCAGCCAAGACTACTATATCGTCAGCAAACCGAAGGTGAGTGATGTACTCGCCGTTTATGTTGATGCCTAGCCTTCTCCAGTCCAGAGTCTTGAAAACATCCTCCAGTGCAGCGGTAAACAGTTTAGGAGAAATAACATCTCCTTGCCTGACTCCCCGCTGCAACGGAATAGGCCTCGAGTTCTGGTCCTGGAGTCGGACTGACATAGTGGCGTTCTCGTACAAACACTTCAGCACTTCGATATAGCGACAGTCCACTTGGCACCTCTGGAGAGATTGTAGTACAGCCCAGGTTTCGATCGAGCCGAAGGCTTTCTCGTAGTCCACGAACGCTAAGCAGATGGGCAGGTTATACTCCTCAGTCTTCTGTATAACCTGGCGGAGCGTATGGATGTGGTCTACGGTACTAAAGCCTCTTCGGAAACCGGCTTGTTCGGGAGGCTGGAAGTCATCTAGCCTGCGTGCGAGACGGTTCGTAATGACTCTTGAAACCAGCTTATAGACATGGCTCAGAAGTGAAATGGGTCGGTAGTTCTTCAGTAACGCGTTATCACCCTTTTTGAAGAACAATACCACCACACCTCTATTCCATACCTTAGGCGTTCTCCCTTCTAGTAAAACGGAGTCGAACAACTTCTGAAGGGCCATAAGGACCGGTTTACCACCCGCCTTCAGAAGTTCGGCTGTAATTCCGTCTTCACCAGGTGCCTTATTGTTTTTGAGCTGTTTAAGAGCCATTCTTATCTCGTACCGGCTGATTGATGTCCAGGATGTCTTCGGTATAATGTCGGGTCAGTCTAGCTCTAGGGTCTTCCGCCAGATCAACTTCAGGTCTGCTAGTTGATGTGTATAGCTGTCCATAAAAGTTCTCTATCTCCCCCAGAAGCTCGGGTCTGGATGAAACGATTCTACCATCCTCAGTTTTTATTTTGGCGAGCTGGCTCTGCCCAATAGACAAATCTCTTGCGAAAACTTTAGAGCCCTTATTCTGCTCAATGGCCTCTTCAATACGATTTGTATTGAATTGGCGCAAATCACGGGTAAGGGACTTAGAGATCCGTTTATTGAGCTGTCGGTATAATGACGCATCTCCTGAGGATTGCAGAACCATTTCTCTCCTTTCCTCGATGAGCTTCTGAGTGGAGTCAGAGAGCCTTTTGGTTCTATTGCTCCGCTGGGCCGTAAAAAACTTAGACCCAGTACTATGGACAGCTTCCACAAACCCGTCGTTGAATTCGTCCACATCGCCGCCTAGACAATCGAAACGGTTTTGGAGTTCCAGCTGGAAGCTCTCAGGGTTTTGGATTTGAAGTGCTGCTAGACGGAGCGTAGACTTCATCAGTCGAGAGCGCTCTAACTTAACACATATATTCAATGTGCCTCTCACCAGACAGTGATCACTTCCGGTTTTAACCGTATTGATCACAGAGACATCATTGAATATATGCTTCTTCGTCGACATGATAAGTCAATCTCGTTTTTAGTTGCACCGTCGGGACTCATCCAGGTCCACTTCCTGTGCTCACGTTTCTTGAAGAAGGAGTTCATCATGTAGAGTCCCTCCTTCTCCAAGAAGCCAGCCAGTAGTTGGCCCTGGTGGTTCCGACTTCCAAATACAAATTGCCCCACTCTCAGCTCTTCACCATCTCTCTTGCCCAGTTTCGTGTTGAAGTCCCCCATAACAACGGTGAAGTAGGTTTTGGAGCTATGCATGGCCTTCGATATATCCTCATACATAGCCTCCACCTCGTCATCGGAGTGTGCCGAAGTCGGCGCATACACCTGTATGACCTTCAACGAGTACCTCTTGGATACTCTGAGTACAAGGTACGCCACCCTAGTCAACACACTCTCGATCTTCACCACGTTGTTCACGAGGGACTTATGGACGATGAACCCGACACCTCCCTGGAACTGTTGGTCGCCCTCCCGGAAATAAAGCAAGTTGCCGGACTTTAGGATTATCGTTTCCTCCCCCTCTCTTCGGACTTCAGATAACCCTATAACATCCCAACGCAACTTGCTCAATCCTTCCTCCAGTTCCACTATCTTTTCGTCGGTCCGCAGTGTACGCGTGTTATATGTTGCCAGGGCCAGAAGTCGTCGGTGGTGGTAGCCGGATCTTTGCCGGAGATTCTTAGCACCCCTGACCCCGCTAGTACCCTGGCCGCTACCATATCCAGGGCACCGGGGGTCGCCGGACACTCGGGGCCGTGGTTTTTGTGTTCTCATCATGGGGGGTGAATGCCGTAATCGCCACGCTTGGCATGCGGGTTGGCGATCGCAGTATCTCCACCGCACTCCGAGGATGCTGCTGCCCATCCCCCGGTGGTCTTGGCCGTAGTTTTAGGACATACTCCGGGTCCCATTGATTAGTGTTTAGTGCGAATCCATACATTTTCTACTTGTGTTTAGTAACAAATGTATGAACTCGCACATAACACTAATCAATGTGTAAATGGGCCTTAAAGGAAAAAACCGGCCAAGTGCGAGTCAGACTCGCGCACCGAGGGTTCCGTACGAACCTGTAGGTATAAGGGTAGTAACTTTAGAATTATTAAATTATTTTTATTTTATGATGTAACTAAAAATTTACGGTAAGCACGGTAAGACGTTGCTTCGTACCGAATTTCAAGATTCTGAGTTCACGGGAAGTACCCTGTAGGTTTTGATTCCCTTGCGAGTTTCAAAAATTTGCGGATTTTGCGGCATAAAAGGCTGCATCTTTTGATTGCGTTGGCTTTTAGGTTTGATTTTTTCACAGCTCCAAGGGACAATGGACCTGAGTAACTATTTGATATAATATAAATTTCAGCTTGCATTTTTAATTGCATACCTCCACGCGTTCCTGAGAAAAATGGTCTTGACAGACAGACAGACGGATAACAAAGTGATCCTAGAAGGGTTCCGTTTTTTTCCTTTCGAGGTACGGAACCCTAAAAAGAAACCTATTAACATAGACGAAGAGCTATAGCCACGTCAGATATGACACAATAATGAGTGCAACGAAACACCTCTAGTCAGATTAGTAATTAGATTATATTATTGCCAAAAGTTTCTGTTCGGGGAAAGTAGAGCCAAACGACGTAATGTAATTCATAGTTGGTCAAATTTTGCTAGTCTGTCACTCTGATCTCCAATAAAGCTGCCAGATGCCCGGATCTAGCAACAAGGATAGTATAGCAACCTAACGACGAATCAAGACGGGTTTTGTTGCTCTCATTATTGTGTCATATCTGACGTGGCCAGCTCTTCGTCCAACAGTTCATATCAGTGCAGCGCGATCATCGGTGTTAACTCCGTCGCGAACTTTGTACATAGCCAATTGTTGCTAGGCAGCCGAGACCAGGAGTTTCATTCCAAAGACTAAATTCCTAACTTGATTTGACATAAGTGTGTCTCCCGCGCACATGTGAACTCGGATAATATCCAGATAATTGCAAGCTTTTGTTATCAGGCACGTATCCAGACTTTTCGTTTGGGGGGCATTCATTAAAACAACCATGTGGATTGTGAAAAAATCCCATCTATCCGTCTATGTCTCGCCAGATTTCCAATATTATAGGACCATCTTACACAAACCGACCTAGTCCCACAGTAAGCTCAATAAGGCTTGTGTTATGGGTACTAGACGACGATATATATAATAGATAATATGGACAAATGCTTAAATACATAGAAAACATCCATAAATCGGGAACAAATATCTGTGATAAACACACATATAAATGCCCTGACCAGGATTCGAACCCGGGACCTCCTGCTTTGTAGGCAGGGTCACTACCGACTGGGCTAGGAGACCGTTGTTTCCTCACGATGTTGTCCTTCACCGAAAAGTGACTTGTAAATATCAAACGATATTTCGTAAATTATTTCCGAGAAACTCAGTGGTACGAGTCAGACGAACCCGAGACCTCCAGATTGAAAGTCGGACGTCTTACTACCAGGCGCTTCTCCAATATCAAATCATTATCAATGGCATTAAAGTTGTAATGCCGCTGGGAGCTAGTGCAAGGGGCAAAGATTTCGCAACGCGGGTCATCGCTCGCCGCGCTTCCTTATTAAATGTCCCTTGAGATTGCATGCCGCAGAAGAGAGCAGAAAAGACGCATTAGTGAAAAAACGCTGTACAAAATAAATGAATATTCCCTTACAAGTTATGGGTCTTCACCTGTGAAATTTCATAATATTCAGTCGATGTTTGAACGTCATCAAGAAGCAATAGAAATTAGGAAGATAAAAATGTCAACTACAAAAAGTAAAGTAAAGTAAATTAAAATTTATTAATTTCAAACACAGTGTTAAAATAGTTTACGGGGTTTTCTGGTGCTTTGCTAGTATAAGCCTGTATCTTGGAGCGTACCATAATAGGGACTGGAGATTTGACTATCGTGAAATTCAATGATATATAAAAATTTACTATTCTCTGAATGAAGTTTTAGATGATAAGGACCTGTAAAAATGTAATTTAGACCTGAAGCTGACGCATCTCCAAATTTGTATGCCGTAAGGCGCCACATAATGAAACTAACTAAATTGAAACATCCTGTCACCTATGCTGGACAAATAAATGATTTTGATTTTGAAAACTTAAAACACTTGCAATTCCAGGTTCGATATCGGATGCCACAACAACAATTTTTGAACTGAATATGAATATTTTGACAGAATCAAATCGCTGAACAAAATGTATATAGCTGATATGCATTAGTGACGCGATAGCTGATGCTACTGCATTTAACTGACCGAACCGCGATTTTGTATAGATATTGTCATTAAGATGAGAAACGTTTCCTTTTATGTGAGCGGTGTTTTTTCTAGTCACACCGCTGTTGTAAGCTGTGCCCCACCCACGTCCGTCACTTACTAAAGTTGCATACAGAGCCCAATCTGTGGCACAGTGGCCTTATTACCGCTTGTAAGGTTATAAGGACCTTTTATGAAGTCACATGGTTGTTATAAATCTGTGTCATATAAATAAATAAATAAATAAATAAATAAATAAATAAATATTTGGGGACAATCTTACACAAATCAACCTAGTTCCAAACTAAGCAAAGCTTGTACTATGGGTACTAGGCGACGATATACATACTTATATAGATAAATATATACTTAGATACATAGAAAACACCCATAACTCAGGAACAAATATTCGTGATTAACACACAAATAAATGCCCATACCAGGATTTGAACCCGGGACCTCCTGCTTCGTAGGCAGGGTCACTACCGACTGGGCTAGGAGGCCGTTATGTGGATAAAAAACGATTTATTACGGCACGGAACGTAAATGCGTTACTGAGCTACAAATGCTACAACGAATTGATGTAAAGTACTTACCTGTTATATACGGCTTTTCTAATTTTCCAAGATTTTAAATTTCGTTCTCCGCCATCGGGTTAATAATACTGCTGGTAAATATTAAAGTTTTCATAATTCGGATGAAAGCTTTAATAAGAACAAAAATTCTGGCGAAATAACAATACCCATAATTGCCATTATACGGTATGAACTAAGAGCTGGCCACGTCAGATATGACACAATAATGAGAGCAACGAAACCCGTCTAGTAAGATTGCAATACTATTCTTATTGCTAGATCCGAGCATCTAGCAGCTTTTAATGGGTGGAGGTCAGAGTGACAGACTAGCAACATTTTTCAGTTGGAAAAAACTAATACCAAAATAGGTAAAATCTGCCGAAGTTGTCATATTTACAGAGGACGGGGCCTATATTTTAAGATTAGAACAAAAAACATTGCGTATTATTTCGGAAACAGAAACTGTAGGCGAAAAACTATAAATTACATTATACGTCGTTCTGGACTACATTCCCCCATCAGAAAGTTTTGGCAATGATATAATCTAATTATTTAAATAATAGAGATGATGACACATGTTGAATTTTGTAATAAAAGTTAAATTTTTTTTTTTTTTATACTACGACGGTGGCAAACAAGCATACGGCCTGCCTGATGGTAAGCAGCTACCGTAACCTATGGACGCCTGTAACTCGACAGGAGTCACATGCGCGTTGCCGACCCTTTACAAAAAGGAGGATTCACTGTGTTGACGGCTAAAGGAACAAGAGGGTCCCTCATCGTCAACACACTGGGTCCTCTTTGAGCTCTTTGGCAACCTTACTCACCAGCAGGAACACAACACTATGAGTAGGGTCTAGTGCTATTTGGGTGTGGTTTTCTGTAAGGTGGAGGTACTTCCCCAGTCGGGCTCTGCTCCAGATTTGAGCGAGATGACATTCACTGAACGTGCCCTACCACACTAAGCGAGATGCCATTCGCAGTGCCCATACCTCTCTTTTTGGCATAGTTTAAGGACATACCCAAGTCCGGACGTAGTTTAAGGACATACCCCGGGTCCAAAAATGATAAATATATCCTAATAAAGTAAAATTTACAAAAATCTATTGAAAACGTTCAAAGATACGAGACTTCAAAATTCTAAGATTTTACGATTTTTAAAAAGTATGAAATTAAAAAAACAATGACACCATACGATTTCTTACATTTTATCGTAAAATAAATTGTATAGCAACCATATATAGTACGATTTTTTTAAGATGTCGGAATTGTCGGTAGAACTCCTTAGTAAGATTGCAACGCAATATTTTACCGTCAAAATAGCAATTTCATATTTTTTCCATACTTTAAACAGGGCGACTATGCAACCGTGACGTCACTGTTGCATATCATTTTGTTAGGAGCGTTTTGAGAAACAAAAGCGAGTGTTACATTTTGAATCTCATTTCTGACTTTTGTGTTGCTTTGACGCAATTAGCCCCATATAGACATTTTATCCTTACAACAAAACGAATCGATTGATACATACATGAAATAAATTCATCATGCCTATTCTCATAACACTGCATCGAAACCAGAACTAGCATTTGTAAAAGTGGTTTGCATTCTTTGACCTCCACCATTTTACAGCTGCCAAATGTCCGGATCTAGAAATAAGCATAGTATAGCTAACTAACGAGAGGGGTTCGTCGCTCTCATTATTGTGTGGCGTGTCTAACATATCTATCTGACGTGGCTAGCTCTCCGTCAAGTACTTACCTATCGTGACATGCTGATGCTGATTCCTACATATAAAATTATTCTTCAATGTATACAGATACTACATTATAACCAGTGTTACTGTAAGTTAGTATCGGTGATACTTACTTGGCTCTATCATCGTCTGTCTCATGAGGGTCAGTCTGCGCGTCGCCATCGCTGAACCCTGACGCTGTGCTCTGATGGTGCTCTGGAATCTGCCGACAACATAATTTTGTTAATCTAAATATCCATACTAATCACTGCATAGTATAAAACAAAGTCGCTTTCCGCTGTCTGTCCCTGTGTATGCTTAGATCTTTAAAACGAAACAACGGATTTTGATGCGGTTTTAATAGATAGATGATTCAATTATGTTACCTCTTTACGCTGGAACCACTACACAGATCAATATAAAATTATTATACTGAGTTCTGGGAAAGGATAAAGAATAGTTTTTATCCCAGAAATCATTCGTTGAGGGAGTCAAAAGGGGGTGAATTTCTAATTCCAGGCAAACGAAGTCGCGGGTAAATGCTAGTATAATGTAAGTTGCATCACCTAGAGACTGACAGACAACGGACAGCCTAATCCGTTGATAGAATTTTGGAATCATGTATTAATTAATAGACTCGTTCACAGTTAATTATTTTTAGGGTTCGTACCTCGAAAGGAAAAACGGAACCCTTATAGGATCACTTTCTTGTCCGTCCATCTGTCAAGGCGCTTTTTCTCAGGAACGCGTGGAGGTATCAAGCTGAAATTTATATCAAATACTCAAGTCTACTGTCCCTTGGAGCTGTAAAAAAATCAAACTTCTAAGCCAACGCAATCAAAAGATAAAGCCGTTTATGTCGCAAATTTTCGGAACTCGCAAGGGAATCCTACAGGGTACCCGTGAACTTAGAATCTTGAAATTTGGTACGAAGCAACGTCTTATAGCACAGATGAAGGAAAAATTGCGAAAACCGTAAATGTTTAGTTACATCATAAAATAAAAATATTTTTAATAATTTTAAAGTTACTACCCCTTTCCTCATGAACGCGTAGCTATGACTCGATTGTCGTGATGGGTAAACTTTTACTATGTAGGTATATATACCTACAGGTTTGTACGGAACCTTCGGTGCGCGAGTCCAACTCGCACTTGGCCGGTTTTTTTTATTGCAATAGCTGCCTGTGTCCAGTGTGTATTTATGAGTTGCTTTTATTATACTTTTCGTATATCTACATAATCTACGTAAGTATCTAATACACTGACTGCGCATAGTAGTTAAAACACTGTGATAAAATAATTCAAAATAAAATAAACATTCGAAGAGGCTCCATCTATCGAGTAGGATGCGTAACTACAACTCTAATTGGATCGTAGTGATCGTACGCGCAACGCAAACGTTGCTGGTTGCTGGGACTGCTGAGTTGCAATAGTGCCGTATTGTTACAATAGATGGCGCTGCGCCTAAGGCGATGTTCACACCGTCGTTTTCTTTGTTGTGTGCATTGATTTACATATGCAGTGGATCTAATTCTTACACTTTTTCCCTAATCATAGTTGAACAGTAAAACAGTCGTTCATAGGCTTAAAGAATTCAACCCGGATGGAGTAGCCATGTCTGTCATTTCCGATACAAAAAAAGTCTGCAGATTTTTGCGGGGGAGGGGAACGTCAATTTTATAGCTGTTCATACGTAACGTACAAATAGCTACGTCAGATAAACGTCAGTCCATACATGTGTATGACCACTGGTCATATGTTTTCGGCAGAGGGGAACGCCTGTCAATGGCGACTCCAGTTGGTTGAATTCTCAAAGTTCATAGGTGACTAGTAAAAAGTAGTAAAAACGGTCCGATAGAGAGCATTACAGTAGGAGCGGCCACATTTGACACACATTGACATTTTGATTCTCTGATGACGTTATTACGTCCTTAATCAACACGAGACACAGTTCCCTAGATAACCTTCTCTTTCGGTCTCAATTTGTGACCGTAGAATTAGATCCACTTCATATAAATCCATGGTGGCCACCCACCAGCAATCGTGGATGGCAGGGGATTAGGATAGGTGTCGCTAGTGCGCACGGTAAACATTGAGCGCTCTATTGCAATGAAACTCAAAAGGGTTAGTACGCAAAAAATAAAGTATTAGTGCCATTTTTTTTTAAATGTGACCGGCTAACGGACAGTGCAAAGCTGCGGCTATAAAGTTTATTGACTTTCGAGCGCTCGAAATCAAATAAACAAAGGAGTCGCTCATATTTGCAAAAAGTAGTATTTTATATAGACAGGGCTACTAGTAATAATCATAATATATAAGTGATAGAGTCAAGCGCTTTCAATTCAAAAATAGTTTTTTAGGTTAGATAGTGTTATTCATGAATATTTATTTTAATATTTATTGAGAAGTTAGGCTGAACTTAACCTGTTCAAATAAGATGTTGTTACGTCATTGTATACCTATGTCATAAAGTTCTATACAGAGAGAACGCTTCGCGTCATCTTTCCAAACAAAAAAAAGTCTGCCAAAATCTGAGGGGGGCGAGGTAGCACACATATGGTGTCTTCAAGTCAACTTATGTAGACTTATTTCTAAAATAATTAAACCTGGCATTGACAATGTAAAGTATTGGAACGACATTGACATTTTTATTAGTTTTACGTCCATGAAAAATATTTTAACTTACTAGTTCCAAAACCGTACAGGAAAGCATTACTTCCCCTCCTGGGCCTTATATCCATACTTCCTCGAACAATCTATGGGCCTTTTATTATTACTACTTTTAAGTAATAATAATAAATCATCAAATGAAGTCTTGTATGTAATGTAGATATTGTAAAATAGACAACACAAATGTAGTTAGATATTAATTCAAATTCAATTTACACACTAATATATTTTATTTTTGTTATTACACATTGCGAATTTCTTACACAAACTCCGTTTTTTTAAATTTCAAATAGCTTCAGAAATCACCGTCTCGTGTAAATCGCGATTGTTATGTTACTGATGTTATCTCGATAAGACACTATGACATACACAAACAGTATTATTTGTTGTTTGTATGAACAATTAAATTTAATTTCCAGGGTTCGCTTACGATGTCAGTAGCTCCGACATCGAAGGGTGGGTTGCACTACGCATAACTAACGAACTGATCAACGTTAAATATGGCGACGGAGCTGTCATCCCATAGAAAACTGTCAAACTTTGCATACCAGATTTTTTTAACAATGACGTTGACGTTTACAGACAGTTTAGTACAACCGGCCCTAAGTATTTATTAGATCAAATTATTATTGCCATTAGGTACTAGCAGTTTCGTTCGATCCTTGACTGTACTAACTTCGTCTGGTAATAACTTGCTTAATATTTTTCAGTGGACTCTATTACCTAGACAATAAGAGTAATTGATAACTAGAGCTACCAAAAGCAAGTGAAGCAAATGGCTAAAGAGTGCTAAGCCGAAGGATGGTTCAAGCATGGATTGACAATTTCTGCACTTTTCCTGTAGGTTTCCGCGATCGAGTTTTTCACTAGACGGCAGCACCGTGGCGAGAGGTCTGGCTGTCATAATCCACCAATCATATTTAATCATATTTTATTTTATTTTATATATATATATGGCTTTTACTCCACGCCGGTTTTAGCAAGGTGAATTCTGCCAATATCGAGGTGTATACTTTTATTTTATAAATTTTGCATTATAAATACAAGCAACGTTGTTCGGTTAAGGCCTTGCTGATTGCCCTACAAACACGTGGGTGGCCGAGACCCCGGATAACCGTTTATTCAACTAAAGGGTGGTTACGCGCGTGTTTAGACTAATTTTTCATTAGCTGCACACTGTTAAGTCACCCCACAATAAGATATGAATATTACACACTGAACTATGTAAATGAGCAAAAAACAAAAAACTACTCTAATGTCGGCACAGCCATCTCGAGCTCAAACGGAAAACCCTTTAATCATATTTTTTGGATTGGTGGATATTGACAGCTGCTGTCAAAAAGACCTCTCATCACAGCGCTGCCATCTGGTGAACATCTCGATCGAGGAAACCCTCATTCAAGCTATTCGATATGTGCACGATTGTGGCGCCATCTCTTGGGGGGTTCAATCTTGTTTTTTTATTCTTTTATACGAGAAAAAGTTTACAAAATATTATTGCGTGGACATAAAGCTTTTTTCCCCCGGATTTTGCTAAATCTGCTTCGATAGATGTGGGGAAACCCTTATACTCCTTGCTTATATGAAATGCCTCTTGCTGATTCAGTATTTTGACAGTTGACCGAGTTTAGGTGACATAGGTGATATCAAATATTTTGAAATTAGATATTGACAAGAGCCGTTTGCAATTTCATTTCTTGTCACATCGTTCACGTTACCCCCACCACAGACTATATAATATACTAATTACCCCCATGATGCCCTTCGCACATATAGGTAGATAGCGAATACGTTTATCTTCAATATTAGGTGCCGCAGCGCCGTCTGCCGAGTCTGGGGTTCAGTTATTTTATTTTGGCGGCGTTAATCGCCGAACAAAAAGTAGGAAACTGAGAGCTACTGTGTTCTAAACAATAGATGGCGCGAGTACCTTTGGCCTGAAATATGGAAACGCGCTTTTGTATCGACATTGTCAATCGTTTAGTCAAAATTATAGCTGTTCAAATTAGGTTCATTCCTTCATGCATTCAAGTTAGGTTTATATTTTCCTGATTTTACTTATTTACTAATGAATCAAAGTTTGGACAATATTGAGGTCCAAGCCAAGTATAAAAATTATATAACGGAACTATTATATGTTCTATGGTGAGTAATGTGAGTATTACTCCCCACGTTTCGCCCACATTCATAAAGGTTTGATTGAGGAACCCTACAACGTTATCTAAAGCAAATCTACGAAACTTACATGACAGCAAATGTTTAGGCTATTTGGTTTATTGTCTGCAATGTTGTCTTTATATTTGCCAGGATAAATTCAGAATAATTATTTAGATAAGTATTAACATCGCTTTTAGGATTCCGTATGGTATTAACAAATAATATGGTTGTCTGTAAAGTGGGTTTACGGACGATAATTTTTACGTGATAACGTCATAAGAAAACATTGATGACGTTACGATGGAGATGTGTCCACAACGTGACACTTTTTCGTGCATGCTACCGGTGTTCATCGATTTATAAGACGTTATCACGTCAAAAATAGGGATTATTGCTAATTATTAATTATTTTGTTTGTGTAGGTACATACTGATTTGAATATATTTATTAGTTATGCTCTTGTGAACTTTTGTACATACTGATTTGAATATATTTATTAGTTATGCTCTTGTGAACTTTTGTACATACTGATTTGAATATATTTATTAGTTATGCTCTTGTGATCTTTTGTTTTTACACATGAATAAAATAGGTTAGTATTATTATTGATTTCCGTTAAAGCAGAAAAATTATATGGCTAATTCCGAAAGTCCGGTAATGTCAAATTGTCCATACCCAAAAATTCCGAAATACCAGTAAACCAAAACGAAGGCCATAACGTATTGCAAAATATTGGCATTTTAAAGCTGACAACTTACTACGCAACTTACGTTACGGAATTTCAGTGGTACTAATATATTTTACTGGAGTACTTTTTGACAACTGGAACGTCGAAAGTCATCAAATGTCACCAATATACACAAGAAGAAAAGATTTCGCAATTATAAACGGTTTAAACCACAAAAATGCCAAAACCGATTCCCAGAGATGCAGGAAAAAAATTGTAATTAAAATGAAATATTTAAAACAAATGAAGATGAAGAATTGCGTAGCATTCCAAGAAACAATGTTTTGAAATTTGGCGTTGACATGACCGGTACTGACATTTTATAGTGTTTTTTAGACTATACATGATTATACGCACATTATTGCCATATGTAAGCTGTTTGTAGCGACACTTTCACAGGGTCAAATAGTAAGTTCTCGGGCTTTAAATGTGCGAAAATCTTTGTCCACAAAATTGTGAATGTTTTTACGGAAATATTTTTCACAAGCCAAAATATGATGTAGTT
Source organism: Pammene aurita (assembly GCA_947086415.1). NCBI lineage: Eukaryota > Metazoa > Arthropoda > Insecta > Lepidoptera > Tortricidae > Pammene > Pammene aurita. Next base: position 32,136,003 of record OX352305.1, read on the forward strand.
ACCCTAATTATTATTTTAGGAATAAGGTACGTTTTTGCGTCTTTTCAATGTTTGTATTTGATTTAATAACAATATAAGGTATATTTTATTTACCTGAGTCAAAGGTATGCAATCAAAGTCCCTTTTCTGCCGTGCACCTCGCATGGCGTCTTATGCACAGACTGCACCAGCTAATTGGGTGTCAGCCCTAATTAATTGCATAATCAACTCATCTGATCGAGCAGTATGATGCATCTTTTATGTAGTTAGATTTAGGGTTGCTCCTCGTGTTATAATAATTAAACGGTATAAATAATTAAAACTAGGTACATTAATAAACAATAAACTTAAATATAAATTAAAAAACCGGTGCCACCGGTGACCGTAGAGCTGGCAGCTTCCTCGCCCAACGTATCGGTATTTCCATACAACGGGGAAATGCTGCCAGCATCTACGGTACCATGCCGCGGGGGGATTTTTTGTAATAGTGTATATTTATTTTTCTACTCATGTACTTTTATCTGTTATTTATACATTCGTCAACACCTTTATTTAGAACATAGATAATACACTCGATGAAAAGTCTATCTAGTCTATTCCCCAAAAGGCCCAAAATAACACTTGTTCTATAAAAGCGCCAAAATAGTATCGCGTAATCGCGTGCAAACACGACTATTAATATAAAATAAATTACTGCCAACCTAAGAAACCTAAATAAACGCAGCGTTTTTAGAAAAAAAAAACTTTAAAAAATGAAAAAAATAAAAGAACCACAGACCTACTTCGTAGTTTTTTACGTTTCCCGTTCGTTTGTTGGGGCAAATTGTAAACTTTGAAAGTAATTTAGGTATTTTTACTAATCTCTGTAGCTCTTTAATAATTGATCAAATAAAGACGGTGTGTATTTGTGTTAGTAATGTTAGTATTATTGAAAAATAGTGTTTTAAAAGGTAAAACTTAAATGATTGTTGATTATGTTGACAAAATAACTGCGATATCCATGAAGTTTTCAATTTCGCATTTAATGTAAAAGTAAGTGTATTCGTAGAAAAAGTATTGTATGCAACGTCGTATAAGTAGGTAAGAAAATGTTCGTGGCGTTTTTCTTAACAATTTTCGCCTACGGCTCAAATTGTTACCCACGCCACTCACCTTTTTTGACCCCTCTTATACAACTGTTGCATAAAATACTATTAAGATAGTTTTTAACGGTATAAATTACTTCTTTTCAAGATTTTGAAAGAGGAGGTTCTCAATTCCTCGGGATCTGTGTTTTGTAATTATTTTTAATGTATGTTCACCGATAATTCAAAGACGGCTGCACTGATTTAGAAAATTATTTTTTGTCTGAAAGGATTATATTTGGCAGTTGGTCCCATTGTGCATTGTCATCTCATCAGATCAGGATCTGTTGAGGGGATCCTTGAGAAATTGAGGGAACTCTTCAAATATAATAGGCACACTTAAAGTAATTTGAGTATTTTTTACAATAGCTCGGGCATTTGCTTTTGAAAAGGTGGAGTACGGTTAAGGTGGATAAGCTTAGTGGAGTCGTTTTTTTTTCTCAAATTAGTTATTTTATTGGAAATATACTAATAGAAAAGTAAAATGATTGCATTCTTTTATACAGAGATTCTTCTGTAAGACAACGTTCATTAAATATACGTTTGGAAAAGTCAATTTACTCTCTCTATGTTGATTTTATATTATTCTTAATTAAAACGGACACGGTACCCCACACTGAGAATAGCCCGATATGCTCTTGACCGGTTTAACATCAGAACCACTGACATCTTAACCATTAATCAAAATCTCACTTCTTTGTACGGGCCCCTTCGGACTTGAGTGCGATCCGGTCTTGACCCCGTTTTGAAGAAAAACTTGTCACTCTCGCCACGCATGCGCCAGACCGTGCTTTATAAAATGCACCTTACTCCGTACTGGTAAGGTTTAGTTTTGAAAATCAGGGACAAGTGTCTTTGAAAGAGTTATTTTATTCTATTAAATCTCATGATAATAATAAAATGAACTGCACCAGTAAGCGTCAAGCAATATTCGACCTTATTGTAAAACGCTGAAGATTTGTTTTATACCACAACGGTAATCGCAGACTTTTGGACGACGGCAACTATTTTCAGTACAGTCAACGCCAAAAATATGTATGCACTTTTGCACCTAACTCCTTTGTTATAAACCTTCAAAAATGTATACATATTTTGGCGCTACTTTACACGAGAAAATCCACCTTTATCTAAGTTTAATTTCTTATACACCAAGAACTTAACTGTCAACGATACACATATTATATATATTATTATTTCAACAAATTACCTATTTTGTACAAAAAAATCCGACAGAAGTTTATATGGAATTCTACTTCCAAAAAGTGGTTGAATTTTGATAATAATTATATTCCAACTTAAGTTTACATGAAGCTTAGTGATAGTGAAACCCGCGACCTTCTGATTAAAAATAGCACGCTAATATTATCGAAAACTGTTTCTCTAATGCGGAAAACCAAGCGAAATTTAGGAGGAATCTTTGGTGGATGTCGTGTAGGGCAAACGTTGGATGATAGATAGAGAGAGAACGAGAGACATTTATTATTGAATCCTAAACTTTTCATTGACGCTGTACCGTAAAACTTATTATGACAATTTTATTGACCGAGCCGGAACTAAGCGCGCGCGAAGCGTCTCCGTTTCAGCTTGGGGAAAAATGCTTTCTTACGTGAAGATGTTCAAAGTTTTGCTACTTCACCTCAAGCTGTCATATTGCTGTTACTTAGGCCTCCGGCCTCAATAGTCATGCTTATATTAGAGTCTTAGGTTGCTACTTAATGTATTACCTACAATAAGTTGTTTATACTGAAGTCCGAATTATCCCTACTGCATCTCAAGCTGTCATCACTATTGCTGTTACATAGGCCTCCGGCCTCAATAATCTTGCTTATATTGGAGTCTTAGGTTGCTTAATGTATAACCATTAAATACAATAAGTTGTTTATACAGAAGTCAGAATTGTCCCTACTGCATCTCAAGCTGTCATCACTATTGCTGTTACATAGGCCTCCGGCCTCAATAATCTTGCTTATATTAGAGTCTTAGGTTGCTACTTAATGTATAACCTTTAAATCCAATAAGTTGTTTATACAGAAGTCAGAATTGTCCCTACTTCATCTCAAGCTGCCATCACTATTGCTGTTACATAGGCCTCCGGCCTCAATAATCTTGCTTATATTGGAGTCTTAGGTTACTACTTAATGTTATAACCTTTAAATCCAATAAGTTGTTTATACAGAAGTCAGAATTGTCCCTACTGCATCTCAAGCTGCCATCACTATTGCTGTTACATAGGCCTCCGGCCTCAATAATCTTGCTTATATTCGAGTCTTAGGTTGCTACTTAATGTATAACCTTTAAATCCAATAAGTTGTATATACAGAAGTCAGAATTGTCCCTACTGCATCTCAAGCTGCCATCACTATTGCTGTTACATAGGCCTCCGGCCTCAATAATCTTGCTTATATTGGAGTCTTAGGTTGCTACTTAATATATAACCTTTAAATCCAATAAGTTGTTTATACAGAAGTCAGAATTGTCCCTACTTCATCTCAAGCTGCCATCACTATTGCTGTTACATAGGCATCCGGCCTCAATAATCTTGCTTATATTGGAGTCTTAGGTTGCTACTTAATACATAACCTTTAAATCCAATAAGTTGTTTATACAGAAGTCAGAATTGTCCCTACTTCATCTCAAGCTGCCATCACTACTGCTGTTACATAGGCCTCCGGCCTCAATAATCTTGCTTATATTGGAGTCTTAGGTTGCTACTTAATGTATAACCTTTAAATCCAATATGTTGTTTATACAGAAGTCAGAATTGTCCCTACTTCATCTCAAGCTGCCATCACTATTGCTGTTACATAGGCCTCCGGCCTCAATAATCTTGCTTATATTCGAGTCTTAGGTTGCTACTTAATGTATAACCTTTAAATCCAATAAGTTGTTTATACAGAAGTCAGAATTGTCCCTACTTCATCTCAAGCTGCCATCACTATTGCTGTTACATAGGCCTCCGGCCTCAATAATCTTGCTTATATTGGAGTCTTAGGTTGCTTAATGTATAACCTTTAAATCCAATAAGTTGTTTATACAGAAGTCCGAATTGTCCCTACTGCATCTCAAGCTGCCATCACAATTGCTGTTACATAGGCCTCCGGCCTCAATAATCTTGCTTATATTGGAGTCTTAGGTTGCTACTTAATATATAACCTTTAAATCCAATAAGTTGTTTATACAGAAGTCAGAATTGTCCCTACTGCATCTCAAGCTGCCATCACTATTGCTGTTACATAGGCCTCCGGCCTCAATAATCTTGCTTATATTGGAGTCTTAGGTTGCTTAATGTATAACCTTTAAATACAATGCTTATATTGGAGTCTTAGGTTGCTTAATGTATAACCTTTAAATCCAATAAGTTGTTTATACTGAAGTCAGAATTGTCCCTACTTCATCTCAAGCTGCCATCACTATTGCTGTTACATAGGCCTCCGGCCTCAATAATCTTGCTTATATTGGAGTCTTAGGTTGCTTAATGTATAACCTTTAAATCCAATAAGTTGTTTATACAGAAGTCCGAATTGTCCCTACTGCATCTCAAGCTGCCATCACAATTGCTGTTACATAGGCATCCGGCCTCAATAATCTTGCTTATATTGGAGTCTTAGGTTGCTACTTAATATATAACCTTTAAATCCAATAAGTTGTTTATACAGAAGTCAGAATTGTCCCTACTGCATCTCAAGCTGCCATCACTATTGCTGTTACATAGGCCTCCGGCCTCAATAATCTTGCTTATATTGGAGTCTTAGGTTGCTTAATGTATAACCTTTAAATACAATAAGTTGTTTATACTGAAGTCCGAATTGTCCCTACTTCATCTCAAGCTGCCATCACTATTGCTGGGACATAGGCCTCCGGCCTCCAATAATCTTGCTTATATTGGAGTCTTAGGTTGCTTAATGTATAACCTTTAAATCCAATAAGTTGTTTATACTGAAGTCAGAATTGTCCCTACTTCATCTCAAGCTGCCATCACTATTGCTGTTACATAGGCCTCCGGCCTCAATAATCTTGCTTATATTGGAGTCTTAGGTTGCTTAATGTATAACCTTTAAATCCAATAAGTTGTTTATACTGAAGTCAGAATTGTCCCTACTTCATCTCAAGCTGCCATCACTATTGCTGTGACATAGGCCTCCGGCCTCCAATAATCTTGCTTATATTGGAGTCTTAGGTTGCTTAATGTATAACCTTTAAATCCAATAAGTTGTTTATACTGAAGTCAGAATTGTCCCTACTTCATCTCAAGCTGCCATCACTATTGCTGTTACATAGGCCTCCGGCCTCAATAATCTTGCTTAAATTGAAGTCTTAGGTTGCTTCATGTATAACCTTTAAATACAATATGTTGTTTATACTGAAGTCCCAATTGTCCCTACTGCATCTCAAGCTGCCATCACTATTGCCGTTACATAGGCCTCCGGCCTCAATAATCTTGCTTATTTTGGAGTCTTAGGTTGCTTAATGTATAACCTTTAAATCCAATAAGTTGTTTATACAGAAGTCCCAATTGTCCCTACTGCATCTCAAGCTGTCATCACTATTACTGTTAAATAGCTTCATAAGGCCTCCGGCCTGGGTACTCTTGTTGATATATGACACTTAATACGTTGGTTATCGCTTATTTAATTACCTTTCAATCCACTAAGTTGATAACTAGAGTACAGACTGTTACTAAGCGCAAGCGGTTCTATAGATCTGCCCCTTTCGACTCCAAAAAGTTGTTAATATGGAGTCCGAACTGTTGCTACTGTATCTCAAACTATCATCACTATTGCTGTTACATAGGCCTCCGGCGTCATTATTCTTGCTGGGATTTAGTTATTTCTTATTGAATTCATAAGGTTGTTAATACTAGAGGTAGAGTACAGACTATTGCTAAGATCAAGCACTTCTATTAGCCCCTAGCCGCAATAGTGGTTATATTGGTTAATGAATTACCTTCGAATCCAAAAAGTTGTTAATACTGGAGTCCGAACTGTTGCTACTGCATCTCAAACTGTCATCACTATTGCTGTTACACAGGCCTCCGGCCTCACTACTTTTGCTGATATCCGAGTCCGACTCGATCCATAGTGGCGACACGTATTTGAACTTATGCGCGAACGCGTTGAATTTACATTCATTATTCATTTTGAAAAACAAAAACGATCAAGCGCAATTCGAAATTCAAATATAAATTTCAGAAGCGTTTTCAATTGTTTATAATAATGAAACCGCTTCTAAATTCGAAGTTTGAATCGATTTTCATCTGTTTCCAAGCGTTTGTTCAAGTTTGTGTGACTTTTCATTTGTTTTATACCGGGTTTAAATTGAAATTGTGTAGATAGCTGTATTGCAGTTTTAGGTCACATGGCTAAGAGTGGACTGGTCTTAAGATTCACGGGCACCGGTTGACTGAATGTAGGCAAATAGGACACCGGGAGGGGACGCCAACTGTGGGTCGGTAAGGTTATTTCGGTTTCGGTTTTGCTGGTTCTTATTTTTAAAGTAATGGTTATACGTGAATAATGTAAATTTTAGAACTATTCGACACATTTATATTTTGTAGCATTCTGCATCATGTTGTTTTAATTTAAATAAAATACCAGTAAATTAAAATATCATATATCTTTCTATTCATTTCATTTTTCTACAATGTATGGTCAATATCATAAAGACAAGAAGCTTGCCATATATCTATTAATGTAGACATTAACAGACGGAAAAACTGCGTACTTAGTAAATAATATACCTTTATGGCTAGCCAAGATATTACATATTGGTTTTGTAATATGTGTACTGTAGGTCCAGTCTAAGAAAAAACTAAACGTACCTCGAGTTTGATAGCAAAATTCTGACTATAAAAAGTGAGCGTTTGACATCACAGTTACCAAAAAGCATATGGCGACTTATAAGGGCCTCGTCAGCTTTTAAAGCTACCGATCTCGGGTAAAGATAATTTCGTCGACTTAAAGATCAATACTTTTTTTGGCTAGGTAATGTCAAGACGCCAAACAAAAAAAGTCAATCAGTTTGCTATTATTTCATTTTGTTGAGGCTTGATACCAGCTAGTTCCGAGTATTGGCTACTCTTTTATTCTTATTCTCCTTCTTCCTTCTAGTGTTTGTCCCGGCTTGGGGTCCGCTTGACAACCTAATTCCATGAATTGGCGTAGGTACTAGATATTACGAAAGCTACTGCCATCTGACCTTCCAGCCTATAGGGATAACTAGGCCTTATCGGAATTAGGTCCAGTTTCCTAACGATGTTTTCCTTCA